>VZRX01001248.1:170915-213002 GCA_013398075.1 Notiomystis cincta
GGGGGGGCGGGGGGAGGCAGCGCCCCCTCCCCCTCCCGGCTCCAAGGACATTTTGTTTTTCCTCCCAAGGACAAAGGACAATGAGAAGCCCAGAGACTCGGGCACTTACCCGGCGAAGAGCAGCCCGCTGGCAGGCACCCGGGGCCCCGAGGACGGGGCGCTGCTGCCGGCTCTCCCTGCCCGCCGTCAAGGGCGGCCCCGCGCCCGCCCGGCGAGGGAGCGGCGCGGGCAGCGCTCCNGGAGCCGGAGCAGGAGCGGCCGCCGCCCCCTCGCAGCCCCACCTGGCCGGGCCGTCCCACCTGTGCGGCCCCGGCGCAGCCCTGACCCCGCTCCGAGATCTCCGCCTGCCTGCGCTGACACAGCGCGGGGCAGCCCCCCGGGCTGGCCGCCGGCTCCCCGCATCTCACGGCCGCGTTTGCCGCCATTCCACAGACACCACCTCCGTTACCAAGCGCTTGACATGCGCCGGGCCCAGGGCCGGCTCACCCGCCAGGCTCCCACGGAGAGTGGGGCCCCGAACCTCACTATTCTGGTGGGATACACACGGCTGTGTTGTGCACCCTTAGCTCCAAAGCCCGGCTGGAGCCCAGAGCCAGCACAGCCCAGTCACCTGCCTGTCTGCCACATCAATCCCTCCTTACTGCTGCTCAGAAACAGCACAGACACCCAAATAAAACTAGGTATCCTGCTTTTTTTAGCCAACACCATAGCAACTGTCTCTGGTGTGCCAGCCTCACCAGGACACTGCCTTCTATTTTGACTTCAGCCACGGATACCACTCCAGGGATCAGCAAGATGGAAAGGCATCCCTCACATTCCTGGTCACGGCCATGAATGCTGTCCCCAACCCAGTTATGGTATTGCTCTGTGAGCAGTGCACACAGCAAACATGACAGAACTGATAAATATACACTTCGGCAGGCACTTTGAATGACAGGAGCACTTTTCACCTTCTTTCATTTGCCTGGGTGGCTCCATTAAAAGCGGAAATAAATTGTCTAAGTCTTCCTTTTTCGTACTAACCAACTTGGGTAATTATGACAGAATTAAACTAACAATACTTCAAATGATAATGGAAGGCCTCAGGATCCTGTCTGGCACTTGGAATCACGCAGCTGGACTTTGGCAGCTCTCTCCTGAGCTGAGTCCTGGAAAAGCCACAAGGAAGTGGCCAGCTGAAAAGAATCAATCCCTATGATTTTGAGCCAAGAGACTTCTTTCCTTTCAAAATACAGAGAAAAGCTGACCTCATATGTAGGATAGCAGGAGATATCTACTGCTTGTAGACAGTGGGATAAGGTGTTACCATCTTCAGAGAAGGGATAGTGGTGACCCACATGAAGGTGCCACAGCACAGGAACCTCCATCAAGGCATCACTGGTAGTACAAAAGGGCCCATACAGCTTCTCACTGAAAAGGGGCAAAAGGCCTTTTTTTTTCCCTCTCACAAGAAGAATTATTGAAGTTCTGGCCTACAGAGACTATGGATAGCAGAAAGCCTGTTCTTCAACTTCATTCCCATTTAGATTCCTGCAAAGGCCAATCCTCTTGCTCTCAGTGGAACTGCTCATGTGTAACAGTATGTAAAGGTGCTTGCATGGACAGAACCCAGATGCTGTCCTCCTTGGAAAACCACCAGCAGTGAAAGAAGGGGGAAGGATGAGGCAGGATCCAGATGAAAACAGGGTGCAACAACAGCACTTCTACTTATGTCAGCATTTTCAGCTGATGCTCCATGGTAAAACTTCACAGCAAGGGCCAAGTTTAGAAATTCCGTGCACAAATTCCAGCCTTTCTCTTGTTTCTTCCCAAAGCACAAGTACATTTCTAGAAAAATATGTGTGTGCTCACTTGTAATAACAACATGAAAGGGAGAAAAGAGATCAGGCACTCTAGACATAATTGTTCTTTGTAAGAGTAGTGTGATTCCAGCCAGGAGAGTTTAAGATTGTACCTGAACAAGACCTAACATGCATACTCAGACTGTTACCTGATTTTCTCTAACTATACCAGACTGTCGAGTGTAGTAGACTGTTCCTCTTAAAACAACCCAAACATGTGCATTTATAGACAAATGGTTTTGGAAGGCCCTTACTCCATTGCTGCTACATGTAACTAAAACACTACTCAAAGTCTAATATCCTCATTAAATATACGCAGTGCTGCTTTTTGCTTCCTGGGCACCGAGACCTGAAGCAGTTCCAAAAGCCTTCCACGAGTATCCGTGACCTCCTCTGTTCCTCGGCCCCAAGTGAGTTGTCTGGAGGTGAACCAAGCACAGTCACTCTGCAGAGCCGTGGCTCCCTTCACACAGCCTTGCTGTGCCTCACCAGGAACAGTCTCTTTGCACTCTTCTTCCTAATGAAACAGTGGAACAAAATTCTCATTCCTACTCCCCCTGCAGTTACCCCATTCTTTTCCTCCTAAATTCAGCATTTCTGCACTGCAATTTCCTCTGTAGAGTTCATTCCTTCTCTTTCAGAATGACACACTTTCTTCCTTTGTGTATCATTAGACCAAATACTTCAGCCGTGTTTTATGAACCACAGGTCTGAAAATAATGAGACGAGTTAATGTTTCCATTACTAATTTGGGGAACTATTTTCTGAGATTGTGTCTGTGGCTGGAATTCCAGGTGGAGGCACAGAACCTGACTTTCTGGGACTCTGTTTTCTTCCAGAACCTTTCTTCCTCTCCTCAGCCCCATGGTATTATCCCTTAGGGACAACATACAAAGGCAGAGTCTCTTCCCCACCTGCCCCAGCCTGCCCTGTGTGCCAGAGGACACCAAGAGACTGGTGAAGCAGTTTATTCTTTGTTATACAGTGTAGCCCACCAATCTTTGGAGGCACAAATATAATGGAAAGGCAAATACTGGACAGAGTGGTTTAGTATTTTATCTGCCTTTTGAAGTAGAAAACAGGAGTCTGAACAAGATTGAGAGATGTGCATTGTCACCAAACTTTTCCTCAACGAAAACTCTCACCTTTCAGAAGAAATCCCTGCCAATTTCCCAGGCCCTAGGCCAAACAGAATAGTTTGGATTACTTGGACAGAGAATATGCAAACAGGATATAGAATGCCCTTTGAGCACAGAGAGCTGTTTGTGGGAGGCATTTAACTTCCTGTAAACTGGGTGTTTATAGACGTTGTCACTTTGTTCTGAATGAAGCAGGGGCTCTGTTTTCAGATTTTCTATGTAACCTGTAACGTGTTGGCCAAACAAACGATCTGCTGGTTTTTTGCTCCCTTCTGTTCCCTTCCTCAGTAATTCACTTTTAAAGTCACAGTAACAGCTCAGGTAGATACAAATTCACCTTCTAAGCATGGCACCGTGTTCCCTGTGTGCCTGGTCAAGATGATTATGGTGTATTGATCCCAGCTAAAGCTTTTTGCTACTGTCACAAAACAAACAATAAACCCAGCAGCAGCAAGGATAAAACTCAGTTCTAGCAATGAACTCGTGCTCTTCATTCTGCTCTGAGTCTGGAACTGGAACTGAAATCCAGACTTTTGCTCCAGCCAGTAATGAATAATTGCAAACACATCTACAGACATAGAACTTTTACATATGCCCTTTCTGTTCCTAGGATTTAACACCAAAAACTGAGATTATGTTAATATGGGGGGGTTGCTGGCACTTTTATGGGGCTCATGTTCAGAACAACAAACCTTGTGAGCAGCAAGAAAAAGATTTATTACTATGAATAATTAGAAACAAATTCTTATCAGTGTTATAAACATATGGTAAAGAAAAAAATCTTTCAGTCTAAGCCAAACCCCAGTGTTTTTTCAATTTATTCCAAATGAAGCAATTTTAACCAAGATTCAGCTGTTTCTATTCCTGCTTTCAAAGAAAAGTAAGTTATTAATAAAAAGTATAAAGATGAAATGGAAGTCAGAAATGGATTCAACATATTTTGTGGGATTTAATGGTCTCTCCTAAGGAAATTTTTAACTTGTTGGTCACAACATATCAGAGTCAGTACTGTTACCTTACACGTGACCTTGTGGCCTGAACTGAAATTTTAGATCTAAGAGCTCCTTAACAACCGACACACCTCACTGTTCCAGTTTTGCATGAGTTCCTGTATACGATAAAGCAAATAACACACTGGCAACAATTGTCTAGTGAGAGGATTAATTATTATGCTCTATGTTAACTCCACTAGGGAACATACACACATTTTTCTTGGGAAATCAAATCCACTTTTCTTAAGGAGGTTTGAAACTTGAAGTTCTTTGTTATTATTACAGATCATCTTCAAACTAACCCTTGGTGCCATCTTAACTGGATGTAAGAAATAGAGACCATCTCAGTCTTTATGCTGTATTGGGTCAATTTCTAACACACAGCTATTGCCTTAAATGGCAGCCTTAGAGGAATAAGAAAAGTCAGAAAGATCCTGTAGTCCTTATTTTGGTGAATTCTTATGAGACTTTAAAACTCTTGAATGTTTCAAACTTAAATAATGTGGGTGATTGGATAATAATATGTTTAATTGCTTCTTGAAGTAAACCACTGGAGCTTGAAACAAGAAATCTGTTTCTTTACCCCCCTTTTTAGTGCCTGCTTCTTGTATGCAATGCCCTGTTTTTTCAAGGTCACCTTTTATGTAACAAACTATTCTGCTTGGCTTGGAAAACCTTTATAAGAGGACTGGGACATGGTAGAAAAACACTGACCATTTTACCTGTCTCTGCTTAGACACTGGAATTCATAAAAGTGTTAACAAGGTGTTACATGTCCCCTTACATGAAAAAATAATGATGCAACTTTGCTTACTGCTGAAATCACCTCTGAAAGCAAAGAAGGAATTCAGCACCTTCCCAGGGACTGTAATGCCAGAGGCAGAGCACACCAGGCAGGCGCTGTGACCTGGCTTACACACTTGAACTGATCAAGTTCCCTGCTCGGAAACTTGCAGGACTGGAACCACACAAGGATTACACATAGTGATAGGGTTTTAAATCACTTTAAAAGGTAGAAGCTGCAAGCAGTGTTCTTTATCTCACCATTCTGGCTGTAAATAATCTGCAGAGTCACGGGGGTGTTTTGTGGTCATTGTTTTATCAAGAGTTGTTTAAAAAAAAAACCAAAACATTAGCATGATTAAGGGAGCCTAATCCCATCTTACATTTCAAAACAGATACTGTTCTCCCATTTTCTAATATGTTATGGAATTGTTACATAAAGAGTCAGAACATTTTATAACTTGTTAGCCAAATCTTCAGAATATCTGGATTGTAAATGCAGCTGCAAAATTATATTTTTAGAAAATATAGACAATGAAATTATTTTTTTTTTAAGTTCAGGTAATTTGAAATTCTAGCATGATTACTTCCTTATGCACATTTAAAGCTCATTTTCCAAAGGCATTTACCTGTCCATCCTTGAAACTTATTTCCTGCAAACAAAAGCTAGTAAAGCTTGATTGCTTAAGTGTTTGAGGAATACAATCAGCAAAGGGAAAACAGGCTTAGCACAAACATGTGTTTACACGTCAAAATCGAGGACAAAAATATTTCCCACCTATAAGCTCTAATTTTTAGTTTTACTCACTCTCCATTTGAGTTCTAGTGGAGACTTTGGAAAGTTATGATAATGATTATAACAACAACTGTATTTCCTTGGTAAATCTCCTTTGGAGTTTTGGAGGCAAAGGGTTTTGTACCGGCAAACATGAGGAATTTCACTCAGATTGAACAGGATAAATTACAGCTACTCTAAAATGAAGAGAAACAGCCCAGGCCTCTAAAACTGCAAGTATAGAACTGGGATTTTTATTTCAAGCAAGTTTCAAGCCTGTTACCATAACGATCTTCATTCTTGTCTCCCGTGTGCAGGTAGCACCATAGGGCATTTATTGATTGCTATATAAAAGTTGACAAAATGATGCATTATTCAGTAAATTGCCACATGCAGGGAAAAGAAACAGTATCTTTTTTTTCTGAAATCTTACAAGCACATACTTTTTTTTATTTCATAGACGGTCTGACCAAGCATTGAATCACCCTGTTGTAATGCACCATTTATATAAAAGACCCCTTATGTAGTAGCTCGAAATAAACTTCTTCGTATTTGTCAATACTTGCTAGATGTGGAGTCCAATCAATTTTTGCTGTAGTGATGCACTGACACACTTGGATTAGAATGTCACCTGAACAGAAACAGCTCCTGTGTCAAGCTGATGTTTCCCAGGAGCTTTTTTATTTTCTTCCTACAGTCAATTCATTATGAACTGGCTCCTGCCAGAGCTTTACCCATCTCAGAGAGCTGAGCAGCCCAGGGACTAGAGCAGCTCTGGGCATGTCAGGCACATAAACTCCAGAATTACCAGCTTTAACGGTTGCAGACAAGAGATTTTCACACTGAAATAAATACTCCCCCCTCTCTCTGACCAAGTCGTTAAGGGTGACAATCTTGTCTCAGCTTAAAACCATTCACAGTGCACTTTTTTTTTTAATAGTCAAAGTTTTGTATTAGGTGGTGTGCTGTGAGAAAACATAAGCAGCCCTGGAAAACATTGTGGGTACAGTCCTGTGACAAAATTAGGTCAATGGCTTTTTGTGCAATTAAAGCAGCAGAGGAAACACAAGACATCTTGGCTGAGACACTCACAGTGCGTGATCACCACCCGAAAAATCTGACTGCCACCTTCGCTGCCATTTCACCCACAGGAAGATCCCAACAAGGTTCTGTGTGCCCAAAACGAGATTTATTTTCTTCAAGATTTAATCATGCAGTTAACCAGAATCTATCACTTCTCTCTACAAATGTGTCTTAAGTGCAGAAACATTTACTTTAACGACAAAAGCTGAGATTTTGATCTCTTCTTGTTACTCCAAACACATGGAACATAAGTTATGTGCCTGTGCCTTTAATTCACGGCTGAGTAATTACACTTAGGCCCGTGGAATCACTCCAGTTTTTTCTTGGTGTCTAAACCAAATGTTGTCCTAAGGATTTGGAAGCACATGAAGTGAATTTAGGGATGAACATGTATGTCAGTACTTGGAAAATGCAACTGAAATGAACTAATCCAGTCTGTAGAAGGGAAAGAAAACCTCAAGCAGAGGTCTAAATTTCAAGGGTAAGAGCAAGCTGTAGCTTTGCACAGACAGGTATAATTGCATCACTGTTCCTTTTATTTTCCCCAGCATTTCTTTTTCTTTCATATTTTTATTAATAATGCCAAAATTAATTATATAAATTGTGCTAGGTACTTCATCTCTCCTTCCTCTCCTTCAGTACACCTTTAAAAACTTTCCATAAAACAGAATATTGACTATGAAGACACGAAATATTAGACAGAAGTAGAAGCAAATGGGTCAAAATAAAATGCTTTAAATTGAGAAACTATCTCCCATTTTCTTGTAACAAGCTACACATGCTACTGGTATTAAACAGTATATTTGAATACTCCAACCTAGGGTGTAAGACAAAGGAAACCATAGAGAACTCTGGGGGAAAAAATGTGTGGGGAGCATAAGTTCGTACATGTAGGCGCTAAAGGCAAATGCTTGAATAATTTACAACCATAAACTGCATGAAAACGAAACACTGTGACTTTAATAACTGGCTTTTTTCCCCCCCCCCCCTTAAACTCCAATTATTAGGCTATTGTGCTCCAGGCTAGCATATCAGGTGCTGATAATGAACATTCAGGCACAGGACTTTTGCTGCACAAACGAAAACTGTTCCGTTCAGAAGATTAATAAAGGATTATCTTCTTGTATATACATATATATACACACACACTGAACAGAATGAAAATTAGAACCAAAATTCGAATGTCGAAGCCTACTCAAGTGCTGTCAATAATATGGAATTAAGTTTAGGAGAAAATATAACCTAATTAAGAGGTTCCAAAAGGCACATTAGTATATGCTGGAAAATTGATTTTTATATATGGAAACTATTTTATGCTTTATATTATCATTATAATGCACAGTCTTAGACAAACAAACCAAGGATGTTCATGAATGTCACACTAGAGCTCTTCACTACATGATCAGTGCACTGCACCCATGTCATGTTTGAACTGCAGATGGAATGTAACCTTAGCAGAATAAAAAAGGGAAATGAAGAAAATAATGTCTTTAGGTGGCAAAGAGGCTTTTCTGTAATGAAGGAATCACTGTCTCAAAGAAATCTTTGCAGGTGACAAGCTTGAAAAGGAACCTTTAGACCCAGAGTGAGGAGATCAAAGACCTTGCAAAATTCAACTGCACATAACAAGGAGGAGTCTTACATATGACTAATACTCCTTGCAAACCTAGCTGGGATTTGAGTACTGTGGCTGGAAGTTTTCAAGTCTTTCGTGAGCAGCTGAAATAACGACGGCTGCTTTCCATGAGAGTCAGCAGCCCCACATCCAAGTGCACTGCACTGCTGCAGCATTCCCAATCCTGCACCATATTCCAGCAGAGGCTGCGACATTTCCGAGCTACACATTATGGACTGGTCAGCTGGCAACGAGATGCTCGTTGTTGGGTCAGCAAGGGAAGTGAACAGAGACCCTCTGCACACATTTTGTAGTTCTACCTTTAGCAGATGCACTGATTCATCCCTGTAACCTGCAGCCTCCCCCAAAGTGCAGAACCTCTAGAACAGAAATTTGTTGAAACTGAACATCAGATCAAAAGCTCCAGGCCTTTAACAGCACGATTTCGTGAGCTCTGCCTCCTTAAGAAGCCAGGAAAAAATTATAGCTACATGAAAAATAGATGAGCAGCTTTTCCTCACTCTGAAACCAGAAAATAATGACGTGAAACCAAAATCAAATGCACCGCTATCAGCTGTATTCCCAAATGCCAGCATTAATTTTCCCTCTTCCTGCTCCCAGAGACTTATTAAACAAATGAGCCTTATAATGCATTTTGCAAGTGAAAGGTCCCGGAGTGGTAAAAAGTCAACTCCCATACCAAAGGCCCTTAACAAAAATACTGCAGCTTGCTCCAGGAGTTCTGCACTGAAGGGCATCAGCTTGAGCTCATTCCTGACACGATTCCTATTTTCTCCTTTGATCAAAAGAGCAGTTCTGCAGCACTAGCAAAAGTCTGGGCTTTTAGATCAAAACTAGTATCTCAATACCTGAAAGGCAAGTCAGCTCGTGTAAATCACAAAAGGCCAGTTCCGTGTGTGCACAGACCAGTCAGACCTTTTTTTGTAGCAGAAAAAATTCTCTATTTAAAACATGCCTGATGTACCACATATTCCCTGCACACCTGGGCTGGGTGCACAGCCACGCTGTCATTCTGATTATCCTCCCTACACCCTTTGTGGCATTTTCGGAACCATGTACACCTCTAAGATTTTTTGTCTCCTGGAGAGAGACCTAATCGTGCTTGCACACTGTGAAACCGTCAGGAGAACTTTTCCCTGCTTGTCATTACTTTTTTCCTTCAAGTTTAAATAAACGAAAAGCTTTGGACTGAACGAGGGTGAAGGCGGAATGAATAAACCTCTTGCTTCAAAGCAAGGAGAAAAACCTTAAAATCCGAACTGCAGGAACACAACATGTCTCCTCCCGCTGCATTAATGCCGCCTCACGAAATGGCGCCTGCCTCTGCAGACAGCTGTCTCAAAACGCCCACGGCTTCTCGGGAAAAGAGAAATGCAACTTCCTTTTTTTAATATTTTTTTTTCCCCACAAAGCTTTTATTTTTCACTCTTCATATTCAGCCCCTCGGTACCTCCCGAGAGCCCTCCGCAAAGCCGAAACCTGACGGGGAGCGTTCTCCTTCATGGAACGGCCTTTCCCCTCCGCTTTCGGAGCCCCCCCGGGACTGCTCCCCACGCGGGCGTGGGTGTGTGGGGCCGCGGGCTGCAGCCCCTGCACGCTGGAAATAAATGTGCCGATTCAGCCGCTATCGCCACGATCTTGCCTTTCCAGAATTTTCTCCCTCCGCTTCCCAAATATAAAAGGATTTTTTGTGCTGAACACGGAGCGGGAGCGGTGACGGGCTCGGCGCAGGGCGCCATGTGGTATTTGGTTTCTCTACAGTACATGTTTTTATAATGAAGGGGGAAGGGAAGGAAGGGAGCTGCTCCTACCAGCATGCCAATAATCTGTTGCAAACGACTGGAGCGCTCAGAGCCAATTAGTGCTCCAGTTAACCATTTAACTGCTGAAACAAAGGCAGTCCCGGGCACGGAGTCCGCGGGATTCAAGAAAAGACAGTGTGGGCTCCCCGGGGCATCGAGTTCGTACAGATCTGTTCACTGATACTTTTTTTTTTTTCTCCATTTTAATATTAAATACTTTCCATAGACACACTGGCCACTGAAACTCCCTTAGCTCACAGCATGCAAAGGTGGGACAGCTGTATCCCGCACACGTACACCACACAGTTTTAATAGAAGCTGGATGTGTTTGGGGATCAGCGCTGGGCTGGGCTGGAACCATAAGAGCACCCGCAGGAAAAAAGCTGCATTTCCCATACGGATATCACGTCCCTGCCACAGGAACAGCAAATCCACAGTGTCCATGGCGGGCTGGGAAGGGTCGGAGTGCTGCTCCGCCAAAGAACGGCTGTGTCACTGCAACATCTCCCAGCACTGCTGCTGCGGGTGGAAAAACACCGTAAGGTGGGACAAGCTCTGGGAAAGCAATGGCTGAGTCTGTCTGCCTCTAAATGTGATGTCTCCATCATCCAGACAGCGCTACCCTGCACCGGTCTTGTTCTTTCAACCCCTTAACCACACCAGAACAACACAAAAAATCAAACAAACAAACAACTTTTTGTATTCTGCAGTTTAATTTGTCATAAACCCTTAAAGCCTGAGGCAGGCCAGCTCGTGGCTTGTTGTGTGCCACTAAACAAGCCGGGAAAGAAGACACACCGGGAATTCTCAGCCTCGATCTTTTTCTCTGGGGACAAGTCTGAACATGACCAGAGAGCACAGACAAATCAGTCCTAATGCACAGCAACAGGAACCTGCTCCCGCTTGACCCAGCGGGTCAGCAAACCTATTTTTGTCCTCTTTTATTTATCCCATGACGTACCAGCGAATATTGGATCAGACTCCCAGGGATGCCAGGAGGACCAGCAGAGTTTGTCCAGCTCAATGAAGAGCCCAGGGTGCCAAAAGCAGGCTCTGCACCCCAACTCAGCAGCCCTGGCAAGAAGCAGACTTTATTTGCTTGGGAGGGGCCGCACCAGCGCTGCAGGTCCGTTCCCACTCCTAGCGAGCTCTGCACTGCACATGGAAGGCAAATTCGAACCTCACTGAAAGGTGAAGTCAAATCGCCCTGCTCGACATGGAGAAAGTCCAGTCCCCGTGAAAGTTGCGGGTTGCCCCATCTGAAGGGCTGTAGCAAAGCTGACACTGTAACACATCTCACTTTTAAGCCGCAGGAAGGATTCTGACTAAAGTGTAGCTTTAGATTCAAATTAAAAACATTGGGGACCTGGAGGGGGAGGGAGGAGGAAACATATGGGTAAGAAACTAGCAGATTATTTAGGCATGTGAGCTGTCAGAGAACAGGCAATACAAGAGGTCTCTTGTTCCTGCTGCCTCCCACAGCTGCATTCACTAAATATATCCCGGGCTGAGAGCTGCATTTCTCCACCCCTTCCTCAACCCAGTGGCGTTTGCACAAACACCACCCAGGTCCCTTGGGACAGGCAGTGAGGCAGCAGCGATGCCCTAGTTACAGACGGCATAAAGCGCACGAGTGACTGATCATGTCTGCCAACAGAGTGAAATTGTTACATCCACACCTTTTTTTGGAGAGGGAGTCCATGCAGCCGATCCATATTTAACTTAAACCCAGGGTGGTTTGTTCTCTATAAGGATACGCCCATTTATTTGACAGAATCAGTTACTGGCAGTTATTCCCATCAGATGATTTTCAATAGTTTATAGAGAAAAAAAAAAAAAAAAGCAGAAAAATGGCCATCTCTATAAAAAAAGAATTCACTGAATCCACCTCCTGGCAGCTGTGGAGGAGAGCAGTGGTCTCAGGACTGGCTGTCCCCCAGAGAGTTTTACCTTCCATCAGGTCTCTGTGATGTGTTGCCTGCTCTAACACACATCTCGGGGAGGGGGGGAGGATGTGACTGAATTTCCGTAGGACCGAGGTGCTCCCCCCACGACCTCCGTTCTGCTCCTCGCATTTCTCCCATCCTCACTTTGCATCCTTTGCCCTCAAGGACACATTCTTTGGCCCAGCACAACAGAACCTTGGTCCCAGCTGCAGCCTTGAGACATTGCTGCAGTCACAGCAACAGAGGGAAGGGCTGCCCCTTCTCATATAGCAAATTCTTTAGTGGAACAAATGTGGCAGAAAAATAAAGTCATCTTGGTGTCTTTCCTCACTTCCAAGCTGTGAACCAGCAGGGATTTTGACCCTCCTGGTCTCAGCTTCTTCCTTTCCTCACAGCTCCCCGTTTCTTCAACACCTCCAGCTTCCCTAGCAGCAAAGCAAATTTGACAGAATCTGGTCAATTTTTCAAGCTTTCTCATTTTAAGAAGTCAGTGGGAGCACACTATCTTGCAATCAAACCTCAGAGGAGGGAGAATTAAATATCTCATGCATGACCTTAATCCGTAGGATTTTGCAGATAGTTTCTCTTGTAATCTCAATACCCGGAGCTTATTACGCATTCAAAATGTATCTGTAGCCCTGGAACATTTTGCAACAAAAGGAACTCAAATTCATTTTGATATAATTATGCAGTCACACCAGTCACATGCTTGCTATGGAATAAATATAAATACTGGGCTTTTGGGAATAACTGGCAGATTTACAGTGTAAAAAAATAAAAAACAACCCAAGAATGAAACCATCTATTATATATGGAAAAAAAGATCAGGTTTAGATGTTAAATTGCAGTCAAGGAAAATGGCACAATTATGTATGAAGAGTCTTTTTTTTTTTTTTTCAATCTGCAAAACATAAAAGAAAGAACTGAAACTCCTACTTAAGCATCTCTATAAAGTAAGGAGTTCATTTTCTAAAGTAGGAATATCATTTAAGGCATTTAAAAACCTTTGAAATCAGATAATTAATTCGCAAAATAGCCACAGGTCCCTAAGCTTAAATCGCTGAAAGCAAGAAAAGTTAGAAAATTGTGCTCTGAGTTTTGTGTCTTTCTAGCACGTTTTTGCTTTCTCTGCTTTTCTTGCCTTCCTGAAACAAAATGACCTCAAAGACTGTTCTAATTTTGTCATTGGAAGTTGCCTCTTTTAATTAGGGACGTTGCTGTTCAGGAGCCACACCCCGCTGCACTGGTTATGCTGGAAACCAGCCTCCCTCACTGGGCAGCGGCTGCGGGTTTGCCTGTTCTGACATCCTGAGGTCTTCAGGATCCTGTGGATTTTGGACCACGCGTGGGGAGGTGTCAGTCCCATTTTAAGAAGGGAATACACAACGTGAAACCGGATGTTAAACCTGAGCCTCAGGAGCGTGAATTCCCTTCAACAGCACTGCAGATCTAAAAGCAAACAAAGGCATAAAGAGCTGGGATGGAAGGTTTCGTTCCTCAAAGAAGGCAGTGACTCACCCACATTCCTGACTGCGCAAACAAGGGAGGCGAACCCTCCTCCTGGCAGTTAGGATCCTCTTCCCTGTGTGGAGCAAATCCCAAGCAAAGGCGGCTCTGGTGGTGTGTTATAGCAGACACAGCGCAGGGCAGATGTATTTTGGAAAGGGACCCTCTTTTGCACACCTCTGTGTTTATGGGCCTTCTTGAAAAAATAAAGGGTTCCCAAGTACTGCTTTTCACTTCTGAAAACACACTGAAAAGGAAAAGGGCTACTACTAACAACCAGTTTTCAAGAGCCAAACTCATATTTTCTTAGACACTTTTTTTTAATGCTACGAGGCAGTAGTTTACTTTAAAAAAACCCAAACAAACAAACAAAAACCAATCCAAGGACAGATAAAACAAGTCCAAAAGTTCACTGAGCAGAGAGCCAAGCAGTGTGTGATGTGGATAAGGTGCTGTTTCTAACCATCAAGTTACCCACATGGGAAAATTTGACCTAGGGATGAGGAAACTCACCCTCCTAAACGTCTGCTCAGTGGTTCCCATCAGACAAGGCACATTTCACTGATGGAGGACAAGCATGTTCCAGGTGACGGATGGCACGTAGCCAAGCTGCTCAACATGCCCTGCTCCACCCTTCCTGCATGGCTCTCCCGGAGGTGGGGAACGCTGTGCCGGTCCCCAGATGGTCGGGGCATCAACTGAAGCTGCTGGGTGTAACAACAGAGCCCTCAGCAGCAGGGATGCGGAGGAGGAGGTGGGGGAAAGGCTGGGTGTGAGGAAACAGGATCAAAAAGGAGCCCGGAAAGCAGAGAACGTTGCTAATTTGCGAGAGAAACTGCAGGAAATCAACATCTCTAAACTATAAACCGCAGAGAGGTTGTGGTTAGGAGACACACGTGTCAGGGTGACAGGGTGGGCTATGCTGTGCCCAGGAGAGACGCCTCAAAGCCACGATCCATGTGGAGCTCCCCAAGGAGGGGGGCTGGGTGGGTGGTCCCCTGTGTAGCTGTGCCAGGGCTGGTTGGGTGAGGTTTGCTCATCTGTGCAATGCAGGATGCCGGAACGCCAGCACAAAATTCCCCTCTGGCTGCGTACTCCATGAAGCAGAATTAAGGCTGATGCTCAGTGTGTTTCACTTTATACCAAATTTTTCAATTCTCAGGTTTCCAGTGGTAGCCAGACACCCTAAAAGGACATCTTCATTCATTCCTCCTGGGGAACAACTCCTGAGAGTTCCTGGAGCTGCTGCAGAAGGGAAGTGGCAGCATTACCTCAGTGGGGGGGACTTGTGGGGTGGGACACTGGTTTGTGTGACAATTGCCAGTGTGGTTTGGCTGCTGATGCTAGAAGAGACCTTGGCAGCTTGGGCTGCTAGCAGCAACACAGAACCCTTGTTAATGACAAGTATCGAGCCTCAGACAGACAAAATGAGCTATGCTGGAGCTGAAGCCGTGCCGGAGACATCATGGAAACGCCTGTTGCACTGACGCTGCTGCCGTGCTAAAGCTAAGCCCCAGCAAGCAGGGACAGCACACGGACCTGCTCCTCCTGCTGCTGCAGATACTGCTGGCGGCATTTGAAATATTTTAGGCTTTTCAGACTACTCTCCTGTCAGGACTCCAGAGCTTAAATTAAAAAAAAAACCCTGCTTACCAAGCTGCAGAACAACAGCGATCCATCTGGTTTATTAGGTGGAAAGACCAAGAGTGGGGGAGGATTTTGCTGACAGTATTTCTGCCTTGATTAAGTGACTGTTATGATCAGTGCAACAACAAAAAACATCACAAACTCATTACAAGGTATTTCCTTGTGCAAAGGAAGAGAAACCACTACAAGAGATGGACTCCATGCGTATTATTATTACTACTACAGAGCATTTTGGCTGGCTCGTGCTGTTTGGAAAGCCCAGTTCTGCCAAGCTGCTTGAGAAAAGCAGCATTTGTCCCCAGCTTTCGGCAAGAAAACACAGCTCAAATCCCTTCTCGGGAACAAAGGTGCTTCCCAGGAGCCTGGCGCGCTGCCGGCATGCCGAGCGCGTAGCCAAGCAACGGCAGCCGGATTGGGGCTTGCGCCTCACCCGTGATGCTCCAGCCTCCACAAACAATTCTTGCCACGTAGACAGGACCGTGCAGGGTAATGGAAAATTACTGCAGGCTTTTTCTTAAAGGGCGAGCACGGCCGCTGGCGGAGAAGGCGGATTCGCATCGCACTTCGCAGCGCGCCCCAGGGTCAGCCTGTGTTTCCTGCGGGAGGCTGCAGTGCATCACCGTCCGCCGGGGCATTCATACAGAGAAATATCATTTACAGGCTATTCCAGCCGGCTGCGGCGATCAGGAGCCTCAAGCAGCGAGCTGAGCTGCGAGGGGAAGGGGCAGCGGAGCAGCCGGAGCTCAACAAGGGGCGGCTGCGGCTCTCGAACTGCTCTCGACGCGGCTCAGCCGTGGCAACGTTAGCGCGGCGCAGTTCGTACGGGCTGCGGGCTGATGCCAAAATAACCCTGCCTGGCACATTCCTGCCTGCAAGGAAGAGAAAAAATACCCTTAAACAAAGAGCAAACTTTGGCGGTGGCTGAGCTGCTATCAGGACAACAGCAGTTAAAGAAAAAAATGGCCGTGTTTACCTCCATTTCTAGTGTAAAAGAGAATTTAGTTAGTAAGATGGCATTATGCTTACTTAGCTTTTCGTACCAAGCCCAAAAGCCCCGCAAATAGCTACAGGAGCACCAAACAGCCAGTTTGAGCCAATGCACCTCTGACAATCAGAGATACACAGATTTACTGGTTGGGCAGGGCAGGATCTGCCCCCGGAGCACACAGGAGCCGCCCAGCAAGACAGCTCAGCACCGAACGGTGCTCTCCCAGATCCCAGTATAAAAGCAGCTCCTGTATCCCTTACAAGTTTCATTTCGTCTCCTGCAGGAGCAGACCATGCTGCCTGTTCTTGGGGTACCTGTGGGGAACTGTGTCCAGCCTGCAGCAAGAAGGGAAAGGCAGACCTGCTGCTCTTGCTAGCACCTTTTTGCTCACTGCGTGCAGCTCCCGGTGGCCCTGGTTGGCTCAGGATCACACATGTTGCCTGCCAGACTGGTTCTAGGTCAGCTCCTGCAGCAGTGGTGCTTTTGTTCTTCCCTATCTTCATGTATTAACTCGCCTGGTGTTTTCTCAGATAAGCACTGGTTAAAGCCTCAACCCCAATCTTTTCACTTTGTTGTAGCCAGCAAAGGAAAACAAAGCCCCTGCACCAAGTTAGGGGACCACTTTGTAATAGAAACTTCCTCTCCCTTAAATAGAAACCTTTGTTGTGAAGCTGTTTTCATTGCAAGCTCCACAGGGAAAGTCATTATATTTAATAGAGGTTGACCTCATTTTGTAGTCCTCGATATTAAACCTTATAAGGGGGAAACGTAATTAGGGGCGGTGAGTTCTCAACGAAGATACACAGTACTTGTTGCTGTTTCCTTCTTACCTGAGGATTAATTTAACATGGTTAGGAAAGAGTAACTTGAAACAGCTTTTGGCAGATAAGTGAACTCAAAGTAAAATGCAAAGATCTGGTTTCCAAGAAGCCTTTTACAAGCTGTACAGAGAAGTGAAATGAAACCCTCCAGCAGCACACAAGGCTTCCTGCAGAGCCTCCCTGGAATAGCTGCAAAGCTGCATTCCGGTGAAAGCTAATCTTGGTCCGAGGCTGGGGTTACATAAAGACATCTGCTGCCATAGACAGGAGATGTCAGGCATGGACCTGCCCATGTGGCAGCCTCTGCTCGGCTGGAGGGAATTGAGGAATTTTCTACTGCATTTCCAAGGCTGTGCTCTGAGACAAAGAAAGCAAAAGGGTTTCACCTCAGTCAACAGAGACAATGGAGGGAATGCAAAGATGTCCCAGCTTTGTTAGCTTTGCTAATGCAACCTGGGTTTCCACACAGTGGACGTTGTTGTCACAGCATAATGGGTAAACACAGCACTGTCCACCACAAAGTAAACACATTTTCCACAGAAAGGGAGGGCAAGGCACTGAGCAATGTGCTGGGGCCTCGCTGAGCACAACCCTGTGTTGGGGCTTTTCACCTTAACGTGGTTTGAGTTTAAAACATCTCTTCACTGCCTGCTTTTCAAGTAACTCTTTTCCAAACTATAGAAGGTCACTTGAAATACACATTTGGAATTCATTTTCCTAGCTCTTGTGATAGCCCCACTGCTCTCCCACCTCCTGAGCATCCCTTGCACTCCCAGTGTTCTGAGTCCTGTTGGCAAAGTGTCACCTCCTTGCTGAAACATTATGTAAAAAGAACAATTTCTTGTTGAAAGGCCCTGGCTCCTTTAAATTTCCCTTTAGATTCTGTGGTTTGAACGAGCGTTTCTGCTTCAGCAACCTTGAGAACTTCCTGATTTTTGCACCGTTCTCCCCTCTGCAAACAGCTGACTGCTTTAAACTCAGTTTTGGATTTGGTTTCCTGAAAAGTCAGATAAATGGTGGTGTCCCCAGCTGAAGCACTTTCACATGGTGCCAAACAGCAACTTCTTTTCTGTAGCCCAGCTCTCCTGGGTCTGTGCCATGTGAAACAGGGTGGCTGCTGCCCATACCTGCAGTGGGTTAGCTTTGCCCTGTGGTTTGTGGCACAACATGCACTCCAACAGGAGAAAAGAGAAAGGCAGCTCCTCCAAAAACATCACCCAGAAACTCCCCAAAGCCCACCCCTGGCTCAAAGGACCCAGCCTTTGCTCCTCCTCCCTGGGAACAGAGTTCCAATCCACACAAGCAAAAGGGATCACAGTAATGAAAAATATGTGAGGAAGCCAAGATTGGGACCACAGCAGCCTGAGACAGTCCTGGATGGCTGGGAGGACATTTAGTGGCCAGCAGCTCTCCTTGGGGACAGAAGGACACAGCATAGATTAGGCACCTTTACTCTTTCACCCTACTTGGCCTCCACCCTCAGCAAGGCCAGGGCTATTCCGGCTTAACCAGATTTTCCTCCCTCCTGTTTTAGATGTAGAGTGTTATTAAATCACACCCAACAATTCTCACCACACCTCAAGCAATTAACCCCATCCCATGGCAGCACTGGCTGGGGAAGCCCTGGACAATGTCCTGGGATTCCCATAAAGCTGAGAGCAATTTTGCCACCCATTCAGTGTGAAGAAGGTTGAGCTTTTTGCGTTTATTTTTGGAGCAGTAAGTTATTTCCAAAGAGCCTTTCTGTCAGGCTTAGCCCCGTGGGAGCTGCCAAGTGAGCTCCTCCAGCTCTGTGGGCACCATTAGCAGGGCTGCCCTGTGCTGGAGTGATGTCAGCACTTCCATTACAGCACCTTTCCCCTGCTTCAGCCCCTTATAAGCAGGACATAAAAATCCAGTTCTGGCAGAAATACTCCAGCCAACAAGAAAAACAGTCACCACTTTAACCTGATCCTTGCTAAACTTATCTGGCTGGGTGGAGAAAGCAGGGATTTAAAATGTGTTTTCTCCCTCCCACGCCTAAATCATGAATTTTAAAATCCAGCTGTATTGCACTCAAATTACTCACGGGGAATTTTTTTTAGGTTGGGGTTTTTTTTGTAACTTATCCGCGGTAAATGGATCCTTTCCCTCCTCCGCCTCTTTGCACGCCAAAGACTTGATTAAAAGTTTCCATTGTCAGTCCTGCTAATGAAGGGCACAGTTAATAGTCATTTTAATTGGGCACAAATCCACTGCAGTGTTAAGGGAAGAGAGGGATGTCCTTCTCACCCCCCTTGGTGACACACAGCCACCCAGGGTGCTGGGGCAGGAATTAATTTAGCTGACAACTCACCAGGAGCTTCCAGCCAGCTCAGCCCTGGCTGAAACCACCCAAAAGCAGAGCAGGGGCACTGCTGGGTTGGGACACAGCAGATGGGGCTGGAGGGAAGCAGGAGTGCTCATGGAACATGGTTTTCAATAGGTGGCTTCTAGATCAGCTGCTGCTCAAGGACAAAGCAGCCCCTTCTCTTGTGGAGACTCTTGCTATCGAGTGGCCATGCTGTCAGCCAGACTGATGGATTCATCCAGGCTCAAACTCCATCTTTTTCCTTTTTTCTTGACTTTCCAGCTGGATCAGTTCCATGAGCACACACAGAGTGGAGATAGGGGACTGGGACAGAGGAGTGCCAGAAGCCTCCAGGCAGCATCACCAAGGACTTGGGAGGTCTCTCTGAATCCAGCACACAGCGTGTGCACCATGAAATCAGCACAGGAAGAGAGAGAGCCCACAGCCTTCTCTGCATTGCCATCCCAGATGTAAGAGGAACTGCAGGAAGACAACCTGTAAGAGGGAGCTTACCAACACTTTCACTCTTACAGAGAAGTTACCCCACTTCTGGTTTCAATATTTACACATTTGCTAAGTCCAGCATGTATTCCTGTGTTGCCCCAGAAAAGGCAAAGCCTGGAAACAGGTCAGGCTCCAGCCAAGAGGAGCTTGTTCTGGTGTGACAACACCTGCAGCTCCAGACTTGCTGAGGATCTTTGGGAGATGCAGAAGGTAGAGGCTTTGTGCAGTCAGGTGAGACAGCAGCCAGTCTAGCCCAGCCCTGCCATCCTGCTTTCCTACGGGAATGCTGTGCTGCATGTTCTGCCACTGCCTGCTAAAACACTTTAAGCTCCAATGCCACGTGCCACCACCCCTGAAAGACGTGTTGTAGAACTGAAGAGAAGTTTCTGTGTGTCCCCTGAAAACTCTTTGTCCCATTTGACCTCCAGACAGTCGGGGTAGGAAGCCTGTGAGCGTGGCCATCTGCCATCCTGCTCAGAGGCAGCTGCCTTTCAGCCCCTCATTAGTGTGCATGTCATCACATCACACACTCTGCTTGCTGTGGGGAGGGAGTTGTTTTTGCAGTGGAGTCCAGTAATACAGGACACAGATTTACAGGAAATGAGGCTTTACTTCCTGCTCATGGAGAATGGTGGCCCAGTGGTGTGATTAATTCTGGAGGAATATGCCAGCAGGTGCACATTCCACTGCAGGACACACAAAATGCCAAACGAGCACCCCTGAGAAGACTTCAAAGGGGAAACTGGGATTTTGGGTGCTGTGCTCCGTGTCAGGCAGGCTGGGTCAAATATCAGCACCCCAGTCTCACCCTGCTGTCAGCATGGCTGTGCTGGTGAATGCCAGCACCACAGCTTGTCCTTTTCCACCCAGGAACTGCAGTTTTCCCTGTGCTACCCGGTGCAGTGCATGGGGCATTTGGCAAAGCTCTGCTATGACTTGCACCTGGCTAAAATTCCAGCTCCCCAGGGAAGAATGACACATTATCCCAAGTAAACAAAAGCCTTTTCAGGGAGAAATGAATGTCAATAACAAAGGTGGATGAGAGACTAAAGTAGTGCTCAGAGGACACTGGGTTTCCCTGGGGACTTTGATTTCACCTCTGATGCTGTGGTTTGGCTCAGCACAGGAATTTATTCCTGTTAAATATGTACCTAATGAGACCAGTGACCTCCTGGGAGAGTGGCATCAGTTTTCATCACAGCTGTTCCAGCTTCTGTTAGAGTTTCCATTAAAGAACTTAGTACGTGGCCCACTGGTCCCATCTCCTTCTTCTAGCTGGGTCTGGGACTGCTCCAGCCTTTAAAAATTACCTGATGCTGGCTGGGGAGATTTGTATAGGCAGGTCCACAACTCGGTCCTGTTGTCACTGTGAAGTGCTGAGGTCCTCTGTGTGCCTCATGGAAGTAACTACAAAATACAGAGATTAAATCAGTCCTGAAATGCCATTTCTGTGCCACAAACTTTATGCCCAAAGCTGAGAGGTGAATGTGGCTCTTCTATGCCGAGAAACAAAACAAACCCTATGGTTTTCCCCATCTGTCTATGTGATTGAAAGATAAGTAATGGCTTTAAGCTATGTATTGTAGGCTTTCTTCTTTAAACACATAAATATTTTATTAGTGAATATTCTGGTTCGGCAGTCAGGCATGAGCTCACTCCAAAGGCTGTTGCAATTGAGAGTTGTTGCAATTTTGAGTTAAGCAGTCCTTCAGATTGTGCAATTTCCTACTGTTTGAGAATATCCCAACAGAGAAGAAACAACAGAAAATGAAAAATGCTGTGTTTTCTTAATCAAATCGATACCAGTAGATTTAAATCCCTCCTGTTCTGATACAAGGATAAGGATTTTTGTCAAGGATTTTCTCCTTAAAAAGGAGAGAAAATGAGATCTGCTTGTCCAGTGATGTTTTCTGTCCAGCACCAACCACAACAGGGCACAAACATCCGATGTATAGGGAGAGGCCAGACATGAAACCCAGCCAAAATCAACACAGAGTGTGAAAAGGAAGTACATCTTTGCCAGGTACTCCTTTGTCCACAGCAGTAAATTGGAAATGAGACTTTCCTATTGCCTAGGAAAAAAGCAAAACAAAACAAAAAACCATGAGAAAAATAAAGTAATTCAAAGGGCTGTTAAAATCTGCCTTATTCAGTGTGTTAACAGGCAGGAGAATTGAATACATCAGATATTCAAATGAAACGTACAGGATGAAATTAAGCAAAAAAAAATGAGAGAAAATACAGCTAAGCTGCCACAGATCATTTGGGGTTCCCAGAGGACAGAAGCAGGAGAGCCCTATTTGAGCACCCATCAGGAGCAGCGTGGAGTCCTTAAATCTGGGGTCTGCAACATCAAACCCTGGTCTACTTTAACACCCCTAAATCAAACCCTAATCCGCTCTAACACCCCTAAATGAAACCCTAATCCACCTTAACACCCTGCGAGTTGTGCTGGCATTGCCCTTATCAGTGGCTGGAGCTGAGCCCCACCCACACTCGCCCCCTTCCCAGCAAAGCACGTTGAGGACACCTCTCTGCAGGGTACGGGGGCAGCTCTGCCGAGAGGGGTCTGGGGGGGCTCCTGGGTGTGAGACTGGACATGAGAGGCTGGACATGACCCGGCCATGTGCTCTGGCAGCCCGGAGAGCCAAACACACCCTGGGCTGCGTCCCGAGGAGTGCGGGCAGCAGGGCAGGGAGGGGGTTGTGCCCCTCTGCTGCACTCAGCTGAAACCCCACCTGCAGAGCTGCCTGCAGCTCTGGGAACACAAGGAAGGACATGGAGCTGTTGGGGCGAGTCCAGAGGAGGCCGTGGAGATGCTCGCAGGGCTGAAGTACCTCTGCTCTGGAGAGGAGAGACAGCTGAGGGTGTTCAGCCTGGAGGAGGCTTCAGGGAGACCTTAGAACCCCTTCCAGTACCCAGAGCGGGCTCACAAGGGAGATGGGGACCAAGCTTTTAGCAGGGCCTGTCGGGACAGGACAAAGAGGAATGGTTTTCAGCTGTAGGAAAGTCGATTTAGATTAGATATAAAGGAAGGTTTTTTATAACGAGGGTGGAGAAACTGGCACAGGTTGCCCAGAGAGGTGGTGCATGCCCCATCCCTGGAAACACCAAAGGCCAGGCCGGATGGGGCTTTGAGCAGCCTGGTGCAGTGGAAGGTGTCCCGACCCGTGGAAGGTCCCTTCCGACGCGAACCGTCCGTGAANTCCCTTCCCTTCCCTTCCCTTCCCTTCCCACACTTTCCTCTGATCTAATTTTTTTTTAATGTGAAATTCGGCATCAGTGTGGCTGTGCCTTGCACAGCTTTTAGCATTCTGTAAACTTCTTGAAATAAGGGATATTTTCCCACCTGCAGATCCCTGAGGGATGTGACAAGTGTGCTCTCCCTGTCCAGTGCCAAGCTCCTCCAAAAGCTGTTGTGTTTGAGCAGGTGTGTTATTTCTTCTTGGACCAAATGAACACACCCCCCACATGGAGGCTCATTTTTCTATTAGATTTCTAGAGCATCACTAGATATATAACCCCAAATCACTCTGGTTAAACAGCCTGTGAAATTCCTGCAAACCTGTGAGAGAACACACGAGGACAAAATGGTGAGCACGGCTTTTCCCTGGCATTTTGAATGCCTGCAGCATGCCTTGGCTGCCCAGCAGTCGGTGCAGAGAGAGCTCCCTCTCCTGCTGAAAATCCTCTTTAGCCCCTGTCCACCTGTGGAAAATGTTCTATTACTCAGCACTTACAGGGATCAGCCCATGGAGATGTGAGATGTCATAAATAGAAACCTTTGCCTGGACATAGGACACACAGCACTGATAATTTTGTTCACCTCCTGTATTAATTACAAGAGAAAAGGTAATTTTTAACTTTTTTTCCTACTGCAGCAAGATTATCCCTGTCAACAGAAACCCATCCAGCATGCAAACAATTCATCTGAGAGCCTGTCACTTCACTAAAAAAGCCAAAATACCCTGGAATAATCACATTGCCTGCTGCAAGGGATCAGAAATCTGGCAGTTTTAAGCAGGTGAGATGCTCCTGTGTGCAGTGCTGAGGCACCAGGTTTGCCCAGCAAACTGCAGCTGATGCAGGGAGGATTTTCCAGGAGCATCCACGTCCGATCTCATCCAGAGTTTGCACGGTGTACAAACCTCTCCTATAAACAGGGCAAACACTTGTAATGGGTGGCAAAGAGAGTGGGATTTCAGAGCAGCTGGAGAAATAATTGAGCCTGCATGGAATGGTTGTGTTATTCCAGGCTGCACCAGCAATTTCGCCTGGCTATTTGAGAACTTTTCTATTTCCCCTCTTTTTTTCTTTTCATTTGACCTGATTTTTAATGAATAGTCCTGGTTTTAGAAAATGAAAGGTGTTGACTTACGGAACATTTTAAAACGCTCTCTTTTCCAAGTATCAGAACCCCCTCCAGCTTGCCAAAATGTGGCCATGGGTGTAAATCCTCCTCAACAAAGAGAAGGAGTTCAGAACAGCAACTTGGGGGTAGCAACAGAGCTGATTGTAACACAGGGTTTTCACTTCCTAGGGACTTTAACAAGGAAAAAAGGGAGCCAGTGACAGTAACTGAATCAGGCTGGAAGGAAAATCGGTTGATTTTTGGTGTGAATCAGCAATCCAAGAAGAGGATGCTCCAGGGCAGGGCTGGCAGCAGCCCTCTGCCTCCAGGATGCAGCTCAACCCTCTGGGCTGTGTCTGCTGCAGTGTACAACAGAACATGGAGATTTGGGAGTCCTCAGGCAGGCCTGAATGCTCAGGGGGTGCAAACAGTGAGGGTCTCATTGCTGTGGGGCAGAGTGAGATGCAATTCCCCAGATCCCACCAGGGCTTCTACCCCCACTCATCTGAACCTCATCCAAAAAAATCCAAATCTCAGCTCCCTCAAGGCCTCTGCTGCACTGCTCTGTGGCCACTGCTAGCTTGGCCTCTGGGCAAATCCGTGCTGTAGGAAGTATTTTCCATGGATTTGACAGATGGGGAGCTGGGATGGGATGAAGTGTGTCATTTGGGGCAGAAGTGGAAAGGGAGGTTTGTCGTCCCGCTCCTCCTCCATCGCGACCACCCCCTCCATCTGTTGACGCTTCAACACACGAAGCCAATTCCAGTGTGACTCCCATTAGTCTGCAGAGTGCTGCATGTTGATGTTGTGGTTTGATACTTGGAGAGCTCTTTGAAGATATTTAATTAGACAAAATTAATTCCTTTGAGAACAACCTTCTGGCATCACTTTGGAAAGTGCTAGGAAGCTTCTGTTGTTCTGACACTTGTTAAAAATTGGCATTAGCCATTTCCTAACTTATCTTTGAAAGGACAATCAAGCCACATTGCTCTCCAGGTCAAATGGGAGCTGTGACTTGCCTGCCAGCAGCACTATGAGAACATGAGGTGCCAGACCTCCTCACCAGAAGTCACTTCCCACAGCTGCTGTCACCCTGAAAGGTTTCCCTTCTGCCCGAGCAGTCGAGTCCTCTGGCCTCTTTCTTCCTGCCCCTTTTTGACACCTTCACAGTGGTTGTGGGGTCTGATGATGATTAGACAAACAGGGTAGGAAGGGGGAGCATCAGTGGTGACCTTGCTGGCCAGCTCTGCAAGGTAACATCCCTTACCTGATGGGGAGTGGGAGGTGAGTGGGTGCCCTCTCCCTGCTGCCTTCTCCTGCAGTCACACAGGGATACTGGAATTTCCTGTGGCACCATCTGCTGCTAATTCTGCAAACCTCCTACACATAAGGGCCCAGAAGGGCAAAGTCTTAATATGATTAAACTTCAGGAGCTGCAGGTGGCTGTACCTGGTTTGGAGTGAGGTAAGGAAATGGCACAGGCTGGAAGTACTTTAACCTGGAACAATCCCTGTAAGCCTCTTCCCTTTCACACTGCACCCATGAGGCCCTGGCTGCTTGGGCCCAGCTACAGCATGGATGAGCCCTTTGGGGTCAGTGGTTGGCAGAAGGGCCTTTACAAACTGCATATCCTCCCACCAGAGACCACTTCTTGGATATCCATTTTCTGTCCCAGTTGTGTCCCCTCCTCTTCTCCCTCCAGGCTTCCACAGGGGTTTCTCAGCATCTTGTCCATCAACAGCTGTGCAAAACAGAATTGTCATTGTGAGTGTTTGCTGTGGGTCTGTGTGCTTACACTGGGACAGAACATTCCATGGCTGCCTCCTAGGAAGGGAAGGGTTGCAGCAGCACCAAAAGGGATGGTGTTTAGCCCTCTCCTGGCACAGCCTGAGCAATGCAGCAGCACAAAGGGATGCACAGCAAGATGTCCATTTTAGTCCCTCTCCTCACTTCCTTTAAATTGCCTCCTTAAAAAATCCACTCTATCACACTATAAAGGAAGCAGGAATCTATACTTAAACACTTAATCAGAGGACGTGTGCAGAGTGCTCTGCAAATGGGATGGTACCAGAGTGAGCTTCACATGTGCCATTTAAATATAGCTGTATACACACCCTCAGCCTCCTGAACGGCTGAAACCCTCCTAGCAGGTGATCACAAGCCTTTCTATAATTGAAATGAACTTAATCCTGACAAAAACATAGCAGCAGCTGCTGTGAAAGCTGTGGCTGCTCTCCAAGTATTTCTTACATTCCCCTGATCTGTATATTAAAGCGAGACTGATTGCCGTGCTGCAGAATCCTGCCACAGAGTGTCTCTTACAAGAGAGCTGCTGCTGTGGTTTAGATTTAAGGGCTTTGTTGTATTTTTCATAAGAAATGCTTTTCTCTTGAGTGATGATTGTCGTACAAGGATCTGAGCTGCTCAGATATTAATTACTTTAGGGCCTGCAACAATACTCTAAAGTGAAAGGTAAATACAGATATTGCCTCTTTTTCTCCTGTACACATTACAGAGACATACATGGGTGTTGCCTGTGTGGTGGGATGAAGAAGCAGAGCTGGTTTTGGAGGTAAAGTGAACTGCCAGCCCAGAGGATGTGTGCAGGATGCTGAGAGGAGACAGCAGCCAGCTGGAACATATGAGAAATGACTGTAGCTGCCCTCCTAATTTAACCTTCATGCCACAAATCTCTGCCTGAATCCCAATGTGCTGTGGAGGAGTGGGACAAGGAGCAGCTCTTTCTGCAGTTCCTGATTTTCCACCGTGGTTGATTTTTCACTGTCTGCCTTGGCTCCTCTGAGTCCTTCCTCCTCTCCTGTCCCTGGACCTCCCTGGGCTTTGCCGAGTGGGACCTGGCATTCGACTTCTCTGGCAAGAAGGAATGTCATGACCTCAGAGGTGAGAAAAGCCAGCAGCAAAAATCCAGGGAAATGGCTCAGCGAGCGTGTAAGAGACGGATTGTGCCGAGCAGCACTGAGCTCCTGCTCCCTCCAAGCCACGGCAGGCGGTCACAGCCCTCGATAAATCCTCCGAGCAGGAGTACAACCACCAGAGCCAAGGTGCCTCACCCCGGAAAAAACACTCGGCCGGGAGCGCTTTGCCCGTGGATTCCAGGGCTGGCCGGTCCCTGCAGACTCGGGATTCCCATCTGTTGTGCTATCGCCGCTTTATGGCTTCGACTCCCAGCACGGGAAACATTAACTCAGTCTTACTCAAACTGTTCCTTCGCCCCGAGCTAGCCGAGCACACACTCCTGTTCGCAGTGTCACATCCCAGGCTGTTCGAAGGGCACGACAGAAGATGGTGCTGCCGAGCCAACATATTTTAACAGGAAAACTTCCCGGAGCTGCTGGGGTTTTTTTGACAGCTCCTGTTCCAAAATAATCTTTGTTTAAACTAAAGAGTTGTCAAGGAGATAAGTTTAAGCAGCACATGAGCTACAGAGAAACATCCCACAGCCAGATCAGGAGCAGATGTGGTGAAATATTGATGGACCGGGGTCCCTAATTACATCTCCTACTGAGGAGCTGGCTTGAAATCGGGAGCCTTCCTGCTTTGTATGCGGCAGCGCTGGGATAAAGCGCTGGGATCCCTTGCAGAGCTGCACGGGCAATTGGGCTGGGATGTCTGTGGCTAATGAACAGGCGTCAGCCCTGTGGGAGCTAATGAAATGCTCAGTACAAACGTGTCACCTCCAGGTACCGTCTGTGCCTCGCTCCTGGAGTTTAATCCTCCTCCCCGCCGCTGCCTGGGCAGCCACACTCCCTCTTTACTGAGTCTTCTCCGTGTGAAACAACAGGGGCAGCAGAAAGAACAAAAAGCACCTTTGATCATCAAACTGGGAGAAATGGTGTGAAGCTCTTAAATTGGGCTTTTTTTTTATTTTTTATTAAGACTTATGTTCCCTAAAAAAGGCAAATAATTTCCATCCATAGTGCTGGCTGCTTATTTTTAATAGGGAAACTTTAGCTCAAACTGAGAACAGGTATAGGAAACTGGTTTATGTTTCACATCCAGGGTACCCTCTTGATTCACAGTTCACCTGCCTGGGAATTTCAGTGGTTTGGTGGAGAGAAACATCCTAAATTGAGATGCCTTATCTAAATTCAATTTATTTGGCAGTTGTAAATAAACTGGCTGTAAAAGAAGGAGCTGTCTTGCAGTACTTAATTTCTAACTCACATAGCACCTGTAAATGCACTGAGCACAGGGTGCTGAGCATCTGATGCACAGTGGGACCATGTTCTGCTCTGTCCCTTCCAGGAACCCTGTGCTTGGTGAAGTGTGTGTGGCTGACAGGGCTGGAAATCAGAGTTCCTGCTGCACCTCAGCTCATCTCCATGCTGACAAATGAGGCCTGAGCTGTTAATTGCTCTACAAAAGGTGCCACACACACACACAGCCATGGCAGCACAGATGATGATGGTCATCAACAGCCAGGAGCCTTCACTTCTGGCCAGTTTTCTGGGTGAGCTCAGTGGAGCCACTGTGCTTTCTTGTTTTCACTTCTCTGGCTCCAGAGCAAGAATAATATTTACCAATTTTACAGGCCACACTACAAAGATTAATTAGCTAATGCTCGTTGACTGTTTTGAAGACACAAAGCAAGAAATGCATTTAAGGGGCTGCATTCAGTGCACCTGAAATCCACAGATACTTGGCCAAGACACAAGTAAAGCAATTCAGAGAGTGTGGAAACACACTTGGATACTCAGGTTCTGGGTGCTGACCCACGGGGGAGAGCACACACCTCCACACAGGTACCCTGCATCCCCTTCCAAACATCCTCACTGCTCCTGCAGTGGGACGAGGGATGTGCTGGTACTGCCTTCTGCTACACTGATAAATCCCAAAGCAACAGCAGTTCTCCTGGACCAGGGTAGGGGCTCCTCTGACTGTTCATGACCTGAAGCTGTCTGAGCTTGCAGGGGATGATGGATCACTCCAGGAGCCCAAGAAAACTCATAGTTTTCCCTGCTTCAAGCAGTTTCTCCTTTCCAGGCAGTGGATGCAGCATGGAGCAGTGGGAAAAGCTTGAGTAGGCACAACAGAAAGAGGGAGAAGAAGGGAATGTCCTGGGCTCCTGGGAAGCAGCTGGAGGATTAAGAATCATTCCCATTCAAAGACTCAAGGCAGTTTCAAAAGGTTCCCAGTGAAGAAATATAAAGACTAATAGCAGTGAAATCCTCCTGCATCTTTCCTCAATAAGTGTTTATATGCCATTCTCCTACATCTTCTATCAATCCAGACTCTGGCATTCTCAATATAATGGTCTGGAATTGCCTCAGTTTCCCCATTGTGTCTCCAAACAGCATTCACTGGGATGATCACAAGCTTTTAGTTATTATTTTGTCCCAGCCTTCCTGAACAGTATGGGACTGGGTGTATGCAGATCAAACACAGAGACACTCAGGGACTGGCCCTCGAGCCTGTTATCCAAAACCACTTAACAGGAGCCTGCATTTGTTAAACGAGACCATCAGTCTTCAGCTATTCCTAGAAAAGCTGAAAGGAGAGGAAAAGGCAGTGAATCTTTCAAAACATGACAGCGTTAGGGGCCATCTTTTCCTAAAGCTCCTCTGTTTCTCTCAGCGTTTTCTGTGCAGCAGGTCATTATGAATTACTAATTACCAGAGCAGGCCAGGCACTTACACTGACCTGCTGTGTAAGCTGGGCAAAAAAATGGGTCTGTCCCCTCTACATTGACTCTGTGTAAAATATGTGCTCTGAAGAGGCTTGAAGCTTAATATAGGTCTTGTTAAGTGTTCATAAAAGATAGTGAAACCCTTAGATTAAGAGGTACACCAGAGGAGAATGATAGCATTATAAAATCTATTTCTACACATAACTCATATTTATATAGGGCCTTTCAATCTAACAGATCCCTAAGCTTTTTTTCAGCATAACACCCTGATATACTGTGTTCACTTCACCTACCAGTTCAAGGCAACCTCCTCTGAAGTGAAATGTGGCAGCTGTTTAAAAGCCCCAAGCAGTAGTAAGTTTAATAATAGGAAGGCATTTATATGGTCTTACAAACTTCAAAGAGTTAATTCTCTGCCCCTTCAGGAGGCAGACAAGGTTTATTATTCCCATTTCACAAAGGCAATATAACAAGAGTGGACAAGAGTGGAGGAAATCTGCACTCCCACAGATTTATAAAGCAAAATTCTGTGCATGAACCTGTAGTGCTTTTAATGCCACACAGAAAAAACATATCAACATGTCTTATTAAAAAAAAAATCCTTTTCTAAAAATAATGATGTGGAGAGAGCTCTGATCTGGATTCTAACACCTGCCACTTCTGGTGAAAAAAAACCTCCTCAAGCATGTGTTGACATAGAAACATCATGGTCCACAAATGCTTCTGTGCTATGAAGCAAATCAGGCGCTCAAAATATACTACCAAGAATCAGACAATCTGTTTTAAGAAGTCCCAAGAGTTACTAAAACCCTCTTGAAATAAAGCAGGAGAGAAAGCTGCAGCAGCCCCAATCCCAGAGGCAGGCTGGCATTGTTGTTCCACCACATGCAGCTCCATGGTTCTCCCCAGCTGGCCAGCATCACACAGCAATGGTGCTTCCAATGAGCAGGAAAAATTCCTTCTGTTATCCCCAGAGGTTCTGCAAGATGGTCCCAAACTTGGGAAAAGAAAGTTACAAAACTGCTTGGATTTAACCACTCATTCATTGGGAACTGAGTCCCATCCTCAGGCAGTATCACCATTCTCATATTGTTTCTTGAGGGCAGTCCTGATGCAGGATGAATTAGGAGCTTAAAAGGAATGTCTGATCCCTGAAGTCCCAAACACCTTTTCATTTGGGAGCATAGAAGTCTCCAGCTTTCATTCCTCCTACTGTTTCCCAGCAAGGATTTGCCCTATTGCAACTTCCACTCTCATTTACAGGCCAAAGAGAAACACACTCTTTCAGACCCCTTTGATCCTTCAGAATCTGCTTATTTCCCCCAGACTGTGTTATAGGCCCTGCAGCCTCTCTGTAGCCCTGGGCAGCTTTCAGTTGGGGCTGCAAAGCTATTTTCAGCTGTGCTGCCCAAGCTCCCAATGAACAGACCTGGAAAATCTTCCATCCAAAAAGCCAATCTCCTGCAGATGCCTTGAGTCACTCCTCCAACATGAGCGATGCTTGGGGCTGGTGGAGGGTGAGCTGAGCTCTCTGTGCTCTCTGTGCCTGGCAGCATCTAGGACAGGGAACTGGGAGAGATGAACTGACCCATGCCAAGCATCATCAATCCTCCAGCAAAGTGATTTCCATCATGGGAGCACATTTGCTACACGAATCACATCCCATTCATCACCACTACTGTCTGGATGTAACTCTGCCAGCCAGGGCTTGGCCTCTCTCCCCAAAAAGCCCCTGGTGTGCTGTACAGCAGCTTCACTGTGCAGGGCATGGATCAGTGCTCCTGCCCGACTCATTGCCCCCTTCCTCACTTCGTGGGAGCTGTGGGAGCTGCTCCCTTTCATCCCTCTGGCTTCACAGTCCCTGGGTAAACCACAGTCCCACTGCAGGCTCTGCTGTGGAAGGAAGGAAGGATGGCCAGGGAAAAAAGGACAACTTTAGCACTGTTGGCACCACGCTGCAGGTCCTGTGCCCTCCATCACCTCCCTGGAGCGGTGCGGCCGAGGAAGCTGAACTGAGAGCAACTGTTATGAAAAGCTGCTGCAGGACCCTGCCAAACCACCTGGCCTGAATTCACAGCCTGAGGCTGGCACTCCTTCAGGCACACAAATGAGGATGTAGAGCTCTGGTGCTCAGACATAAAAGTGTGGGCCTTTCTGACACCGTGAAACCCAAACCCAAGAGCAAAATCATTTCCTGCTGCTGGGACACTGAGCTCAGAGCACAGAGCTTCTCACCTTCACTACCATGCAAGTCAAACATGCCACCAATCCAGATGGGGGCCCAGGGGAGGAATCTCCTTGACATATTTGGTGCCTTATGAGACAATGCAGATGTCGTGGAGGAGATCCTGCGACTTTGCGTCCTCAGCAGCCTCGATGCCAGGAACCTGAACACACCACTGGCTCTGTACAGCATCTGGCCACGTTCATCCAGTGCTCCAGCCCTGGAGAGGAGGCAGCCCAGCTCTGCTGGTGGCCTTGGTGGTGACAGTGGCTCTGCATGGGTCGGTGCTCTCCTTGTTGTGTGTGCTCTGACGTGTCCCAGCTCCGCAGGCAGCGCTGGCTTTGCTCTCAGCCCTGAGCAATGAATGTTATGAAATGTGTTCTGCTGGGTCTGGCTGACGACGTCAGTTGATTTCTCAGGCTGACAGGGAGATTTGCAAGCTTAAGATGGCTTACAGGTCCTTATTTACAGCTCACAAGATGAAGCCCAGACCTACACACCTGTATATTTGTGCTCAGAGGTTGAGCAAGTAAAGGAAATGTTTGAATATCTCTCTCCCCTCTGGATCCTGTGCCTGTGGAGTGACTATCCATCACAGGTATGAGTGTGAGGATGGAGCTGCCCCTCTCCTTCACTGATGGCTCAGGGGAATCCCTGAATCCACATGTTGGTGGGTGAGTCACTGTCCTTCCCATGGAGAAAGGCATGGCACAGCCCTAGCTGGCTGAAATGAAGCCTGGGTCAGTCTGGCCACAATTTATGGGAAGAGACACTGGAGCACAGGAACAGGATGCTCCCAGTCTTCTGCCCCCACCTGAGAAGTAGGATTTTTCCATTAAATAAATCCTGTAGCTTTTTCTTTCTTTTTTTCCCCTTCCCTCTTTAACTCTGAAAGAATCCCATTTAATCTGTAGGGAGCTTTTCCTGAACAAAAATCCCCACCAGGCTTGACCCTGACCTTTGCAAATGGAAATATGATGTAGTGTGAATTGAGAGCTGAGAGTCAACTGGCATCTTTGCTTTTGCTGCTGAAATAGAGCAGGTTGTTTCACATTTCTATTATGAGCCTCAGATAATGGGGAAGGAAAATTAGGTAATTCCATTTTTTGGATTAGTTGGTTTTCTTGTCAGCTGGGAGATGGGATCTCATGTATGTGGAGAATGACTGGAGGCACTGGATGAACAGAACAGCTGGTCACAGATATTGTTTGGGATTCTATTTCTGCATGACCTGCTCCAGAGATATCAAAAGAGATTGTGGCTGTCTCCCCTGACATTTATACCTGTTTTCCAGGGCTGACTTCAAAGCAGTTGCTCTGCATTTGCCCATATTTGAAAGAGTTGAGAAACTGGACTATTGTTTAAAGATAGTCTTGAAACTTACCTAAGCTTTGAAATGACTGACAATGAGTTATGTATGGAGACATGAAAATTAAAGTACATCAGGGAACCCACAGGCAACAGCAAGATGTGCAGGACAGGGAGCCTTGCCAGAGCTGACAGGTATTTGTTTATGGGGAGAATTAGAAGCTCTAGTTCAAAGTCTGCAAATTGCCCCATGAAAGCAGGGCCTCCTCATCACAGAGACTGGATTCTACACACAGGCACATGTGAAAAACAGAGTTTGTAAAATCAAGAGCAGTGTTAGTAAAAAAAGAGAAAAAACCCCCCAAAGATCACTGCATGAAACATCAATAAGCACAGTGAGAAACAACAGGATACCAGGCAATCTTTAATCTGAGAAAAAAAAAGACAAACCCAATGTCTAGAAAGCAAAGCCTGATTAAATTTAACGATAAGTATTCTAAAACAAACAAACAAAAAAGCAATATGTGTGATTAATGAAGCAAAGTGTTTGATTTTTCATCTCATGGAGTCTTCAACTCTGGACATTCTGGAAGAGATGCTTTAGTGGTACCTTAACAAGCTCACTTGAGGGTTGAAAGGAGCAGATTTGATGCTCTCATGCTACTTTCTGATCTTAAAAATCGGTGAGCCTTTTTGGATTGGGAAAAGCACTTGATAAGGTATCACAAAATTTAGCTCTTTGGATGATCTGAATGCAATAATCCATGGACCAAATCACAGCTGAGTGGCTGCAGACAAAGAGGAATACTAAACAGGGAGTGATTCTGTTACAGAATTATGTTTATTAGAGCATCACAGAGATCAGGTCTTTGGTCCTTACTGACATTTTTATTGATGACTCTAAGGAAGGATTAAACAAAAGGATGACAGGCATTCACACAGTGACATGAAGTTGAAAGGGATCACAAACACCAGGGTAAGCTGAAAGATAATGCAAAGGAATCTTGATAGACTAGAAACTCAGGGCAAAAATTCCCCAGTGCAGTGAATGTGAGACCTGAGCAGACTGAGAGTTTCATCTCTGCAGATGCCTATAGGCTTTAAAGGTGATGCTCATTAGGATCATGCCATGGGGTGAAAAGCCTAAAAAGTGGTGTGTGTGTGTATGGAGATGCTCCATGTGAAGCCCTAGAGCTATGATACAGTGAGCCAGAAGAAAACAAGAGTCCTTTAGCATTTCTGGCAGGCAGATCATTTAATAAACACGTCCACCAAGAATCTTCTGTAATAAAATGTATCGGAATGTATCATTTCCGTTCGGCGAGCTGGTGTCACGTCTGCAAACTGCACACAGCTTTGTCTCCTCCATGCTTTAATTTCCATCCAAATGCCCAGGCAGAGCCTCTATTAGCCACCTCTGTTGACAGGAGTGGGTTATTCAGGGAAGTGGAACTAACTCGCTCGTATTTCCCTGAAATCTACACTCGCTCCTCTGCTGGCAGAAGAAAATTTAGAAGTGAAAAAGTCTTCTGCATTTGCTTTGGTTTAAGTTTTTGGGGTTGGATTTAAGGAAGGATTCTAGAGATTCCAAACAAGGTTTAGGCCTTGGGATTTGTTGTGGTGTGCAGGCAGTTCTGAGCTCCCTTAACCCATCTCCCAGCACCTCCTGGCTGGAAGAGAACGCAGCCAGGACAGAGAGAGGACTCCTGGGGACCCTCTTAACTACAAATGGATCATTGAGCTGTAAGCCCTGGGGAAATTGGGCAAATTTAGCCAGTTAGAGCAGCTCTTCTGTGCAGGTCTCCCTGCCATGCTGTGGCATCCCTCCCTTCAGGACACTAAGCCAGCAGCCAGGGAAGGACATTCTGGAGGGAAGGCAGGATGGAGCAGTGCAGCCAGGGAACTGGGACAAGAAAACCTGATGCCAGATTGCTCCAGAGCACCCAGAGCTCAAGGATTTGGAGTAGGTGGGAGCAGAGGAATGATGTTTGCCTGTAGGTCCACACCACCCTGCCTGGCAGTAGCTAAAGCCCACTCGCCTGTGGAAACGCTGCCTGCAGGATTTCACAGTTCTGTGACCTACAGACCCTTCCCACTTTGCCACTGACATTGCTCAGCTGAAGCTGACACGAATCCATGTGCAGAGCATCCTGTGCCATCTCTCCATCCTCCCCTGGCTGGCACTGCTGCCCAGCGTGGCTTTATCTCTCTGTGAAATAAAGGTCATTTTGGTGTTGTGCAGGTAGTGAAGGCTTTGAAGAGAGGCTTTGAAGTACACTATAGAAGTAGACATTATTACCCACTGCCCAGGGATTTGGAGAATGTTTAGTCTGATTAAAAAGGCTTTGCATTCTGCAGGCAGGAAGCATGACATAAAGTGGAAAATTTTTCTGAGCTGAATTCAAATGAGTTGATTTTTCTATCAGCCCTTCTCCGAGAGAATGGGTAAGCTGCTCCCTGCACTGGGTGAGGCTTCATGCTCTAAAAAGGTTCACTCTACCAGTAAGGATTTGAATTCGGGACTGAAATTTTAAGGGGCTTGATTTGAAATGAAGTTTATGGTACACTGGAAGGCAGTAAGTACATCTGGCTCAGGAGAAGGGCTCATAGGGTTTCTGGTGCTCAGGATTTAGAGGCATGGCAGATCTGGCAGGGACAGGAGTTGGAGTAGGGACTAAATTTAGCAAATCTTCATAGCTAGAACCCCAGTGCATCCTTAGGCAGGATTGTATGTTAAGTTTGGCTCCAAATATCAGACTCCAACTTCATAAACACCACATTCTTTCACAGGTGTTTGGGTTGGGGAAAGAAAATTGGGAGGAACAGGATAGGCTTATGGATTGGACATCTTTCATCTGAACTGCAGTAAGCCTATTAGCATCCCACAGGTGAGGAAGGGTTTGTGGCACTCTGCTGATAACAGCACTGACAGCAGAGGTTTAGTGCCAGGCAAATTCTTCACAGCCAACCTCATCTGAAGGGCTGCTTCCAAAAATCATCAGCTGTATTTGGGGTGATGTTGAAAATATTTTAAATGGTGTTTCAGGAAGCAAAAACAAGAGATGGGTAGAAACTGCAGCTCACAAAGGCTGTCTTAAGTGACAATTTATGTGGTAGGAAGAGACATTTATTTAGTTGGTTTGAAGGGAAACAAATATATTTTACACCCACTCCTCTTGTGTCAAAATTTAGTTGAAACAAACAGGTTTGCTACTGGAGAACTATCAAGACATTTTCCCTTTCTGCTTTGGTTTTTGAAGGGAATGGAAAGTAGGTGTGAGGTTTTCTCATGGTGATGAGAGCCGTGAGCAGCTCAGTTCCTACCCCAAGTGTCTTTCTGATATTTGAATTAAACAGATAGTAACAAGCAACAGCAAATTTTTAGCAATTTAAAATTAATCCTTCCTTTCCTGATTGTCCATCTTTTATCTTTGGATCTAGTCAGGTCATAATCCTACTATTGCTTCACTCATCCATAGACACCCTCCAGCCACACAGAGATAAAGCTTCATGATGCCAAAGTAAAACCAGAAAAATCCTTCTCTGGAAACCACAACAAAAACAACCAAACAAAAACTCCACTAACAAACCACAGGGTTCAGCCCTTTTAGAGAGGAGCAAACTGCAGTGAGAGCTCATGGATTTCCTGCTGCCAGCACACCTTTTGGGATGCCCTCCTCCTGATACCCATCTTGCCACGAAACAATCTTAGGTGTGGTTCACACTGGGGATTTGGAAGCCTGGCTGCAGATGTTAACAGCTGTTTCCCTACTTTCCCCAGAGAGTGGGTGCCACTTGCACATCTATAATCCCCTATGAGCTGATCCCTGTAACAAGATGCCACAAGGATTTAATCTCACAGCTTCCAGGGGAGCTGCTTCACACAGAGAATTATTCCAGGCAACTCAAGATCACTGTCATTGCAGGGAGGAGGCCGGTGCTGGGATGACAGTTACAGGCAGTGCTCAGTGAAACCAGGATTAGTCTGCTGCTGCTGCTTGGAGGGGGATGTGTGGGAGAGCCAGGAGGCTCTGCTGGGTGTTGGGATTCCTGGGAGCTGCAAACAGATGTTTGGCCAGGTGTGAGTCCCAACAACTCGCTGTTCTGTAGCCCCTTGGGGTGGGTCGGGACTTACAGAAGAGCACCAGGAGCAGCAGCTCCAATCACAGGCACGGTGTGGGACAGGGAGGGTGCATCAGCTCTCCAGAGGCCCTGCCAGGGTGAGGGGCTCCACATGGGATGGGCAGGTGAGTGACAGGGCCCTGTCTGTGCCCTTCAGCCGTTCTGGACAGAGGCTGCACACTCCAGTCTGCTGGTGAGGGCTGCACAGACATCCCCAGCTGCTTTCACAGGGGCAGTGGCCACAAGGAGTAGGAGCAGCATCCCACAAAGGCTCAGGTGGATTCCCTGCTTCTTCTGCCTGTGCAGGACTTCTGAGACATGGATAAGTAGGTACTGATGGATGAGAAACACTATCACAGCACACATATTTCCCCTTTCAGCTGGTCTGACTGATTTTCCTGCAATGACAAAATGAGTGCCATGTGTGACGATGGTTCAGCTGGACTGGGAGATAGTATAGAGGTTAAATCCAATTCTGTTTATTCCAAATCCTGGTCACTTGCAATTCTGGATGGAGTCCTGCTACTTGGCAATCACTTTAACATCATCAACGAACCTCTAAAGCCATCTGAGGCTGCAAGATCAGCCACTACCACCCCGACAAGTTTATTTCATGCAGCTGAAATGAAGAAAACCAGTCTAAGGACAGCATTTGTAAATTATCTTTAAAAAAAAAGAAAAGAAAAGAAAAGAAAAGAAAAGAAAAGAAAAGAAAAGAAAAGAAAAGAAAAGAAAAGAAAAGAAAAGAAAAGAAAAGAAAAGAAAAGAAAAGAAAAATAAAAAGCTTGAATTATTTGTCAGCTTCTTTCAGGTTGCACTTCAGCAGGCCAGCCAGGACAGACTGCATGAATAGGCAGTGAAGCAGTGGGAGGCAAAGTCATAATCGGCTTTTGTGTTCTTTGATTATTGTTATCCAAACTAAACAAAGATTTGTGGTTTACTGCTGTCCTTCCTCTCCCTGTTTTTTTTAGATTAACTGCTGCACTGCAACGTTGTGTGTATTAGCAATATTGTAGAACCTGCTCAAGAGATAATCTCTGCACCCCAGCTTAATGACTGCACCAACCTCATTTAAAAGGAATCTGCTGCTTATCATAGACTTAAATTACAAGCCTTTTGCAGCAGTAACACTGGCTTTTAATGTCTGCAAAAAGCCATAAATGCTTTAGAGGGTTATAGAAATAACAGGCTAATGTAATGTGCTAACTAGGAATGTGCAAAGACTTGTCCAAGTATATCTGAAGCTCCTGCTTGCTCTACACCACTGGTCTTTAATTAGCACTAGGACATCTTTGCAGCCCGTGGACCACTTGTGATAGATGAGGCATTGCAGTTTTACTGCACTGCTGGTTGGGGTTATCTATTGATAGTCACTGGAAGAATGATTAAATCTTGCAATTACTCTGTGCTCTCTTGTCTGACATCCAAGCTCAAACACCCTCTGATGGAGAGGTGATTGCTCCTTGAATTTCTATCTCTGCCAGTAGCCTGGCTTTTTGGTTTTGAGATGTCAGAGGTGGGCTCACGGAGCACTGATATCTTCCCAGCTCCATTTTATTTCCTTCCTTACTGGACACTGGTCTTTTCCAGAAGGTGCATTACTTCTGCAGCAAATCCTTGGGAATGTAGTTTGCCTCATTTTGTACACATTTCATTTCTCTCACAGAAACACTTATTTATTGCTGCAAATCCAGCCTGCCTAAATGTGAGGACTGAGCAAGCTTCAACTCCTTTGCTTATTTCTTCTCTGCACAATTTCTTGTAAATTTTCCCCTATTCTGAGAGATAAAAATACATCTGGGTGCTGCCTGGAGGCCATCTGAGTGCACAAGGGAAGGGGCAGCCTCAGCTTCATATGCATTGCTAAGCAGTGCATGAAGAGCCTTCCCCACAAACAGGGTTGCTCCTGTAACAGGCATCCATAAATACAGAAATCTGCCATTCCCAGAAGCAATGGCATACAGGAACACACTCACTCCTTCTATTTAGCCAGCACAGACTCTTCCACAGAAAGTGCAATTGCTGCTAAGAGCTCCAACTTGTAATGACACCAAACAGGTGTAAATGGGAAGAAAACTCAGCAGGGAGAAAAGCTACACCAACTCCCACCCCTGCAACCTGCAGAGCCTTCTCCTCCAGGAGTGTGTTTGTGTCAGGAATGAAACACAAGCTTCATCAGAGGGGAAACCAAATACTTTCTGCATTTTTTGCTGTCTGAATTTCCTCTTGACTTCTCAAAGCTGTGTTCTTCTAGCAAAGCTCTCGGGAGCACTGGCTTTCACAGCCGCCGCTGCTAAGGGGGAGATGAAACCAAGATGTTGCTTCCTTCTTATCCAAGTGGGACTTTTTGTCCTCTATACATGGAAAACATGATTTACTAGGCAAAATCTGAACCCCACGAATTAATTCAGATCCCCAAAAGATGACTGCTCAGATAAAATGTTTGTTATAGACAGGCTGGTAAACTCCCCTTGCTCTCATTTATTACTGCTGTGTTCAGAACAAACCACATGATGTCATTGAAGAACAGAGTTGCGAAATCCCACATTCCAGACCAGGACCCAGGAATGATTCCCAAATTAGGCAAATGACATGTGAAATATCAGTAAAGCATCTGAGGAGAAAAAAAAATATAAACCTACAAAAAAGCCAAACCAAACCAAACCAAGAAAGCCTGAAGCCACTTGAAACAAATTATGCTCTCCAAAACTGTTGTGTTAATGGCTCTTCACCTCCAACACATTCACTCAAACTGCAGGAGGTGGTTCTTGTTTTGGAAGTCCTTTACACATCTTCCCTCATCCTATAGGAAAGCACGGTGTGCCAGAAGGATCTGCCAGAGGCTGGGCAGCAGCTGGCAAACATCTCAGAACAGGCAGGGCCGGCAGCAGAGTCAGTGTTTACAAAGAATAACTCATGTGAGCAGCGCTCACACCAGTGTTTGGGAAATAGCCCACACCACCAACGTGACCTCCTGCCCAGATGGAATTTTTACTGATTTATTTATTTTATTTTTTTCCAAACAGAAATAAACCGAGGCCCCGTGCTGGAAACTGGGAAACTGCACAAAAGTCAGCAGTGAAATCGAGCCGGAACAATGCCCAGTTCAGACGGTCTAGGGGGGCCCTCTGCACAGTGTCCATGTCAAAATTTCCTCATCTAAGAACTTCTGCAAAACACACAGGATGCTTTTATTACTGAGTGGGTGGCATTTGATGCAGCATCCCAGCTGGCCAGGGAGGCTGATGAAGCAGGGACAATTTCACTGCCACCTCTGCAGGGGGACACTGCCCCCACGAATGCACCTCTGTCATCTCCTGCACGGCTGAGCCACCCCTTCCTACAGGATATACCCTGCCATGCCAGCCCTGAAGTACAGAGTTTAACAGGATGGAAATCAGCTCTTTCCCCTCTTTGTTTCACGTCATTTCAGTGCCAACGTGCCCCTCTCCCCACATACAATTATTTAGCAGCGATGAAGCTCTTGCTAACACTGAACACTGAAAGCAAAAGTAAGTTGCACTTGGCAGTACCATGGCACAGGCACTTTGCTCCCTCATTTCCTCCTCACCTCGAACACTGTGTGCAGTTTTGGGTGCTACAAGGTAAGAAGGATGTAAAGCTACCAGAGAGTGTTCAAAGGAGGGCTGTGAAGATGGTGGAGGATCTAGAGAAGGGTGGTTGCTCACTGCAACAGGGCAGTGATCACAGCACTGAGCCTGACAGACTTCACACAGCACGTGGACAATGCTCTCAAGCAGAGGGTGGGATTTTGGGGGCTGTCCTCTGCAGGCCAGGAGTTGGATGATCCTTGAGATTCCTTTCCAGCCCAGGACGTTCTATGATTGCTATAATTCTATGATTTATGCTGCCCATCTGGCTTGGCTGATGGCACCACTCACACGCTCAGTGCCCCAGGATGGTTTGCAGAACCATAGCTGTGATTTTCATGCATCTTACATTTTTAAAGATGTGAAACATCTGTAAGTACATTACCCTGGAAGCAGAATCCTGGTGATCAGCAAAAAGGCAAAGAGACATAAATCTGATGCAGGAATTGTTGATGCAGCAGCTGGGCCGTGCTGACCCAGCAGCTCGGGAGGTCTGTGCCCTGTCTGATGGCAGTGTGAACCCTGAGATCGTTTTGCAGCTGGGCTGATGTTGTGTGTTGTAATTGAAAGTGGCCACAGAATCACAGAAACAGAGAATTTTGTGGAGGGGACACAATACGATCATCGAAGTCCAACTCCTGGCTCTGCACAGGAGAGACCCCAACCATCCCACCCTGTGCCTGAGACTGTTGTCCAAATGCTGCTTGAGCCCTGTCAGGCTGGTGCTGTGACCACTTCTCTGGGCATCCCGTTCCAGTGCTCACCACCCTCCGGGTGAAGAACTCGCTAACATCCATCCTGAGCCTCCCCTGACCCATCTGCAGCGGCTCCCTCGGGCCCTGTCGCTGCTCACAGAGAGCAGAGATCGGAGCTGCCTCTCCTGGTGAAGCTGCAGCCCGCGGAGAGCTCTGCCCTCACTCCTCCAGGCTGAACAACCGAGTGCCCTCGGCCTCGTATGGCCCCTCCAGACCCTCGCCCACCATCGCAGCCCCGCTGGATCCTCTCTAATAAGAGCTGCTCGCGCTGAGCGAG
>VZRX01001248.1:213201-243494 GCA_013398075.1 Notiomystis cincta
TTCTTATTTTATTATTTATATATAATATATATCTTTCATATAACCATATATTATATAATAATGGCGTGACCTGCCCGCTAACGCTGTGTGCCGAGCGCGGCCTCAGGCGCGGCGTGTGAGGCTGGCCCAGCAGCCCCTGGGGAGCCGTGCGGGGCTGCCGGCCTGGCAAGCCCGCGCCTCCCTCCGCTTTTGCGGGAAAGCAGGGCAGGAGTCGGGCTCCACGCGGGGCTTTCCAGCGTGGGGCACCCCCGCTGCGTGGGGCCAAGGCTGGAGAGCGCGGAGAGCGAAAGGCTGAGGCTCCGTCGGAACGTTTGGGGCTGGTGGCGGTGCTGGGTCACGGGATGGTGCCCGGGAGCCGCGGGGTGCCTGGCCGTGGATTCACACAAAGCCCCGCCGGAGATCGGCTCCAGATGGCCGAGTGTCACTGCTCAGTGTCCGGCTGCTGGGCAGGGCCAGCCGGAGAGAGACGGCAACAGCTGGCGCTCGGCGGCGGGAGGAGGCGAAGGCACGGCTCAGGTGACAGGAGTAGTCAAACAAGTGGAGTTGGCAAATTTTTCCTTGTTCTGCCTTCAAGCAGCTCCTCTGTGCATGGCTGAATGCTCTGCTGCTCCTGCTCTGAACTCATTCCGTGTAGGAAGGGCAGCGTTCACGATGGTAGTATTCCAAAGTGTGCTCTATAAACCAAAATGATCAGGGCTGATACTTTCTGAAGAAATTGACATTTAACTGCATTCTACTTAAGCGTGTGCAGCAGCTGGCAAAGGCAATACAAATAAATGTGCTCATAAAGTGAGGTGGTTTGGGAGAGCCCAATAAAGTATTAAAGAGATGATTTTTTTTTAATCAATATATCTGCTTTGCAGCTGTATAAAGTTGTCACGGACAAACAGCAGAATTGGTAGAGGTTATATGAGCTAGAATTGGGAAGTCTATAACTAAGGCTTTTCATGCTGCACTAAGTTTCTGCTCCTAGTTCTGTGTGATCTTGGAGAGTTTCTTTTCTTTGTCACCGTTTCTTTTGAGTACAGAGCAAGATCTTGTGTCGAGGAGACCTGGCTGAATATTGGTAGCCAAAGAAGGCAAACTGATAACCTTTAAAGGCCTTCCCTATACCATTATCAGCAAAAACAGGTCCAGGTTAAAGTCACCTTGGGAAAGATGGATTTATTCTCCCGTGCCAAAGTTGTCATTATACAGCTGATCACAGTTAATGCAGCATTAAAGATACGTTAAAATAAACACCCTCTGAGATGTCTTGTATATCTTTGGTAGAACCTGCTGGGAAAGTGGAAAATGAAGCTATTGGCTTCTGAGTATGTTTCTTTATCTGACAGAGCACTTGTTTGTAAACAGTTATCCCAGTTGCAGACGAGACAAGAATACCAACAGGTATGTTTGTACAGCGTCACACTTGTAGCTGACAACACAGATCAGAGCAGATTCTGTTGCAGAAGAGATAAGGGATTTACCCTCAATAAATGTAAAGCTTTTCTCCATCAGAATAAGAGCTTTGTTCACACTTAGTCAAAAACATTGCGATTTTTTTTTCTGAAGAGTCATGGATTCCTATTAAAGAGATTTTGCTGAAATCCAATCTTTGATTAAACTTTCACTGTGAAATTGTTCTGGGTTGCTGGAAGTAAATTATCCTTTTATATATGGGTTGTAGAGATGAAATAAACCGGTGACTGGCCAGATACTTTTCACAGGCATTGCATTAATATTTTATACCCTTTATTTTTTATATACATCTCATTTTTACATATTTTTCTGTTTATATTATTTTCCTCTTTTGTTTGAGCAGGAGTAAATATATTTCTCCAGTTTTCGGCTCAGTGCTTAAGGCAACACTCAGAGATTGCACTTTATTCCTTTTGGAAGTGTGCTCTGAATTCATCTCATGGTCCTGTGGTTCACAATGTGGTATCACCCAAAGTGGTCTGAATTTCTTTTCTCTCTGTGGCTGCTGGGGTCTGTGAAGGCCAGCCAAGACTTTGCTGTTTGTCTGCATGTGGCAAGGTCTAATTTGCTATATATTTATTTATTTATACTCTTTTGCAAGCTGAGTTCTGGGTTCCCTTTCTTTCCTACACCCGTGGGCTCTGCATGGTGCCAACCCCAAACCATTTCCACAACAAACCAAGTTCCATGTTATTCTCCATCAAATAGTTGGGTAGTTTGCATTACCAAGAAACACAGTGTCTTGCAACAGATTGTGTGTGGCTAAATTCACTCTTTGATCTGTGTTTTGGATTTTGCCTTTTAACCTCCGTGTTCTGCCCAGTTTCTCTCTCCTGGTTCATTCCATTGCAGTGCAATTCTTGGGATCAGCTCACAGGAAACACAATTTCTCAGATGTGGCCAACTGTGCTGGTAGACCATGTGCCTTCTAGGAAAACCAGATAAGTTGCTTTTGCTCCAGTGGGCCAGCTGAGAGCAACCCAAAGCTTTAGTTGCAGAAAACTCTGCTGTATAAATGTTTGATTCATGTCTTGACCTGCCCTTGAACAAACAGAATCCAGGCTGGAAAGGCTGCTGTATATCAAGATTTTGAGAGAAGCTACCTGCTTATTTTCATCTCATTGCTTTGTTACCTTGCTTCTTGTTCAATTTTGATTTCTTCTTCAAATACGATTTCAAACTTAGTTTTCCACCAATAGCAAGACTGGTACAAATGAGACTGAGGTGAGAGGTTCAAGCATATGATCATAGGATACAAGACCCTTTATTCTATGAGCTGGACAATTGCTCCAGGCCATTCAAGGCTTAACCCCAGAGAGTTCTACTGATCTAAAATTAATTGTATTATAAGCAGTCAGAGTACTCCAGCAAAGACAGCAACAGGAAAAAAGACCTCAGATTAAATTACATTAAATGGAGAAGAAAAAAAAAACCCAAACCAGCCAAACATCCAACTGCAAAACATATATTTGTGACCTATGTTGAAAGCCATGGGCAGGCAGCAGCATTCATTATGGAATTATGGAATCACAGTTGGGGTTGGAAGGGACCTCAAAGATCACCTCATTTCAACCTCCCTGAGGGGGCATGGACCCTTTCCACTATCCCAGGTTACTGTAAGTCCCATCCAACCTGGCCTTGAACACTTCCAGGGATGGGGCAGTGACAGATTTTATTGAAAACCTGTGCCAGGGCCTCACCACCACCCTCACAGTAAAGAATTTCATCCTAATATCTAATGTAAACCTGCTGTCTTTTAGCTGGAAGCCATTCCTCCTTGTCCTGTCACTACATGCCCCATCTCCAGAAAACAGGTGAGGACATGGCTTAGTGCTTCAGCTTTGCTGTATACAGCACTATCCAGAGAGCAGAGATACCCAGAGAGATCCACAGTAAAGAAATATTGCTGATCTAATTTAGCAGCTGGTAGGAAGCCTGGAAGTCCTGAGGTTTATAGTTTCATAATTTTTTTTTTTAACTGCTAAAGGAGTCCATTAACAGGAAATAAACTGGTCCTAATTCTGTTCTGGATATAACATTGCTGCAGTTCTAGGAGGGACTGGCTTAATCAGACTTCAGCACCCTACTTAGAAGGGATAAGGGTTTGTTTTGTTTTGTTTTTTTAACAGGGGATGGTCCCCTCCCTCTACCTACCTTAGGAGGTAAGAAATGCAGAGACCTCTCTCTCTCTGGGTCAGGGAAAGAATAATCTTTGAATGTCAGGGTTGTGGACTAAAATAGATTAGAGGCGTAAATAGTACAATGAACCAGTGAGTTGATTCCATCACTTACCCCACCACATGATGCCTCAGAGAGGAGGATGAAGTGCTGCATATGACTGGTGTTTGATCAAAATAGCCCCTGGTCAGAGCACAGACACAAAGTCAGTGTTCTGCTCGCTGTGTGCTGTCCTTCCCTGCAGTCTGGAGAGGGATGTACCTCTGATTTCGGGTGGACCAGGCAGACCCTGCTGTGCTGTGTGGTGCCTCAGGGCCTGCAGTGAAAGGTTCACATCCCTGCCTCCAGTTAAGCTGGGTTTTCTTTCCTCCTCATAATTCTGGGCAAGACCTGTAGCATTCCCCTCTAATTACAGGGGGTGGCTGAACCAGCAGAAGCAGCAGGATTTTTTTAAGTGAAAAATGGTTTTCTGTGTTAAACTACCCAGAACTACTTTTAGCCTGGCTATACCACTTGGGGAGTGCATTGTTGTTGTGCAAGGGCCACACTCTGACCACAGCTTCCAGCATGCATCTTGTTTGTTTTTAAGAAAACCCCACAAAATGAATGTGGCTGGAAAGGAGATGCTTGGTTTGCCCATGAGGTCTCACATGTCCTCATCCTATTCAGGAGGTCACCAAAGTTCATGAAACATTTGTATTCTGTATTTCCTGCCCTGTGCTGCTCCACTGACTCTGCTGCCTGCTTCCCACCTGCTGAATAAAGTGCTTTTCCTTTTTGTGCTGTCGTTGCTGATGGTTAAAGGGATCCCACTGAGGTTCAGGAGTTTTAATGTCAAACAGTTTCCTGACAGGCAGCCTTATTCTGTGTGATGTAGGGAAACTCCCAAGGCTTTCCTGCAAAGTTAGCTCGGGTAATTCTTCTGGTATTTATGAAGCCTGGGGGAGTTGTTCAAATGAGCAAATGAGAAAATGGACTGCTGGAAAGCAGATTAATGACAAATTAGCTAGATAATCTGAGGTGGAATGGATTGAGAAAGGGGTGGCAAGGAAAGACCTTTTTGCCTTATCAATGGCAAACAACTGGTTGTAGCAGCTTAGCCAAAAGCCAGCAGCAAAATGAGCTTCCTCCCTATCCTAGATGAGCATCATCATTAAGTAAAGTTGTGGGGATTAATAGGTCACTGTACAGTGAGTTCTGCTCCAGGTCCTCTTAAATGTGTAGCCCAAATAGACTAATTAGTGGCTGGAGGCAAAAGGATTCTAGTTTCCCATTTCTAAAAATATCTGTTCTGCAGTAATTTCTTCAACCACTCCGTTATTAACGCTTTTAAGATGAGCTCTGTGGAATAAGTTACATTTTCTAATGGAGGGAACTAGGGAGGATGGGTCTCAGTAGTGGGTCTGATACTTGGGTAGGATCTTAAATGGAACCCATGGGAAACCCCCTGTAGCCTGTACGTGAGTGCAAAGTGGTAAGGCTGTGCTTGGTTAGTTCTGACAGGTTAGTCTTGGTCTATGTTTAGGCTTCTCAGCATGAGTAAATATTTCTTGTAAAAACAGTGCATTACTTGCAAGAGAACACCTCTCTGCATCACTTGCTGCTGTGTTTTAGCAGGGAAGCAGAGTAACAGAGAAGTGGTTTCAAAAGGATTTTCAAGTGTTTGGGTTAAGAGTCTTACTGTACTGGATATAAAATTGCTTATTTCAACAACAGCAGTAAAAGAACAAACCACCCCGTGCTCTGTGTGACACAGCAGCACAGATCACTCTGAAGATTAGACCAGGAGGTGACTTTCTCCTCACTCCTGATGCAACCTCAGCCTTCAGAACAGGGAGGAAATGCAAACTGCTTCATCCCAAGGGCTGGGACCTGTTTGTTCAGCCTTGGACTTCTGCCCAAAAGCAGTGCTTGGCAGAAGTACTGAGATTTCCATATCAGAGGTGGCCACTGATTTAAATTTTCTTAACTTGAGGCTTGGAAGGGATCACTGTGGTGGAGCTGCACACTTAGGGCTGGAGTCCCAGTGTCTCTGCAGTGCTCACACCCAGTTCCTGTTGCTGTGTAACTCTTAAAGACTTGAGGCACAATCCATGCTGTTGAGTCCTGCACTCCTCATGTGACGTGCCAGGGCAAGGCTTCCTGGTGGTGAAAGTGCACTCATGACATGCTGACTGCTCAGAGCACTAGCTGTGATTACCAAAAATTAGGGCTGCTTGCTTGTGCCTGCACCAGCTCCCTTCTCATGCTTGGCAGGTACCAGTTTTGTTTGCTAAAAGGCGTAGGGGAAGGTTGTGCATTTTGTTAACCAAAACTATCCACTTTTCTCCCTGAAGGCTGGCCAAATACACATCAACGCGTTCTTGAATGTATAATCACAAAAATGCATTCATGCATGAGCAGTGTGACCTTCCTAGTATGCAGGAAAACAGTAGGTGAAATAAAAAAAGAAAAGGACCCACGCAATTCAAGCTAGAGGCGAAGAATAAGTTGAAAAGCCACACACTAAGTGTTTATTAATTGAAAGTGAGTGTTAGAAAATAGATCTCTCAAAACCATGGGATGTGCAGGTGTGTGAGCATCTCCATTTCCAAAGGAAGGTAAGGCTGGCATCTGTGGGAGGAGAGGTGGTAGGTACACTTCGCTTTGAACGATGGTTGATTATTTTTCATAGCACCTACACAGATGGAGCCTGAAACTGCTCAGATGAGACTCAGGGTTGTTGCTGTGGGAGTCCTGAGATGGCCTGACTGCAAGGAAAGAGAGCAGGCAATTTGCACCCAGACAGCATCACCTCCTTGCTCCTAATCCTGCCTAGAACATTCCTGTGGCTCAGCAGGGCTTAACCTGTGCTTTCTCATCTGAACATGTTCACTAAACCAGTGGCTGCTTCAGCTGATTAAGCCCATGTCTCACTTATTGAGTGTGGCAGCAGGAGGACATGGTGGCTGTGGTGTTCGTGTGCCTGCCCTGGGTGCCAGAGCATCTCTGGTTTGTCAGCAGTGGAAGGACTGACATTGATCTGGATTGCAGCTGACGAGAAACGGCTCCACAGACGGGCACGAACAGTGGCCTTGGGAAGGCAGCAGGAGGGGATGGAGCCTGGTTCTGCAGCGTTCCTGTTGGGAGGGTCTGATCAAACAGAGTCAGATCTGGTGGGAACAGCTTCAGCCTCTCCAAGGAGTACTGTGTACAGACAGCCTTGCCCACCTCTGTGTTTCAGGTCTGGCAAGAGGATTAAGAAGACCAGGAAGTACGACATAATCACCACCCCGGCCGAGCGGGTGGAAATGGCTCCTCTGAACGAAGAAGACGACGAGGACGAAGACTCGACAGTGTTTGATGTGAAATACAGGTACAGCTGCCAGCCAGCCAGTTAGACTTGCTCACTGAGCTCTCGGTGCTGAAGACAGCTGTTTAATTTCTCTGCTGGGCTAACTTGGCAGGGATGAGGCAGTCACAGTCTCCCTCCTTGCCCAAGCATTTTCCCTTTCCTTTCCAGTCCTTGGCCTGCTCCCAGCACACATGGCTCTGTCTCCCCTGCTCCTGCAATAACCCTGTCACTACCCCCAGGCTGTCTGTCCTCCTCTTTCCCCTGCAGAGCAGCACAACGGGATACACGTGTCCCAAATAGCTGACAGGGTTTGACAGACTGAACTTCCCCTCTTGGGCAGCTGCTGGCAGTTGTTCCTGTGTGCTCACACTGGTTAGAGGGCTGTGGATCAAGGGTCGTGGATCCAGGGCTGCTTTCCCAGGCACTGCTGTTGCTGTGAGCCTGGGAGGGAAATGAGAATGAATCTCCACGAGATTTGTACCAGAGTGCTCCTGTGTTGGTCTATGACACAGAGAGGACTGTGGGCCCTCAGTGATGCTGTTAGCAGTTATCCCTTAGCAACAAACTTTCCTTAAATATGTATGTCTTTGTGAGATGGAAGTGGTGTGACAACCCAAAACTTCTGGTGCCTATTCTGGGCCTGAAGATTTATGGCAACAACTCAGCACATAAAGATGCTGCTTGTTGATTTATGGCATCAGGGTATCTGCATCTCTTATTTTTATTTGCATCAAGCCATCCACACTATTCAAGTTGTGTTCTCATCCAAATAAGGCCTACTCTAAAATCTGTCCTACTTTGGCTGAAATAAGCTCTCTGATTTATTAGAAATGCAGATCTTGACAACTTCTAACTGGAGATTTTACAGACTTTACTCACGTTGCCCATCTCCTAACTTTGGAAAAGGGGGAACACCACATCTGCTCTGAGCACGTGTGCCAACATCTGAACCACACATCACCGTATGCTGCACTGGTGGTTTCCAAAATCACTGCATTAGTTCTCTATAAAAATGAGGAAATAGTTGGGAGCCATGAAACAATGAAGGGTGTGAGTCAAGCCTTTATGTGCAAACAATTAGTTCTTGATTTAGAAGACTCCTATCAGTCCTTACCTGACTTTTGCTGTTCCCTGTAGCTGCTCTGTGTTTGCTTGAATAATTTCAGCTTGTGCAGTTTGTACTTTGGGATTGAGCTTTGTTAAATCCAGAGTGCAGAGATCTGAGCTGCCATGGCCTGTTTAAACAGCCAGCATGTCCCACCCTTTTCCTTTTAACTCCATACTTTCTCTGCGAACTTTGGAAATGGGATCAGAGGGGTTTTTCCCCAAAGAGCAAGAACAGAAGAATCTCAATCATGGCAGTGCTTCAGGACAAGATGTCTAATAGTAAAATAATGGATGAACAAAGAGAGCTTGCTGGAAGCCATTTGTCTCTTGAGAACTGTGCTCGTGTTATCTGACGTTGCTTCCCTGGAGCAGGCACTCTGCCACTATCACTGAAGGTATCAGCTCACCCTGGGTCCCTGTTCTTGGCCAGCCAGTCCTCTTTTCAGCTGTGGGAATTCCTCCCTTCTGCCACAGTGCAACAGCTATTAAATTCCACATTTTCTGCAGTCCTTGCTGTTTCAGGCATACTTTTGTTTAGCTCAAACAGAGCTACTCAGTTTAGAGGGGGAGATCATCTTAGAGACAGCCCCTTAGCACTGCTGATTTTGGGAAAGCTTCCTTGAGGATACATTTGCTGTAAAAGGGTCAAACTCTTTGGTTCCTTTGTGCAGCTTGGAGAGTATATCCCAAACAGTTCACAGATGCTGTCTCCAGTAAAGACTTCTTTGCAAATTGGGAGTTGCTGAGTTTGGTCATCAGCAACCCCATTAAACTAGTCATGAGGTTCTTCATAGCTGCTTGTGTTCAGATGGGGAGAGAGGGGTAGAGCTGCAGAACAGGCAGCTCAGACTTGCCCACAGGGAGTCAGGGAAGAAACTTCTACCAGTTTAACAGTCTAACAGATACCCTCTGTTGGAGTATCTGCCCCAGTCCTCCCCTACCCCTCAAACTGGGATTCATGGTGTGGGGAGGCTCTGGGCTGGTTATTTGAGATCCCCTCCCCTCTCTGAAACATCCGTGCTGGCATCTGTGTTTGGGGGAGTAATTGAGATTCTGTGCTCTCTCCCCATGTAATGCAAACAGCTCTCTAATTAAAAGGCAGTTGGTGTGGAGCAGCAACAGGGGAGAAGCGACATTTACCTCTCCAATTGTTCTCGTGCAGTTAATTTTCTTTCCTTTAATGCTTTGTCCTTGTGTGGATTTGTTTCCAGTCTTACATGAGGCATCAAAGAACAGCAGACAGTGTAAATTGGGCTGTTGGATGAAGGTCATTGCTGTTTTTTCCCAATTTTTTTCCAGGAGGCTTTAAGGTTTTAGGCTCCCAGTAGATCCCCTCCCTCAGCTTCCCTTGGGCAGTGGAGCAAGAAGAAATAACCACCTTCCTCCAGTAAGGCAGACTAATGAGACCACTTCAAAATCTTACCCAAACACAGCCCTTTCTGTGGATGCAAAAGCCACCCACTGCTGCCTCAGCCAAATGTGTGCTGGATCAGATCCCCTCTTTGCAACCTCATTGCAGTAGCAGGGAGGCAGCTCTGTCAGTGGCCTCCCTAATCCTGCAGGCACAATTTCTGTGTGAAAAGAGGCAGAAAGTACAAATCAAAGATTGTCACAGGCTAAAGTGCCAGATCACTTGGACATTGACACCTCCTTAAAAAGCTTAATGCAAACTACTGTTTTAATATGTGTGTTTCTGTATATATTTGCTCTGGTATTGAGAGAGGCATTTGGATAAAACATGCAAGAATCGTTCCGAAATTATTCTAGAGCTACACAAAGAAAGCAAACTGAGCAATGGAAAGAGTGTTTGTTTCTTGATCAACAATTCAGTCTGTGCTGAAGGCTGGAAGGCATCCTTGTCCAGTTGATTCCTGGACCATATGAACTGTATTGGTCATCATTTCCCAGATGTCAGATGTTTTTTCAAGTTTTATGATGGGATTTGCTGCACATCTTCAAAAATGAGTTAGTGGAAAGCTAAATCACATCCTCCATATGTACTCTTTCTCATCCCACAAATAGATCTTGGTTTGAAGATTTCTCTCTCCTCTTTGCTCCTTTAGCACTTTCATTCAGGGAGGCAAGGGGAGTTTGCACAGGTTCTGTGATCTCAGTGGTGGAGCTAAGCCATGGATCCATCAGGCATTTGGCACTCAGAGATGCTGAGTAGAGAAGTTAAGTAGGTTACAGGCAAACATCCCCAACAAATTGGTGTCCATCCCCCACCACAGAGCACTCTGCCTGTTTTGTGTGGTAAGAGAAAAGAGATTAAAACAGCTGCAAAAAGAACCAGTTTCTGAAAAGGTAAATAAAATTGTTAGCTTGTTAAGCTTATTAACTAGCGTAGCTCATTGGGGGATTTCTTGTCAGCTTCAATAGGAGACTGAAAACAAGTTCTGAATAAATTCTGTGGCGCCTTGCACATGAAAGGCTTTGAAAGCACTTCAGTAATCTGGGATATCAGCAGTGACTCCTCTCCCTGCTGACTTGCAGCTGTTGGAGGCAGCAAGTTCTGCTCTTGCTTCGCTTGCTGAGCCCAGCTGGGGGAATTTCACAACTGTCCAGGGCAATATGTGCCATGTGACAGCCCAGAGCTGGGGAGAGAACTTGGAATTTAAATGCTAGTCCTGATGTCAGGCTCCTAAATAAATACTGATAGAAAGTTTTTCTTGGGGCAGATTGAAGCCTCTGTCCTTCCTGTCGGCTGAGTAAAATTCCTCAGTTTGTTTTCCCTGTGGATTGTCATTTTTCCTCTAACAGGAGCAGTACCAGCAGAACACAGAAACAGTTCAGGAATGCATCTTCCAAAGTGCTCTTGAAAGGAGAAAGATTTATCTGTAAGCAGCAGTGGCAGGCTGAGGGAAGAGGACAGGAATATTTATTCAACCATTGTTGGTCTAAAGGGCTTTTGAGAGCTTGCAGGATGTTTTAGAGGAAAGATGGCACCACATGTAAGGGCTGGATTTTGGATTCATCCCTTTTTCAGGCACTGATAGTATTGAACTGTATAGAAACATCTTCAGCACAGTTGCAGGGCTCAGGCTTTGGTGTCCTTGAGCCTTGGGAGTCTCTGTAAAATAAGGGTTGCACTTCTGGTGCCATCTCTAGGACTACATCCTTTGCAATCCTGACTGCAAGCACAGCTCTGAATGGAGCATGGAATTGTTCCGTTTGTTACTGCGAGGTGTTCACTCTCAAGGGAGCAGCTCTAATGGCTTTTCTTTTTCCCAGTGAAAGCTGCAGGCAATTCTGGATGATGCCAGGTGAATTGTGTTGGGGTTTATAGCAGCTTATTTTTTTTCCACAGCAGGCAGCACTGACAAGTTGTGTGTAAGTGGAGGGGTATCATTTATCCTCATCTGAAGGGGGTGCAAATCACCAACACAGGCAGCAGCTCACTGTAAATACAACAAATTGCCAAAGCTTTGGTGCTGCTGTTGAGGATTTACCATAGGCCCACAGCAGGGGAGAAAAAGACATTTTTGCTGGGTTTTGAAGGCCAGTTCTTTCCTGATGCTACAGTGACAGTTGTCATGGAGCACACCTTGTAACCTTGTTCTCCTGCAGTCCTGTGGAAGGACTCTCACCTCCTTCCTGGAGTGTAACAAGTTCCTCCTATTAAGATTTTTTTTGAACCCTGAAGCAGTTAAGGCAGTAGAGTGTCAGGAGGAGGGTCCATAGCAAGGAGGAGGGTCCATGTGTGTTGGTGGGTAAGGGGTGTACTGGTGTGTAAAAGCTGTGAGGTGCAGAATGTGGTTTCTTGTGCCTCCCTGTGCACATTCCCTTCTCTGCTCTGCACAGTAACTGGCCACAGGATCTTCCAGCATCTGGCCTTTGTCTCATCTAACTCTGCCCTTGTTTTCCCTTGGTGTCTCTTCTCCTGGCATGGCACTAACATCCCATCATGATGTGCCACCAGGTACATGAACAGCTGGAGGGGACTGGTGGCAATCCCAGTGAATGATGCTGCCTTTTCCTGTGTGGCCATTGAGATTTTTTTTTTCCACTTTGCCTGTGGGTTCTCATCTCTGCCTGTGAGCTATTTTAATTGCAAATCTCCAGCTGTACTAATTCTTCCTGCTTTCCAGGTAAAGCAGCTCGGTGCCCTGCAAGATGTCATTCTGCTGTCGAGGGACCTGCTGAACCCATAACTGTGAAAGGGGAGGCTTTCATCTCTGCAGCATTACAACCAAACCAAGCCTCACCTCCTCGAGGTGCTGTTTGTACAGCAGGCTGTGGATCTCCTGACTAAAACAGCACCATTTGGTTCCCTGGTGTCCTGACTCCTGCGTTGGAATGACCACAGTTCCTCTTGGCAAACTCGGCTCTCTTGCTTTAGGAGGGCTGCAGTGTCACCAAAGCACGACCAGGTGCAGCTCCTTACAGTCTAAATAAGTGTTGCAGAAGGAGGAGGACAAGGAAGATTAAACTGAGCTGCCCAAAGGACTTATTTCTGAAATCCTAACTCAACACTTCAGTCACTGTTAAACTCTGGTCATTGTTAAGCAGATCATGTGTTTAAAAAAAAATCAAGAAGTATTTTTGGGCCTTACAGGGATGACTTAGGACTTAAGATGGTAAAAATGTAAGCCATGCTGAAATGCCACACTGTGTTTGGTGTAGGGGTTTGGGTGGGAAGGGGTTGGGAGGTTGACTCATGTAGGAAATTTTCTCGACTTGCTACTGATTTTTTTTTTTAAACAACAATTGCACTAAGTTTTCATGATGACACTCTCATTGTCCCAAGGAGCTCTGATCAGACCAACTTCAGTAAGTGAGACCACAGGGAAATAGGAAGAATCAGGCATGCTCTAAACTACAACAATCTTGGATTAAAGAAGATATATTTTTGTAATTTTCTGCCCTTCCACTGGGAGTAAAAACCAGTGTTTTGTACTGTCCTGTGCTGACTGTAACTTGTCTACAATTCATCTATATTACCTTTTTCTAAGCAAGGTAAGTCCTCATGTGGAATGATTGGATTGCAAAAAGAACATGTCTTATTTTTCATGGAAGCTTCATGTAAGTGATCTTATTCTCTGTCAAACTGGAAGTTTTCCCTTACTACCTGCTTGACCAAGCTCATTCAACTCAAGGACACATTTTTAGCTGTTGTTCCCTGCTGTGCTTTGTGCTGCAGAGGTCAGAGCTGTGGGATGACACTGTGGGAATTAGATTGCTGCATCTGGAAAGGTCAGGACTGGGAGACCACAGGCATCCAGGCATTCCAGGCCAGCAGTAGAAAGGGCAAACCTAACTGGGTTAGTTGCTTTACTTTGTGGTTTTCCTTTAGAGTAACCACAGATGAAGTTCAGACTTTACTGTTTACTGCACTCCTTAACACCTTCTATTTTGGGTTTTTAAGCTGGCTGGAAAACCTTGCTTTTCTTGGGGAACACATCTTTTCCAATTGTTTTAGAATTGTCCCACTGTTTGCTTGACCCTCTCCCAGCCCTGCAATTGCAATCCCTCAAGGAGACTGCAGTTTCTGGCAAAGCACCAGCCTTGCAGCAGGCTGCCACTTTTGGGATTTTTCTCTTTTTCTTTAAAGCCCTGTTGAGATTTGAGGCTTGTTGAGAACACCGAACTGCTTTGTCATGATACCACGACCTGTGCCAGTTCTGTGTGGTTCCCCTTGGCCCTTCAGTCAGCCAAAGGAAGTGAAGGGGAATATTTTTTCCTTTCCAGCAGCCTTGTACATTCATCCCAGCAGCTTCCATACCACAGCTTGCTTTCCCTAGCTGTGACTCAGCAAAGGCTTTGCAGACAGCCAACTCAGCCTGGATGGAAAAATCCCAAAGCAGACTGTTGTGTTAATATTAGTCATCAAGGCAATATAAAATGCTCTGTTATTTTCATTCATGGAATAGTTTGAGTCATTCTGTGCCACTGTTACCAAGCAATATTTGACATGTCAGCTGCAGGGTGAGGATGGGCTGGGCAGGTTATTGTGGCTGGTAGGAGCCACAGGGAGCAGAGAGTGGAACGATGCTGCAGGGTGAGGTGAGGCCTGGAGCTCTTTCCCCACCTTGGTAAAACAGGTTTCAGGCTCTAGGCTGGATGCTGCAGAAGGAAATACTGAGTTGCTTCAGGGCTGCAAGACTTGGAAGGCTGGGAATTGAACCTCTTGGGCAGACCAAGCCCTTCTGAAGTCAGAGAAGTGACGATGCTGAGAGGAGAGAGGGGGGTTAAAAGCTTCTGTTGGCATTTGCAGAAGGAGGGGACAAGATGAGGTGGCTGCCCTGTCTGTGCAGGCACTGTGGCAATGTGTTCATGCCCACTCTCATTTAACTGAGCATCAGGCACTCTCAGAGTGGGGGACAGGGGATGAAGCCATCTCTTTGCACAAAAGAAAGGCAAGACCAAGTTATGTAGGAGAGAGATGAGAAAAAAGATGCATGAAGGGCACTTCTCCCTTCTGAGGGCAAGTTGGTTCTTGAAATCAGTTTTCCAGCAGCTTCAGGTCACTTGCTGAGTTAGGCTGGCAAAAGCCTGCTCCCCTTGCTTCTAGCTTAAAAAAACCCAAAACATCCCACTATTTTCACAACATGACCAAATCTCAGTGGTGGACAGGGACCAGGTATTTAATATGTTGAAAATGGAGGTGCTCAGCAGCAGCTGGGATTTCTTGGCTCCTCGGGGAAGTCCCAAACTGTGCCATAAGCTAAAAAGTGCTTATAGGGAAGCAGCAGCTGCTTGGTGGAAATAAAAGGTCAACCTGACCAGGTCATGAAAATAGTCTGAATGCTCTGTCTGATACTCAGTTGCTGTTGCAAATGTGAGGCAATGTTTACCTCTACAAAACTTGCTGTATGTGATTTAAAGTGTCTGGTTAAATATTCTATAGCTATATTTAGTTAAGATTTTAAGAGCACTTGACGTGACTCATCTAATAGTATATATATATGAATATTTTTTTAATAGTAGAAATCAGTTTAAGACATAGTTTTAATAATTTGAACTGTTTGGTTCAGGTAGTTCTAGTTCATCAGAGAAGAAATAGCCATTAACCACTACATGAGTTTTTTACCTTAATGTTCTGTGTATCTTACACTGCAGATTTAATCTGATTGTGACTGTAATGTGTCTTAGTATCTGCTGCTATTTTGTGTTGCATAGTCAAACTTGCTTTGTTCGAGAGCATTTGAAAAGGCATATTTTTTTGTTACAGAAAATGAAAACAGAAATGTTATTACAGCTGTCTGCCTGTAGCTCACTTACTGCTTACAGAATCCACCAACTCCTAGCTGAGGCAGAGTATGTGAGTCAGAGGCTTTTCCCTTTGTGCATGTGGAGGGAGAGCCCTGCACAGAATTGCAGCTGCTTTGCTCCAGCCACAGCCCTGTGACCAGAGATCACAGTGGAGAAGCCAGAAATCAGTGTGCCATGCTTACCTGCAGAACCAAGGACACAGATAGCTTTGTATTTGCATTTCCCCCCCTTTTGTTCCCTGGGAGTTGCAGAGATGACTGCAAACACTGACTTTGTGATCCCCTAGTGTTTATCTGAAGGCCAAACTTCCTTGTAGGGGGCTACAGGTACTAATGAAGCTTGAACACATAGACACTAATTAACTCAAACACTTTCTTTATAACTGTTCCCTCTAATTCCACGTACATGGTATAATGTCTGCAGGGTGGTGGGCTGTGGATTTTGTTAAAGATTTTTCCTTGTTAGATGAGTTACTGCTGCTGCAGTTGGTGTGTGAGGAGATATCAGGACCATGTGTTCAGTTTTGTGCAATTGCTTTGAAGTTTTTTTTAAAAGAATTTGTCATTGTGACCAAAGCTTCTTTTTAAGGAAAAAATTGGTTGTGTTTGAATGGACTTCATGTGTTTCAGTAGAAACTGCCATCATTAAACATGTTCTTGAAATCCCTGTGCTGTGTGTTCTGTTTAAGGCAGGGATGGGAAGGGGGTGTTGCTTTTTGGAGTGAGGTGGATGTGAGAGCCCCTTCATGATCCATCATTAGAGGGCTGCAAGTCCCTTTGTCCTCTGACTGAGCCTGACAAGGGGGAAAAGTGGTTTTAACAGCATGGTAGGGGAATGTGTATAATCACACAAGGTCCCCATCAACCATCAGGAAGCTGGGCTTACTTCTGGGATCAAAAGGCAAAATCCTCTGCAGTAGGCAAGGGATCTCAGTGCCTCTGACTTTACAACCGTGTTTGGTACCTCAGAGCACACAAAGCTCCGTTGTCCCAGACTCTGAGCCAAGCCCTGTCCCCTCCCTTGGGTGGCCAGGCCACACCACAGCTGTTCAGCAAACCTCCTTCCCCTTCAGACTTGCTTGGTGAAGTTGCCCATCTCTGAAACAATTTTGCCTTGAGGTTTCAGGGCATGGCAGGATGCTGAGGTGCTGGAGATAAGGATTGGGGCAGTCTGAGGCTGCTTGTTCCACACTTCTGGCAGCCCCCAGAGGACTGTTTTCCTCCTGTTTATGGAGAGCAGAACTCCTGGGCTCTGGAGCAGCTACAGGACAGACTGGTCCAGCACCCTGTGCATGGATCAGCTCTGCCTCTCTCCTCTGCCGTGTACCACATGATTTCCCTGCCTTGATGTCTTCATCTCTTCAGGAACAGTCTGAGTAATTCAGTGCTGCAGACAAGAGGCAGCTGCTGTCCCGCCTCTGCCTTTTAAATTATGTCCTGCCAGCAAAGTAAACCTCAATCTAATTCAAAATACCCAGCAAAACGCTGTCAGCTTTGAGTCAGCTGTGAGCAGCTAAGCTGGTTTGTGTAGGAAGCTGTGAGACCCCTCAAGGTGAGCCCCAGCCTAACGCTGGCTGAGCAGGACAGGCTGCAGGCGAGGGGATGTCACAGAACAAAAGGCAGAGGCTGCAATCGTGGCTGTACTTACCTTCCTGATGGGGTCTCAAGTGGAAGATGAGCAAATGACCAAAAATCTGCTGGAAATTATTACCTAAGTAAGAGCTGAAGAGCTGAGTTTGATGAAGGTGATTGCAGCTGAGGCTGTGTGAGGAAAGGACAAGGCTCAGCTTAACCCTTTCCAGATTTTGACACGGGGAAGCTCGAAGTTGCAACAAAGATTTTCTCAGGCAAGTCTTCATATTTTTTTTCCTAAATGGATCCCATTAAATGGTTCTTTCTGCAGTATTCTAGAAGAGCTCTGCATGGGCCAGAGTACAACACAGCTTCCCCTCTCCCGTGGGTGGCTGTTACCACCCTCATACAAGCTGCTGCTCTTATTAGTGAGTCTGTGTGCAGCAGTGAGGTTAAATGAACAGAGCTAATTCACATTTACAACCCTGGGAAAGGCTGGGGGTGCCTTCCTTGTGTCTCAGTGTCAGTGATCTTGGGATGATGCCTTGATACTGATAACTGCAAAATTGCCAGTGATGTGTGGCAAATGCTATCAGAGACAGGAGCTGAACACTGAGATGATTGGAATCATGCCTGACAACGAGCTCTATTAAGAGTATGAAACAGGAATAGCTCTAATTGCTTAAGACCAAGTAGTCTGTAACTAGGCTGCACAGAAACACTGAGGATAGTTAATGCCCCTATCAGCTGGCAATTACCAATTTTGAAGAGGCCAGAAACTCTTCTAGCTCTGGTTTCAAACAGACACCCACTCCAGGTTGGCTCGCCTCTCCCGTGGCCATTTGCTCACAGCGTGTTAGATGAGCCAAATATATTTCAAAACAGTACTTCTAATTCATGGAAAACAACTCCTCAGCTCAAGAAAGCAGCATGGGAGGCGTGGCCATTGCTTTTAAAGCTAAGAAGCAAAGGGTGTTAAAAATCCAGATGCAGTTTTTGATGGCTTAGGAGGCATAAAGCTGATTTCTAGGCTTTTCTCTGCCCTCGTGCTGATGTCTCCAGCCATCTCATTCCCTCACTTGTCTCCACACTGGGGGACCAGCAGCTCTGTGGGGAGAACCCACTTAGGCTGCATATGGACAAGGAAGGAGAAGGCAGGTCCTGAGGAGCTTGAGCAGCTGCCTGAAAGTTTCAGCCAGCATGTTTAATCTCTGTCTTGGAAGATGTTACAGTCCTAATTGCCAGCCTTCAAAGGCTGCCAGCCCTGGCTTGAGAGCACACTCCTGGTCCTTGCTGTCACTGCCCAATCCATCCTGCCCAGTGATGGAGGAACCCAGTGATGTGAGTGTGAAACAAGGACTCAGATTCCCTGGCCAGGCTTTCAGCTCTGTTGTGTGCAGATGGGGGACTGCTGGTTTGAAGGATGAGGAGGGATAAGGATTACATGACCTACTGCACCACCTCAGCCAGGGTGATTTGTTTTAAGGCTTTTCTGTGAAGGGTAACACATCACCTGCTTAAAGCTTGTCCTGACTCCTCTGAGCTTCTTGCAGTGGCTCTTTCTAGCTAATTTAACTCAGTGTACATGTTGTTATTCTGTCCTATCAGCAGTCTGGCACCAGGACCTTTACCAATTCCAAAAGCCAGTTTAAACATCTTCTCTGACCTGTGCTGAGCAGCAGAGAACATCCTTGGGGACTCCTCTGCCAAGCCTAAATGCCAGTGAAACAGCTGTGGCACAGTCCCCTCTTACAGCCAGGTTGGAAAGACTCTCTCTGGGCTAAAGGATCACAGAAGCCAACCTCCCCTCCAGACTTGCTGGCCCTGCTCACAGTGAATCCTCAGCTGTTTCAGATGTGCATTTTTGCCAGGGAACAAGTCTTTTGAAGGGGCCTGTGTTGATGTGGCTGGTCCTCATCAGCTCTGATGCCAGCCCAGAATAACCACTGCACTGCTGCTGAGTATAAATAAACTCTTTGTCATCAATTCCTTGAAGCATCACTTCCAAATCCTTTGCCTCCCCCAGCTGTTTCCCCTCCAGACTGTCTGTGCCTCGATACAAACATATTTATCTGAAGAGAACTCTTCTTTACAGACACATTTCTCTCCCTCTGCCCTCAATTCATAAAGGTTTAAGCTCAGGTCAAGAACATTTGACATTTCCCCACTTCATTTTTGCCTGGCTGTCAGCAGAGTTGTCTCAGTAGTGCCTTTTGGACAGTGTCTGAAATCACCTGGTTCTCTTCATCTCCTTGCATAGGGACTCCTAAGCACAGATCTCCGTGGCAGAGATGGATCTCAGGTAAACAGGAAAACCCCCAGGCTGTTTAGGCAATTTCTCCTGTTTCCTTTACTGTATGAGAACTTCTTGTGGAGTCAGACCAGCTCCTCTTGCTGATGGTGCAGCAATGCTTTCAGAGCTCAGCAGTGAATGCAGGTCCCTGTCCTTCTTCCCCTCCTGCCCCTTTTGCCATCCAGCTTCCCGTGGTATTTCTGCCACCAAATTCCCAGTTTCCTGACCCCACCCGCTGTGCGTTACCTGCGGTACAGATCAACAACGCCCTTGTGGATAAAGCTATGGCAAAGGAGAAATAAATCTGCTTATATTGGACTGATGAGGCAAAACATTGCTGCAACAACCTACTGGTGAGGATGGGTCTTGCTAGAGAGGCAGGTGTTACCCAGAACGATGCTGAGATCCTCAGGAACTGCCATGCCCCACGCCTGACTCAGCGAGCAAACGCACACACCCACGGAACTGGATGGTCCCTAAAGTCCCTTTCACTCCAAACCACTCTGTGACCCTGTGATTCAAGGTGCCAATCCGAGCTCCTGTAGTTAAGAAGCAAGAATATTTAGGTGCTCTTAGCACTCCTGAAGCTTGTTAAGCTTAAATGAAAGGATGGTCCTGCTCAGGGTGCTCACGGACAGGGCAAGGCTCTTGCTGAAGAGCTTCTATTTAATGAGCTGTTCAAATGAAGAACACACTCTGTCCCTCTGCTCATACATCATATTTTTTAAGTCACATATTTGCAGTGCATTGTTCATTGCTGTTCAAGGAAACAAATGATTTGCTTTTAACATAATCACTATCAGAAATAAGTTATTCACCGTTTACTGCTTGGAAGTTAAAAAGGGAATCTGAATTTCTTTTTAGTTCCTTCCTCTTTTTTATAATAGATATACAAGCTGCAGGGCACACTTTTATGCTCCTGTAGCCAAGATTTTGTAGAATTGACTAATAATCTATTTTGCATATTTATAAATACTTTATTATTTATTAATGGTGCATTTCAGGAGTAAATTTATAATCCTGCCATGTGATCTCAGCCTTTTAGAGAAAAATGGTTGCTCGTGTCAAAGAGCTGAAAATTAGAGCTGGCATAACAAAGAAGTGAGTGAGAATATCTCATTAGTGTGAGAGCAAACAGGCAGGAGCCTCTGCAAGGATGAACACACACACGAGGTGCACGCACGGAGATGTCAAACGCAGAACGCAGCACTCGAGATGTATCAATCCCTGCTCTGATGCTCTAAACCCACAAGAGCACAGCACAACCCTTCAGCCATGCAAAACCTCTGGCTCAACACACCCAGTGCTCACTCTCCAAGCTGACATTACTGCCCCTGGCCCACGCCACCTCCAGCTATTTTAAGATTCAGGATTTTGAAGAGTGCTGACGTCCACCTTGGTGGGTTCAAGCCTAAAGACCAGATACAGGTGACCAATCACCTCCCTGCTGCTGGAAGTCACAGATCCCTCACCCATTTCCAGTCTCAAATCTGGATGTCTCAGGCATCCCCTTTCTAGCCTGAGCATTATCAAACCACTCAGAGAAGGGTGCCAGGAGCAAACAAGCACAGGTACAAATGTGCTTTCTGATACCACCATTATTTCACTTAAAACCAAAACAACTTCTGTGTGCTCAGAACAAGTCCTCTGAGCTCTTTTTTCTACCTTACCTGTCTCTAGGAAGCCCCTGGAGATCTCTCTGGTGGGGTGTGAAGCTCTGCTGGTCTCCATGAGACCGTAGCCAACAAAACACCTCCCAGCCACCTTGTACCACTTGCAGTGATTGCTCTGTTTGTGCCCTTTACCATTTTCTGGTCCTGAACCTTCCTCCCTCCAGTCTCATCAAGTGACCAAACACCTGCCAAGTGCTGTCCTCTCTAAAGCTCCTGCTCCCACCCCAGTCATTATCCATGGGGCCCAGGTGCAGGAGGAAGCCTGATGAAGGCACAAGGCTGCAGATACAAAGACACAGTCTGAAAGTTTCCTGGTTATTCAGATTCACCAAATCACATCCCTTTAAGTGCAAGGCTGCTGAGGCTGCTCCAGTGCTTGTCCCATGGCACCATGGCTGTGCTTTTGGGGAAATATGTCATTTTTGGCACCTCTGTCCAGAACTTCACAATACAAAATCCTCCAACAGCTTCAGTGGTGCTGTGTGTGTCTTGTTCTTAGAAGATGCTTTCTCCTGGCTCCCTCCAGCCATAAAATGAATGACACTTCCTTCCCCAGTGCCAGGGCAGGGTTCCTCAGCCATTTAATTGCGTGGCTGGGTTTGGAATCACTGCAGGGCTGGCTGGCTTTCCATCAGGCTGGGCTTGCAGCCTGTGCCAACCTGGGCAGCCTGAGCCACAGGAAAGACCTCTCAGAGCTCCATCCCTTAACCAGGGCATCACAAGTCAGCCAGGGCATCACCACCCTGCACAGAGGGCTGCAGAACCTAAAGCTCTCACAGCCTCAGGTCAAAAGCCTGGGAACCACATCTGTCTCTTTTTGCTCCAAGGCTGTCAAGCAGGGAGTGTATAGTGAGGTCTCTCTTGGTAAGGGAGAGGTGATTAATGAGTCTGGCTCATAAAAGCTTGGAAGGAGAACTGAGGAGACCTGCCAGGCTCTCCCTCAGCAGAACAGGAGCCGGGCACAAGGTGGGGCTGCTCCCGTCACCGGGAGCTGCTGTGCAATTTGCCCTGCACCAGAGGCTTCAAGGTGCTGCTGCTGCTCTGGGGCAAAAGCCTCTGAAAGGTGATGTTTCCTCTGCTCATTTTATTTTATTTTTCTGAAAGGAACTCGGAGCATTTGGAGTTTTCTTTGATGGGATTTTCAGAGGAAGCAGAGCAAACCGGCTGTGCCTCGCCTTCTGACGGGGAGCAGGTGGGGAAGAACAGAAGTGGAGGGGAGAAGGTGAATGGAGCCACAGTTTGGCAGATCTGAGTGTAGCAACATGTCATTAATGCCACATAATTGTTCCCTGCACCTCGAATAATGTGAAAAGCATTAGCAGTAATAGCAGCTCCATTATGTTCCTATTTTGATGTGCTGTCTAAAAAGGTGAAATCTGAGGAAGGACATGAGGAACATGGAATTTTAGGCTTCCTTTGGCATTTTGTTTTTGTGCAGAACCTGAAAATACTTCACTTGAAGCCTATTAAGGGCTAATAAAAATGTGCACAAACAGAGGAACCCTTTATGAAGCTCACAAATCTCGAGTGTTCAGCACTGAGCTTTTGTTCACCATGTCTGTGACCCTCCCAAAACCCTGCTAGGTCAGAGACCAAGAGCCCTTGTTAGGAGCTACCTTTATTTAGCAGAACTAATTCTGCTGGCTTGGAAGCCTTGTTGGGGTGGAGGTAGAAGGTGCAGGGGGCACAGCCTGGCTCGAAGCACTGGGGGAAGGAAGGATCTGTTCTGCTGTTCTGGAGGTCAGCTCAGCCCCTGGTGATGCGTGTGTAACACATTAAATCAGCTGGCTGATGGCTCCAGCTCTCTCCCCATCACACTCCACTGGCTGGCTCTCATCACTGGGCTGTTTGGAAATGTGGTGTGGCACCTCCAAGCACCCAGAGGATGTCACAGCTTGGTGTCATTCAGCGAGCTTCAGGCTTCAGTGCAGCACACACTGACCACGAGTGAGGGAAGGAGGAAGGGTTCCTGCCAAAAATGCAGCTGCTTCAGCTGTGGCTCTGCTGAGACAGCCCAAAGGTGGATTTCCTGTGCTGCCAGCTCCCAGCCAAGAAGCCCTTATTTTGTACTCAGTCCATGGAAGTGTTGTTTTTGTTTTTTGACTCTGCCCATCCAGCAGTAAAAAGCCAGGAGGATGGACCCTGCTCCTGCTGCCACCAACACAAATGTGCAGCTTCCCTCACTGCTTGCAAGAATTCAGTGCCTTGTGTGTACAAAACAAACAGATTTTCCTTTCACTCCAGTGCACAGAGGGGGGACTTGCCTAGGAGAGGTCTCAGTGGCACTGAGGGTGGTGGATGGCTGGTTGCACCCAAGATATTCAGGTGAGATGCTGCAGTTTGTCACACCTCCCCCCTTTCCTGCCCGAGGCAGCCTGCAGCCTGCAATGTTCACCCTGTCACAGGGCATTTGCCATGGCTGCTGCCAGCAGATTTCCTGACACTTGCTGGGGGCAGGGACTCGCTGGGAAGGAAGAACTCGGTGAAGCAGCAGCAGCCTGGAGCGATGGGAGGTGAGAAAATCCTCTTGCACATAAGGCAAGAGGCCAAGCTGAGATTTCACAGCTTGCTGAGACATGGTCTTTGCAATGACCCACATTTGTGCAGGATGTATGGGATGCAAACATGCACAGGACACGATGGGAGAGCTGGGGAAGGGCAGGAGTGGTGTGTGGCTCCTGGGAAGGCTCTGGAGGCTGTGCTGGCCAGAGCCAGACCCTCAGTGTTGGGATCAGTGCTGCACAAATGTGCTGTCCTGAGCCAAGCCAGGGGGCCTGAGCTGTTCTGCATCAGCCAATTTCAGCATGAAACCAGTGACAGATATGGCTCTCCCTGGGCAGCCTCAGAAAGCTGGGGGAGGCAGGAAGAGAACAGGAGCATGGACAGTGATTTGTCCAGTGCACCTCAGTCTTGAAATAAACAGTTCAGGAGAGGATTTGGGCTATTTCTGTTCCCCCAGCTGTTGAAGCCATGCTGTGTCCCTGATGCCAGGCTAGCCAGGATTTGGAGATATTCCCAGGGTGAACATCATTGCCCTTTCAGATGTTTTTGTGCACTGAAAGGCCACCAAGCACAGCTAGGTGACCTGGGTGGCTGCTGTGAGCTATCACATGCCTTCCCCAGGGCATGTGGGCACCAGGAGTGATGGGTTTTTCCATGCCTTGTCTCCAGAGCATTCTCCTTCTTCTTTCCCCCCCTTTCTCATGCCATTCGTCCTCCTTCAGATTTTTTTGGTCTTTTCTCTCATCTTCAGCTTGTGAAAAGAATTGCTAATAATAATCTAGGACCATTTTAAATATCCTCCCAAACTTAGGGGAACTAACAGGCATATGAGAGCTTTTTCTTTCTCCCTGTGCACAAAATCCAGTCAGTATGACTCATGTTTTCTAGGTGTCCTAGGTGCAGAGGTGATGTGATGGATGGTGACGAGGTCTGAAAGGATCAGTGAAAGTGGCACTTTTGTAAAAGACAGATGAAGCACACAAAGAATTCCCTTATGCACCAAAAAGCACCTGACAGGTTCTTTTTTTCCTCACCTATGTGAAGAAAGAAGAAAGCTGGAGTGAAAAACGTGCCTCCAGTGAAGACAGGAGCAGGAGTGCTGCCAGTGGCAACCCAGGCAGGACATTTTTGGATGCACAAAGATGGTCTGAGGGCTGGAGCAGCTCTCCTACAAAGACAGGATGAGGGAGCTGGGGTTATTCAGCTTGGAGAAGTGAAGGCTCCATGGAGACCTCATTGTGACTTTCCATACCTAACAAGGGCTTCTAAAAAAGAGCAAGACTGACCTTTTACAGGAGCAGGTGGTGATAGGATGAGGGGGAATGATTTTAAACTTTAAGTGGAGAAATATAGATTAGATATTAGGAACAAATTCCTTATTGTGAGGGTGCTGAGGTGCTGGTACAGGGTTGTCCCATCCCTGGAAGTGTTCAAGGTTAGTTTGGATGGGGCTCTGAGTAACCTGGTGTAATGAAAGGTGTCCCTGCCCATGGCAGGGGGGTTGGAATGAGATGATCTTTAGGGTCTTTCCCAAGCCAAACCATTCTGTGACTCTGGGATTTCACAATCATTGCTGGAGCTGCTGCCTGCCCACAGCTCTAGAAAGCTGTGCTAGAAAGACAACAGGAATGACAAAATTCCTTCTGTTGTCCATCCTTCTCCTGCAGGTAGTCCTGAGAGGGGAGATGCTTTCACAGAGACCTGAGCTTGCTGTTGGCCCAGGCAGCAGCCTGTGCAGGACACACATGGGCTGGGCAGCATCTGCTTGGGCACGGTCAAAACTTCCCTCCTTGGACACCCAGGCAAAGCAGGGCACTCATGTGTGTATTCCAGATTCAACTGGAGGCTAGAAAGCATCAACACTGGCAAAAGGGGCTTGTTTGGAGCTGTGAATGTAGGTCATGCTGAAGATCAGTGACCTACATTTCCCAGGTTTGAAACTGCAGAATAAAGAAAGTCACGGTTGTCGAGCCCTACAGTGTCCTGCTGCTGTCCTGCCAGGGGGGAACCAGCCTTGGAAGTCCAGAACAGGAGGGAGATGGCCTCTTTTAGGGAAAACTGAGGTGCACTGGGCTGGTTTGGAAGAATTGCAGTTTGTGTTTGTGCTGTGAGCAGCCTGGAGCAGCCATGGGTGAGGGACCCAGGTGTTGGTGGGATTTGTCCATCTCTTCCTTTCAGTCAAGGCTCCCTGCTATGGGGAAAGTTAAAAGTCTTGCCCTAGGCCAAGCTGGTTCTCTTTATCTCTACAAAGAAGTGAACCAGGATGTCTCCCCAGGGACCATGAAATGCTGAGTCCTGCTCCTCTCTCTGAACCAAGCTCTGCATTTCCTTCCCAACTATTTCTTCCAGGCCCATGTTCTGCCCTGCTGCTGCTTCTGCCTCTCCTCAGCCTCTCAAGCATCCATAAGTCAAAACATTCACTTGAAAGGGTTGGAAAAGACCCCAAACGTTGCTTGTTTGTTTATTCATCAGTGCTTTATTGTGTTTTATATAATGTTGTCTCCTAATTAACTTGAGCATCCCAGTGGACAGCCATTTACACACTTCTCTGCACACCCTGCCACCTGCAAGGTCCTAGATTTTGAGGTTTGGAAGTGAAAAATGAGCATGGACTCAGACTCAGGAGCTGGAGCTGCAGAAAAAAGCACTCTTTGAAGGCATATGAGGCTCAGAGGAGGATCACAGTCTTCTGAAGAGGTGTGCTCAGGTTGTAAGGGCATCACATGAGAGCCAGAGCTATCCTGCCTGCTCCAAATGCATCCTCCTGGGGTGTGTTTGATGCTGGAGAGCTGGAGCACATTGGATTTCAGGCTGTGTGGAGGTCAGGAGCCAGGGCACAAACAGTGTTCTGGCAGGTTTGGGCAGTTAGCAGCCCTTTTTGAGTCCCCAGCAGCGTGTGCTGCTGCCTCTGTGCAACCTGTGTAGTCTCATTGGGCTTCTTAGCATTTGCAATTGCCAAAGCCTTAGCAGGGGATCAAGTGTTAGATCCCCTGTTCACCTGCCTTGACGTTAACTGAAGAATTATTAGTATAATAAACATTTAACTTGTTTTTTAAGCCTTTGGTGCGGAACATTTTGTAGAATTTGACTGCAAATCCAAACCCTGTGGCTTTTGTCAAAATACTAAATACTGAATTCTCTGCTTGCCTCCCTTCTGACATCATTAATGATAATAATCATCCCCCACAGCTGCTAATCCTCTTTGCAAAACGCTCTGCCGAGAGCCGAGCTGAGTCTCTTCTGCCCTGCATATTCTGCAGTCATTTGTATCAATTTGATATGGGCATGGAAACGACCTGGTGGGACTTCAGACTGGTGGAAATGACCATGGAAGATGGAGGGCAGCAGGGATGAGCACACACTGCTCAGGGATGGCTTAACCAGTTAGTGAGGTTTAGTGGCCGTGGAGTGGCTGCCGTCCTTCAGTGTGGAGATGGCACAGCCACATCCTGCTCTTCACTTGAGAGAAACCATGGCAGAAGGCACTGATTTCCCCTGAATCCTGTCTCAAAGTTCCAGATGTCCTAACTTGCCTTTTATTTTTGTTTTTACAAAGATCTAGTCTGGTCTCTGTGTCGGGACACACCCAAAGCCAACAGAACCTGCAGGTGATTGGCCTGACCCCCTGCCTGAGAAACCAATTTATTTTTTACATCTCTCTCCTCTTGATGTGCAGGTGTTAAGTCTCAGCTCATTTCATGCTCCCCTTTAAAATCCCCTCTGAAGTGATGAGTCCCCTCAGACTAACACTGATTGCAGAATCTCTGGGACAGCCTTTGCCAAGGGCTCACATTCATCAAGCACCAGTTACGGTGCAAATTCAGCCTCATGGATAATCTGGGAGAATGGCAGGACCTCAAATACTCCCTTGTATAATGGTAACAGGGAGATTTTATTTAATGTTCTCCAACAATCTGCCTCCCAAGAGCTTTAACAAGGTGGGCTACTGTTTCTCTCTTCCCTTGGAAAATCAGGAGCTGCAGCAGAGATACTAAATTATGTCCTCAAATTCATACATTTTAAGGGCTGCTTAGCACCACTGGGGAAATAATTCCCATTAAATATACTTCTGAGGAAATTTTCAGTTCTGCATGCCTGAAGTTTTCCATGGGAATGACATGATTTTTGCAGATGTCCTTGACTGGGAAGAAATCAAGATGACCCAACCTGCACATTTCAGGCACGTTTATCCAATCTGTGAGCTGGCTTGTGGACCCCACAGTCCCACAGAGAAGGAGAGGAGCACCAGAGTGTGTTGGATCCAAATTGTGATGCCAATGGGGCTTTTCTCCCATGTTTGGGTGGATGTGGAACAGGCCAAAAACTTTTTAGTCATTCCAAATTCCCCTGCCTTCTGTGTATTTGTGCCACTTCTTCTTCTGTGAAATGTGTGGGTTTTGTCCCTGCTTCCCAAAAGGGCAAATGCTGAGACCCTGCAGTGGAAATGCTCTTCTGCTTGGTGGGTGGTATGGGGTTAAACTGGCAAAGGGATGGAGCACACAGATTTCCCTGCTCACAGGTGCCCTGCCCTCTGCAACAAGTCTCTGCTCTAAAAAATTGCAAATCTGTGCCCCATCTCAAAGTTTTGAACTGCCCACTCACTCAGCTTTATGGCAATTACTGAGGTGTCCAAATGGAAATAGCTTTTCCTTGTGGTCTGTAGAAGATTCCCAGTCTGAGTCTTCTGGCTCAGCCTCTCCTCATTTCTCCCTCCAGGTTTATCACAACACTGAGACAAGATCAACAATACTCATTCTTTCTATTTTTATTTTTTTTATTTATGAAATGCCTAGTGATCTTTTTACCAGCACACTGTAAAACCTAATCATAAATAATTAAAACCACAGCTGTCAAAATAAGGGGCTGAAGTCCATTTTGGCAATGCTATGAAATATTATCCTACCAGGCTTTGCGGGGGCAGTTGGATTTTTGTGTGCTGGCAGCCAGAGCCTGGCAGTGCCCTGTAATCAGCAATGAGTTTCCCAATCATTAGTTCAAATTAGAGCAGCTCTGATGACAAGTCGATGGCAACTCCAAAGGCTGAGCAAGGTGCAGACTGACCCTCCCAGCGAGCACAGCAGAATGGTTGATTTTGTCCCAGTTTCTGAACAGAGCAAGGGCACAAAGCACTTGTGTAACGCTGTGTTCAGAAGGGTTGGCAGCCACGAGGGCTGGGGCCAGCAGTGAGCACGTGGCTTTGGCCAGAGAAGCAGAAATTTCAGCAGGAACCAGCAAAATCCTGGGATCTGGGCAGGGCTGGAACTTCCACGTGCTCTGCAGACCATGGTCCTCCAGTGCCCTTTCTTTGGGCTTCATTTCAGATCCACCTTTTCCTCATCTTCTCCCTCCAAAACAATGTGTGCAGCAGGGTTTGCAATGTGAGCAGCCACCTTAGACACCACAGGGCAGGGTGGGGCAGAAGTGTCCATTTGGGTCTTGCTTAAAACTGATGTGGGAGGCTCTGGCTCTCAGGGCCTTTGCTCCCACCAGTACAGCAGCAAGAACAAGCTCTTAAGCTCTGCTGGACCTCTGGTTCTTTCCCAGCCATCAGGTTTTCCCCCTGGCTTCTCACAGGGAAGTCCTGACCCAGGAGCTGCAGCCATGGAGATGAAAGTGAGCGATGGGTGAGAGAGGGATGTGAGCTCCAGGTAAAAGCTGAGCTTTGCAGGACTGGGGGAAAGGGGTGCTGTGAGCTTGCACCACTTTTTTTTTTTTCCCCACAGGGCATGCTATTTGTAGGGTTTTTGAAGTCAGAGCTCGTGAGCCTGAGATTTTTTGGGATGCTCAGCTTTCATTAATACAATAAAAGCTGTGAGTTTCAAGCTCTCACAGTTACAGGGGAAAAACTTGAAAAGAGACCCTGAGAACCAGAAAAAAAAATAGTAAAATTAAAAATAGATGGCATACAGGAAGACTTCCAGAGGTTTTACTCCAAAAGCATTCCCTGACACTTCCTTGCTGCCTGATCTGTGTTGGGTCACTCAGACCAAGCCACCCCAACCCTGTGACACCCAGGACATCATGTGCCAGCACTTGGACAAACTACAGAGCAGCTGCTGCCACTGAGCTCCAAGCTGTATTTTTAAATGCCTGGATTTAGCTGTGGAGATGACAGCACCCCCCTGCATGGCTGTTTTCCTTCTCTGTGGAGTGAGGATAATAGCATTGGCTCATTGTCACAAATCACATTGAGCCCTTCGTCTGAGGTGGGAGGGGATGCTTCTCAAAGAACCTCAGGCATTTTGGAAGCATAAGTCCTGGTGAAAATCAGTTTGCAATTAGTCTTAGATGATTTTTGAAATTATTATTTCTCTGCTGGAGGGTGAGGTCTCATCCCTTACACGGAGTTACTGCTTTCACTCTGGAACAGGAGCTTTTCTTGCAAAGGTTTCCCCAGTTCCTACCCAGCTGCTAAACCAAGCCCTTCTGCAGGTCCTGAAGACCTGAGGCTGGACACACATTTTGTGGGTCCAGTGCCCTCATGGGAGTGACCTCTGGGCACTGCTGATGCTGCTGCCTTCTCAGCCAGGAGCTTTCCAATCACTCTGTTCTTGGATTTCTCTCCCTTCATGGATCTGGCTGAGCCCTTTGAGTGGCTTTTAAATGCCACCTCCCCTGAGACTTGTTAAAGTGCTTTATCAGTGCCCATCTTCCTCTGCAGGGATGACCTTTAACTCATCCCTGCTGTTGCTACCTGACTCAGATCACCTTGGAAGAAAGGTTGCCATGGCGATTTCATATTCAGCTCAGCCAAAAAAACCCAGCTTCTGTATCTTATTAAATGCTGCCTTTTGAGGACCCTACACACGGAGAGCCAAGGCCAGGGGTTGCCTCCATCCACTGCAGCCAGGAGTTTGGTCACCTGGAGTTTCCCCTCCAGCCAGCCTGGCTGTTCCTTACCCCTTTGCCAAACCAAATAGGTTGTTTTGGTTTTTGTTTTTGTTTTAGTTTTGGTTTGTTGT
>VZRX01001248.1:250761-282050 GCA_013398075.1 Notiomystis cincta
AAAAAAAAAAAAAAAAAAAAAAAAAGACATGAAAGAAACTATTTTCTGGTGCTGGAAAGAAACATCCCCTCAGTGGCAGATTAGCCCACATTTATCCACTATGATGTTGCTTATACCTTAATCTTAGCCATCTCCATCTGACACTAATTAGCAGGCTGGAGGCTCCTGTGGGTACAGTAGCTTCTACAGCCCAAAACATGAAAGTGAGCTCTTCTTTTACCACTTAAAGCACTCAGCTTTTAAAGAGACAATGTCAAGTATTTCAGCCCCAAACTGTACACTTTTTAACTTAAAAAACACAGCAGCAGGAGGAGGCCCAAAGGTGATGATACCCAGCCATGGCAGCAGTGAAGTGCATGCCTGAGGTCTGCCTGTGTACTGTTATTTACTCTCCCACAAATTAAATCAAAACAGCCCTCCCTGAACCCTGGACTCACCTGCATCCTGGCACTGAGTACTAATTAGGATGCAAACAGAATAGGCTACAGAGGCAGAAAATGAAACAGAGTCATCAGATCAGTCTAGTTGCTTCCTTCAAAACGCCCAAAAATCAGAGAAAAGCAAATGTGGTTATAAAAAATTCTTTGTATTTTGGGTTCTGTCTGAGAGGAAAAGAAAAAAGGGAAAAGATTATTTCTATGATGTTCATTACTAGGCAAGCATCCCATCAAGATCTGTCTGAAATCCTATTTAACTATTGAGAGTGAGAGATAATTAGGGCTTGAAAGGACCGAAAGAGTGGGACTTCAGGAATTCAGCACAGAGTGCTGGTTCTTCGGGAAGAAACTGAAAATAAATTATTTAGACTTAAAAAAGTCCCTTGAAGTCCTGTGGTCTTTCTGCTTGGCTGGGTCTAGGCCTATCACCCACATTTTGGAGGGGGAGGGAAGGCAGGCTGCCTAGCAGGCAGCAGTTGGGAACTGGAGGAATTAGAGCTGGATGTGCTCATGGTTTTCATGAGCCCTGACAGATGTTGAGTGTCTTTGTGGCACAGTGAGGCACCAGGAGGTTGTGGCAGCAAAGCTCCTTCCTGCCACGTTCCAGCACTTCTGCTCCTTGGAAAAGGAAGGGAAATACACCTTCAGCATCCTCCCCACCATGCCCCCGGCCCAACGCTGCTGCTCTCATTCTCTGGAGGCCCTCACACGTGCCAGTCACTGGGATCAGCTCGGCTCTGCTCCCTGCCACAGCTGCGGCCCGGAGGTTCCTCCCTCCCGGCTCCGAGGGCTGTGCCCGGGCCTGTGCTCCGTGTGCGGCCGGAGCTGGGCGGCGGCGCCTGCGGGGCGGGCCCCGGGCCCCGCTGGGTGCCACGGGCAGTGCCTGGGCTCTGAGAGCCGCCAACAAACCTTCCCTGCCCACCCCGCTCCCTGCCCTTCCCTCCCCGCCACGAGCACGGGGCCAAGGGCGCGCCTTGGCCGAACAAACTAACTACCAACCTCGGACCAGTCACGACACACGGCTCACGTTTACCCCTCACCTAACAAACCCTCAAAAACCAAGGCCACCTTCACACCTTTCGGATGTAAGGCAAACACCCTTCGAGTCCAGCAAGCCCCACGGCGAGGGGTCTTGCCCAGGCCAGTCTCGCCAGATGCTCCTGCACCTCTCCTGCCCCTCCCTTGGTGAACACCAAACAGTTATAATACTCAGGTCAATATATATAGGTACCACGTAGATATATTTGTGTCGCCGTCCTGCGCGTTAACAAAGACGACCAACCCCGGCAGGCGCCGCTCGTCCTTTCCGCCCCCTCCCCTTCCTCCCGTGGCTGTGCAGGATCGTGGCCGGGGACCACCCTACGTGGCCCCCTCGCACTCCCCCACAGTCAGCTTCAAGGCTCCTTGCTGGTGCAGCGTCTTTAAGGCTTTGAACTCCAAGGGCATGGTGTGCGGGCTGGCCTGCGAGGTGTAGCCGTACTTGAGGCTGTCGTAGTAGTGGTACTTGACCGGGTTCTGGTTCTGGTCCAGGGGGAAGGGCCAGAAGCCGTAGAGATAGATCTGGTTGCAGAAGCGGGTGGCCAGGGTGTACATGAGGAGGCCGGTGGTGGGGCGCTTGATGTGCACCTTGTTGGTCAGCCAGTACCTGCAAGGGGACAGCGGAGCCCGTTATTCACCCGCACCACGCTCGGGTCCCGCACGCTTCTCTCTCCAGCCTCTGACTGAGATGTACTGGTGATTCAAAGTGAGAGCTTTCTGACTAGCAGAGCTCTCCATGCCAAGAAAAAGCCTCTCTAGGGACTGCATCCTCCTGCTCTCTGTCTGCTGGTTACATCACACTTGTTGCCATGGCACTGAAGCATCTCAGTCCTCGACAATCCTTTATGAAAAACAAATTGCTTGCAACAGTGGCCTTCAGTACTTCAGCCTACAATTATCTTCCAATCAACCCCAGAGATCAATACCACAGACCAAAGCATCCACATGTCAAGTAGACTCCAACAACCCCTTGAAGCAGACACAGTCAAACACATGCTGATGACTTTCATTGATGAATGAAGATTTTTACTCTGACAGCAAACACGACAGGGCTTGAAAAACATCTGCCTTGGAACAAAGGGTCACCAGGCTGAAAGAGCTAAAATGCACTGCTGAGTTCCCATTACACCCAGCCACTGCTGCTGTGATCCTGGACTGAGATACATCACCACACTCGGCAGCACGAGTCCATCAGACACACAATATGGCACATTGCAATACATAATGTGAGATATGGAGGTCAGCTGTGCTCGCTGCTGGGAAGCACGTTAGTTTTTATGAGGGATGGCAAAAAGAACAGGGGGAGGATGGAGGGATGGAGTGATGCAACAGCAGAAATGGTATCAGCCGTGGTATTTTGGGCTGCTGATAAAAGTTATTGCAGCATCAACATCCTGTAAGATGTTTCCAGCGGCCAGTATTTATTGCAAAGGCAACTTATCTGGTTCACTCTGCAGGAAAACACTGTCAGAGGAGCAAAATCAGAAAGCAGAAGGTTTGGGGAGGTAGAAGATATCCCCATCAGGCACACTCCCTCCTCCCCCAGCATGTCTGATGCCAGTGCTGCCCCAGAGCAGGCAGGGCTGGTGCAGGCAGCACATCCCTGCTGTGCCACAGCCTGTCTGAGCCCTTGCATTATTTTTACAAATATTTCCAAGGGCTTCAGCTCAGGTGAGTGACTGGCAGCACCTTGGATGAAAGGCACGAGGAAGCAGAGCAGGGCACGTGGCATTCCTGTGCTCTCAGCAGACATTTGGGATCCTGAGCCGGGTCCTGCTGTCTCAAAGGAGCCCCAGGAGATGTCTTGCTCCTCATTCTTACTTTCTGCTGGGCTCCTGAGGGTCTAGTGCTCAGACAGCAGGAGCCCCTGGGAGAGCTGAGCCTTAATCCTGCAAATTAGCTTTTCATGAAAGCCATTAAAATTTAGCAACCAAGGCACAAAACGTGCTTGCTTGTTCTCAGCCAGATAAGAGAAAAAATTGACTTTTCTGGTGAATCAAATTCTGGAAGCACAGTGACCGCCTCAGCACACACAGGAAGAGCAACAGGGACAGTTTTTGGGGTGCCACATCCAGGGTGTTCAAGCACATGGGGCTTTAGCAAAGGATGAATATGATGTTTTGGGAAGGAGGTCTTTGCCTGGTTCATGCTGGCATCCAGCATGAAAGAGGAGCAAGAAGCTGGGGAAAAGCAGTCTCTCAGTGGCACAACATCAGCATTTTCTGTGCTTGCTCAACCACAGGGCTGTGCTGTGGGGACCAGCAGAGCTCACTGCAGTGCCACGGCAACCTGCTCCCACAGGTAGCCATAAAGCAGCCTCCTTGATGAGTTTATGGGTAAGCACATCAGACCCCCTGTGTGCAGAGGGAAATGGGAGATTATCACAACCATTTAACACTGTGAATTAGGGTATCCTCATGCAGCAGGGAAGCCACCTGGGAAGAACTGTCAAGCCATATTAACCAGCTGGCTTTGGGGGAGGACAACTGTCTGGGTTTGTCCTGCAGCTGCTTTAGCCTTAAACCTCTCCTTCTATCAGTTCACCAGCTGGAGTACACAGAAAATACTGTGACCTTCTGCCCTCCCAAAATACTGACTGCTGTGTTTTGTTGAGAGGCTGCATATACTCTATGAATGTCCAAGGACCTTGACAGCATAATGAAGTGACTCCAGCACACAGGCACAGGATATTCATGTGAGCACCAGTTTCATGCATATTAACAATGAGAAAAATGACCTGGGTCAGACACTGAAGCTGCCTATAGACACACACTGTCCTCTGCAACCCAGCACACACACAAAACCTCACCAAGACCAGCAAGTGTGCACAAGCACCACCCAAAACAGCCCTGCCAAAACCAACACAGTGCATCCACCTCAGCTCATGCAGCTAGTGAGCACTCACTCGATAATACTGGGGTAGGGAACACTGACAATTAATTTTTTTTTTAATAATGAACATTAAAACCTGGCTCTTTTGTCTGTATTTCCCTTTGTTGCAGGCAGGGTATTGCAAACATTTCATGCAGCATTATAAATTCTCAACACAGCCCTGAGAGGGGGTGATGAACTCCAGGCTGTCCCAAACCACCCACACGATGACACAACACATAATGCCCAATCCATAAAACAGGCCATGCCACAGCTCCTGCAATTTGTTTCCTGGACAGAGAAGGTGGGAAATCCTCTGGTGAGGTCTGGGAAATACTTTTTAATGACTGGTTTGTGATGGGAGTGTCAGAGCTATGCAAGATCTTCCTCTTATCTCTCCCACCGCTGTCCAGCTGAGACAGCAACCACAACCCCGGTGCAGGAGAGAACAGCTGGGGATGGAAATAAAACCTAATTAATTCTGTAAATCCAAATGAGGTTGTCTGGGCGCACACGGGATGCTGTGTCAACAGCACACCTTTAATATGCGAGGTCCAGGATTTTAATTAGGAGGAAAGATAATCTCGGAGCAGGCAGTAATTATTTTTCGAATTGGCTACACCAATCACCATAACTATTAACTGCAACATTTTATGGAAAGAGACAGCAATTAAAAGAGAAGAGCAAAGAGCAGTCCTGAAACCCAATACCTCTGTTCTCAGAGCTGTTCTCCCAGTGAGGACCTCCCTCAGAAGCTGGGGCTGTAAATAAACCCTCAGGCGTGGATGCAGCTCCTGAGACAGGCAGGAGCCTGAGCACAATGTGCTCAGAGCAGGGAACCAAAAACTGCCTGAGACAGCTCTGGTTTCAGATGATGATAGTGACAGATGGAAAATGCCATCAGATCTTCAAGGCCATCTTCTGTAAGGAGGCAGCCTAGATGAAAGCCCTAACACCTTCCTGAACTGAGATTTAAGAAGAGCAGCTCAGTCTCATCCTACAGCTGGGAGGTGGTTCTGGTGCTCCTCACCTCCCAGTCATCAACTGGAGATGATTAGAAGCCTCCTAAGCAGAACTGCTGCCAGGTGCCTGACCTTCAGTGCTTGCCTCTTGTGAGGGGGCAGGGAAAGAACTGCTGTGTTGGGACCTCAAAGCCCAGTGGGAATCCTTCAGGAGGCAACACTCTGAAGCTGTCCCTAGGAAGCCACAGCTGCCACCCGAGCCAGGGAAGGTGGCAGCCTCCCCACTGCACACCTGACTCTGACAGAGCTCATGCTCCCTCAGCATCACTGAATCTGGGGAGAAAAGCCTGGCCTGGATTTGGGCTGGATTGCTGGGGGCAAAACTCCTCCCTTCAGGCAGCATTCCAGGACTGCTAGAGAGGGAGTGGTCCTGCTCTGTGCTTACCAATCACCTCCTGACATGCCTGAGGAAAACCTAAAATAACGTGTACCCTCCAGGTAAGGGTTAACACACAGGATAAAATTAACAGAAAATCCATTGCCCTGATGGAATGAATCAAAGACTTAGGTCAATGAAGAAATCAAATTTCAGCAGTATCAGCTGCATTATTTCGTGATACAAATCAGAATAGCTGAAATAATGCAATTTCAGACTCTTTTAAAAGAGCTAATTCATAAAAGTGTGATATAAACACAAGCTGTTGTGGAAGTGCTAGTCCTTGACTGGCAGCAGTGTATTATCAGTCTGCCACACACATCCTGCTCCTGGTAATACCCAGGAAAAACCAGGCACAGATAACCAGAGTGAGTGCCCTGACTGACGCTGGTGCAGGTGGGGACACGACCTGCTGGTGCTGGCAGGGGACAGAACATATCCCAGTGCTGGGTGGATGAAGTGCTGGAGCCCAGAAAGAAGCTTCTATCCTCCCATTCAGGTTCTTCCAGCCCTTTTCTGTCCAGGAGTCTCCTCTGTCACCTCCACCAGAAGAGCCAAGAGCTACGATCAGCGATGAGAGCTGTGCTGGACAAGCAGGAACGGGCAAGTCCCCATCCAGATGCTAACACTGACTCCAAAAACTGGGTCTGGTGTCAGGTGGGCTTTATCCACAGGCTGGGCAAAGCCCAAACACCAAACCCAGCCTCTTTGTCCAGACTGGATCCAGACCATGTAGCCTGGCTCTGCACAAGCAAATCAACTCTGAGACACAGACAAAAAACCCCTTCTCTTCTCCTCCAGGTGTTGAGCTCTGTGATGCCTTTTCAAACACATATGGTACTCAACACCCTCAAGTTAAAGCATTTCCAAACAGACAGAGAAAGAAAATAATTGTGAATAACCTTATTTCTTTCCCCTTTCCTTTCTATGCCCATTCACTTATTTTGAAAAAGAAAAGACTAGATCTTCCAGATTAACAGGAACAAATTAACTCTCTTGGGACCCCAGTGCAAACACACCACAGCTTGGGTTCAGTGTGCCTCAAGTGCAGAAGGAGTGAGAATAATAGATCACACAAGGATTTCTTTATGGGGTATCCACTGATCTAACCCACACATGGCTTAATGGGTTGTTCAGAGTCCTCCCTCATCCCAGCCCAATCACACACTTGTGAATGGTTGTTTTCTGCCCCTGCACCCTTTGGACACCTTCTTCCCTCACCTGAGCACAGGACCACAGGCTTTAAGGCACAAGACCCCAGGGCAGGTATTTCAGAGGAGCCCCTGCAAGCATGAAACTCTGTAAGGGAGGAAGCATGAAGTACTTGGTTTAAAAAACCCACAAGTGGGTGATGCTGGCCAGACACAGCAGAACTGATCTTGAGATAGAGGGGGATAAAAACTGAGCTGGGAGGGCTGTGAAAAGGAAAAGCAGGAGCTTAGGTTTGATGTGTTAGAGAAAGCAGAGGCTGTGGGGGGATGCAAAAGAGTGCAGTCAAAGCAAGGGGGCAGGAGAATCATCTGCACACATGTCCTGTGTGGCTGCAAGTGAGGCAAAGGATGTTGGCAAAGATGCGGCACAAGGGGGACACAAGGCGAGGAGGGACCAGGTGTAGGTTTCCACCGTGGCTGACGGACGGGAAAGGCACCATGCCCTGAAAACTCAGCGAAGGCTCAGCTCCTGTTTGGCTGTGAGGACCATGCAGACACCCAAGGAAAGGTGAATGCACCTTGTGGCCTGCCAGGCTGCAGCTCTGAGTGCAGCTGGCACCCTGGGCAGGGCGATCGCTGTCCTGAGGAGCGCGCGCCAACCGTCACAGCTGTCTGGATGTTAAACCTAACAGGAGACCAAGCCAAGGAGCTGGAAGGTTTATTGATTTCTAACTTTTTTTCTCTCTCTCAAGAAGCTCTTAATAAAATCTTATGGGCTTGGAATTGGTTACTGCCAAGAGACCCTTGGGATGGACACAGTGAGAAATGCTAGACCAGATTAGACAAAGTGAAACGTGTCCCTGAATTCGCTGCAAGGAGTGACAGACAAACCTCCAGACACAATTATTTTCCCTCTCTTCCTGCATTTCATGTTATTTCTCCATCGAAAGCTGCTTGGCAATAGAGATTACAAGGCTTTCTGGAGACATTAACAGGTGACTTATAAGGGGCTTGCTTGCTCCCCAGCCAGGTGTGGAGCACGGGGCTCGCCAGCGGAATTGCTCAGGAGGCACACACACATCCTGGAGCACACAGCACTGTCCCCAGGAACTGGCTCCCTGCCACCAAACTGCTCCCCTCTTCAGCCCTGGGGTGACTCCTTCCTTCTGAGCTCCTCCATCAGAATGCTGAGGGCTCCCTGCCCTCCTGGTGTGAGGTGAACCGTGTGAGAAGGGCCTGGTCCTGCTGCACTGATTATCCCGAATCAACAACACAAAAAGCTATCAGCAAACATTTAAAGCACCCCCACAGCTAGAAAGGTGATGTCTCAAATGATGCTGTTAAGGACAACAAAACCAAATGCTTTTTACTTATCTCAGCAATGCACCCTCTACAAATGCCCCAAAATGCACTGAAAATTATAGGAAAAACGTTCAATTGCCACTGAAATGTGTTTTGGTTTGAGGGAAAGCAGAGCAGGACAATAAATACTGTGGTTCAAGGAGGAGTCAAGGGCTCACAGATGTGTTTTGCTGGTAGTTGAGAAAGAAAAGGCAATGCTTTTGTGGCCAAATTGAAGTTGGCTGAGATGTCAGCGCTTGTAGAAAGTTCTATTCCTTGGGAACAAAAAACATAAAAGGGTGCTGAAAAACTTGCCCCATTTCTCATTTCTTTGTATTTCCAAATCAACTCAGGGTAGATGATAAAAGGTAGTTTTGTCCAAAAAGGGAGAAGATGGGACATCTCTGCAACAGCAGCCCACTGCAGCACACAGGGATGTGCTGTGGGGCTTTGTGGATTATCGATTCTCTGCTGCACACCACATGCCACAAAATGTTTCACAAATCTCAGATCTGTCAAACAAAAGTGTAGTGCTATGAACTGGCACAGAGAGAGCTGGAGAGACAGAGGATGTTGTTGGAGACCATAAGCAGAAATATGGGATGATCATAGGAATTGGACAGTGGCACAGAAGATGAATAAATAAACTTCTAGGGATTCTGGTCAGTTTGACCTGAGGAAGGACTCCTTCACCCCAAACCACATCATATCAATTACCCTGAGAAGATGGTGAAGACAACCCTATTGGAACCTGAGAGACTTCCTATGCAGAACCAAGAGCATCAGCCACCTCTGGCTGTGCCCAATTCATTTAATTCTGCCTGAATCCCTCTCAAATCCACCCAAGCCCAAACCTGAGGAGGCTGCACCAAGGAAAGGGTTAACACTGACTCCAGCCTTCTCCCAGAACCACACAGCCCTTTGTCCCCCAGCCCTGGATGATCCCTCTGTGAGCTCCTGGGCCAGGCCACAACACTCTGGGTCAGTGCTGAAGTGCTCCCTTCAGTTCTGCCTTTCTGAGGGGGCTGCAGTTTTCATTAGATTAATTACTAATCAGTAGGCATCCTTGTTTTCCTGCTGATAAGAGTGAGAGCAGGAGGGCGGGTCAGGCAGCAGCTCCCTTGGCTTAGAGGGCAATCCCTGGCCAGGATTAGCCCTGGCCTCTGTGGTTCTAAGTGAGTTAGTGCTGCCTCAGTGCTGCCAGGAGCCACCTTCTCCCCTGCCCCTGCACAGTGAGCAGCCCAAGGGACGGGGCAAGGTCCTGGCTGTGCCCCCAGCCAGGACCTCGGAGTTGCCCTCAGCATCAGCCACTGTCCAGCCACGTGCCACGTTCACCCCCAACACCACCAGCTCACTTCACTGCTTGCTGCTCTGACTGGCTGCATCCCTCTGAGCCCCAGGAGCTTTTGAGAAGCCCAAACCCACGTTCCTTGCACGGGACCCCAGCAAAGTCCATGGTTACACTAAAATATGTGCAAAAGGAAGATGCTGCTCTGAGCCATGGGGGAGGGTGGGTGCACTGCTCCATGCAGAGACAGCACTGAACCCCTGGGCTTCTCCCAAAATCCCTGCATCTCCTGGCCAGGCAGGAACTGCCAGCCACAGGTGGTGGCTCCAACAGTGCTCTGCTGGAGCTGCTCAGGGACAAGCCAGCCAGCCCAGCTGGACTGCAGGGCTGTGACACAGAAAGGCCAGGAGGATGCTGTGAGTTGGAAGATAAGCTCAGCAGCTGAGCTTCTGGAGGCATCCCCCTCTCCTGTGGGAAAGTGATGCCTAACCCTTGCCAACTCCTCTGCAAAGCTTCCTATAGGAAGTTTCTGGCACTGGGAATGGTTGCCAGCACAGGATTAGCAGCCTGTTGATTTAGAGGGCTTATTACAGGAGCTTAATTCTATTTTGACAGATGAAAGTAAGTCAATTACATCTAGAAATAGCTCTGAATTTGGGTTGTGGGATTTTTTTTCTTCCTGTCTTCCCTTTTTGTGAGTTGTGGTATCATTTCCTTCCCTTTCTTTACCTCAAAGCCAGTATTTTCTGTGAGATGCCTCTCTGGCTCAGGGAAGCCTCTAACACAGGCACTGGGGGCTGATGTGGTACTTGCTCATTATTGCTGCCTGTGAGGCACCAGAGCCTCCACTCCTCCCAGCCCCTCAGGCTGCCCTGGAGCCCCTCCTTGGCCTTGCTCCTGGTAGAAATGACCCCAAAACCTGTCCCCTACCCACCCCCTGCACTGACACACAACTTGAGCTGGGACAGGAAACATCCAGCTGGGACCAACTAACCTGCAGAGCTGAGAGTCAGAGGTGCAGGGGAGAAGTGCTCAAAGAAATCAAGGAACATGAATGCTGAGGCTTAGAAGTGGGAGCACCAGCTACACAAGGCAATTCCCATCCTGTGAGAGTAACAGAGTCTATCTAGTCAGGATCAGAGGACAACTACTGCCATAAGTCATCTCCAGCAAAAGTCACTGTCTGCCTGAACTCCATAAATGCCTAAGGATTCATGATCTTCCCAGAGAAATAAAGCACAAAAAGCAAGAGCCTACCCCATTCCCAACTAATTTACATGAAAATCTTCTCCCTGGGACTCTTTTTCTTTTATAACCTCCTGTCTCCACCACACCTGTGTCCCCTGTACCCCTGAAGATGGAAGCAGAGAACAGAAAAACCCTTTCCTTCCCTCACAGTGAACCCAGTGACCAGGCCCTGTTTATCTGATCAGCAGGACCTGACCATGTCAGTCCCCTCTCACCCAGGCTGGCCCAGGAGCTCCCTGCCTCGAGGAGCTGTGTGAGACTTGTATGTGCCACTGCAGCACAAGGTGACAAAGCTCACTGCTGGCTCAGTGCACACACATTTCTCCCAGGAAAGCCCTGACCACAGGCTGGGAAGTTACGGTGACACCCCAGGAAAGCACTGGAAGACTGAGGCTTGGATACTGCTCGAAGCCCTCACACTCAAAGAGCACAGCGGGGAGCCCATGGGACCACCCACCACCCCACCCTCAGAGTCTGCAGAAAGGAACAAGTGGCACTGTTTTCCCACCACCCCACCCTCAGAGTCTGCAGAAAGGAACAAGTGGCACTGTTTTCCCACCACCCCACCCTCAGAGTCTGCAGAAAGGAACAAGTGGCACTGTTTTCCCACCACCCCACCCTCAGAGTCTGCAGAAAGGAACAAGTGGCACTGTTTTCCCACCACCCCACCCTCAGAGTCTGCAGAAAGGAACAAGTGGCACTGTTTTCCCACCNGCAGCAGGCGCAGCGAGGGGTAGGCAGTCCTGACGTTGATGTGGTGCTTCAGGATGAGCTCGTTCACCCACTCCACGCGCTCCTTGCCCCCCTTGGCCATGAAGGCCGGGATCCAGAGGATGCTGCCGTTGAGGCTGTGCAGGCGCTGCAGCAGCTTCTCCCTCCAGGTCTCGTTCACCAGGTCCTCGAAGGCGCGCTGGATCACAGAGGGGTTCATGGTCACCAGGTCTGTCTTCATGCCCACGTCCTGAGAGTACTCCTGGACAGGGGCCAGGTTGCACCTGCGAGGGGAAACACCCAACAGTCCTTTTCAGTGGGCTGAGAGAGGGCAGTGACAGGCACGGGGCGGGCTGTGACACCAAATGCCAGGGCTGGTGACAATGTGCCCATTCACCCTCGCTTTTGGGAGGCAGAGAAGGGAGAATGACCCTCTGCAATGAATTAGTGATGGTGAACCATCCCAGTCTCAGGCCCTCAGCATGGTGGCACGTGCACACATGTCCCTCTGGGACAAGGCTGATGTCACCCACAACCGGTGCTTTGCAAGGAGCAGCGGCTCTTCTGCTGCCACTCAAAAATAACATCAGCAACAAACCTCCAAAAGCCTTTGCTCCCATGGCAGATTTGAGACAGAACAGCCTTTTCCACACAAGCAAAGTAATTGCCTCTTAATTCCAGCCCTGCTGGAGTAACATTATCCTGAATGCCTTTTCTCCTCCTGGTGAGTCTCTGCAAACAGCAGACCTGGTGACACTGGTAGCAATACTGACACCAGTGGGAGGGGCATGCCAGGACATGTTCTCCACAGGGCCTGGCTGTCTGGAGGCTGTGACCCTCACAAAACACCTCTTTCTGTAGTGTTCATTGGTGCCTCTTCTCAGATTACACAGGCCATGTGCCACAAGTTCCTGTGTCACACCAGCATGAGGGCTTGTGGGACAAACTGCCAACAAATCACCCTTGTTACAGAGTGCTTTCCCCTACAGCTCCTTGAGAGGGGTAATTGTGTCTGTGCCATGCACATGGCAGAGGGCAAATGGCACTGGGAATCAGCTGATGGGGGAATGCAGAGAGATGCTCCCCCAGCATCCTACAAACCAGAGGGGACCCATGTGTTTGCACACTGAGTGCTCTGCTGTGGTGTTTGACAGTGAAGTTACAGTATTTAATGAGCAGGAACTGCATCCTAACCATCTGCCTTGAAAATCAGCCATTATTAGTGCTTTCCCTACTTTACAGATGGGGAAACTAAGGGAATGGTGGGAAGAAAATCCAGCTACTGGCATGGGGGCCCTTTGATTGACTTGTCACGGGAATGAATTCACTGAAAATAAACACTGGACCTGTATCCTGGACACAGACCCAACCACTGGTTACTGCCAACCCTGCTGAAAAGGCTGCTTGGATGGAGCCAGCCTTCCTCAGGAAGATGCAGGTTCCAGCAGTGGCTCAGACAACCTACAGTGGGAAGTGTGTCTGTGCCAGACCTGCACTAGCACATGGCTGGGGATGAGTAGCTCAAAATCCCCATCCTCACATCCAGAAAAGCTTTTCTCCTGCAATTTTGCTGCTTGACATGGATGCCCCTCACTAAACTCTGCCAGAACCACAGTAAGCAGTTTTTCCCTCTGCTCACTTGAGTTCCTCTTCAGGATAATGCTCTGTCCCCTGTGGACAGGCTGGAGCTGCCAGCAGCCAGGCAGCTGAGGCAGCTGGGTTTGAGCAGGGTTTGAGCAGGGTGCAGAGGTGACATTATCCTCATTCCCACGTCACACCAGCACTGCCTCTGTGAGCTGCTGATGGATTGGGCTGTCCTGGTAACAGACTCACCAGAAAACAAATGTCTGCATGTACATAAATCATCTGTGAATTCCACAGCCTCTCAACTAACAGGGGCATCGGGCTGGGAGGGCAGGAGCTCCTCCTCTCCACTTTAGACACCTCCAGTAGTGAATTTGGTGTGTCCCAGCGGGGCTTGGGAGGTGCTGCTGCAGGTCCCTGGGGCAGTGCAGCTGCAGGGACAACGGCTCTGGGGACACAGGGGACACAGGGGACTGTCAGACCTGGGCATGCACAAGTGTGGTGCCAGGGCATCACATGGTGCACCCTGTGCTCGAGGACAGAAGAATTGCGTTTGTGAGAGCCCAGGATGGGGTTTGTTTGCAAGAGGGCAAACCTGAGAGAAGAGGAGGGAGCGCTCTGGGAGGGGTTAATGGTGCCCCAAGAGACGAGACAAGGTGCACTTACAAGAACACCAGGGAGCACCTGGAGATGAGAGAAGGTTTGCAGCAGGACATTTGCATTGGTGAAGCCCATGTGTGCAGGTGGGGCTGCCCCAGGTGACCGGGATTCCAGCCCCTTGCACTGCTCCAAAGGCCCTGCAGGGGACAGTCCCTACCTTATGACGAAGCTGTGGGCGTCGATCTCGGGGCCGCAGCCGCTGCTGAGCAGCACCCCCGAGTTGCCCACGATGGCACAGGTGGGGAACTGCTTGCCCTTGAGGGGAGAGGTGCGGGGCAGCAGCTCGTACAGGTTCTGCGACACGTTCATGGTGCTGTCCCTGTCAAAGACGTAGTGGATGATGTCCCCCGGCTTCAGCGTCCCCTTCAGCACTGAGATGTCCTTCTCGGCATCCAGGAACTTCAGAATCTGTTTTCTGAGCACAGGGAAGAAAACAGCCTCATCAGGTGAGGTACAGAGAGAACTTGGGTCATGTGTAAGATGAGTTCTTGCCTCCTGCCCTCGCTCTCTGGCAGCCTCTCTGACCAGTGCTCTCCAGGCACAGCTCACAAAAGGATATCCCTGTCTCAATGCCTGCTCCTTCTCCACTCATCCCTGCCCTGGGCTGGCTACCACAGTCAGCCCACCATTAGTGAGGGTCCCTGTTAGTTTACCCAAGGTCTCCTTCCCTCTGTGACCCATCACCTGCACACACAAATTCCACTTGGCCTGAAAAACAGGGGCTCAAGTGCTCCTTGTTTAGTCTCTGCCAGGCCAGGTGTCTCAGCTGGGAATTCATTTCCAAGCGATCGCTTACAGATATGAAGCCTAGCTCAGCAGGAGATAAGTCTTTTTATTTCTTCCTTGACTTCTTTAGATGATACACAGAGGCAATTTGCCAGCTTGCACTGGAGAGGACCAAATCTGTCTCTCGTCCTATAGGTAATTACCAGTACCTGATCTTCAAAGAGAGTGTCTGGTTGTGTCTCCATTTGGATGAGGCTGGTTTAATGTTGTGCTTAATGCTTTCATTACTTCTGTCAACAACAGCTGGAGACGAGGAGTCATTTATTACTACTTCAGCTCTGGAGAAAGGAAAGTCAGGGAGAGGGAGACAGAATCCGTTAGCATCCCAATGGCACTTCTAATCACCATCTTCAGCTCTGGCTGCTGGAATTCAAACTTCATCAGAAAAGCAAAATTGTAGTTATTAGCTAAACAAGAACTGAAAGCTTGTTCGTGTATCGCTACACTCGAGCAGCCAGACAGAGATCCTTAAACACCCCTTCACTTCCACGAGCCCAGAGTGACAGCCAGGCAGAGCTCCACACAAAACACACTATTACACAGACAGGCATGCACAACAAACCACACAGTGACAGCCTGCCAGATGGGCTCTGGCAGACAAGACACCCCAAAGCCCCCCAAATTCACTCAGACACTTCCTAGCCAAGGCTGCTGCCCTGTTGCCTCGTGGTCACATATGAACATCCCAAAGAGCAGCCAGCTCAGCTGCTGGAGAAGATTAAAGTCCTCATCAGAGAGGAGCAACCCTCTCTTCACCCAGTGCAGAAATTAATTCAGCTGAGCTGCTGGGTACTGCCTGTGTGTCCAGGCTGAGAGCATCCTGTACTAAAGAGGGGCAGGCTGGCTCACTGGAAACTTTTTCTCTGCTTAGAACTGAGCACAAGGATTTCAGCACCCATATAATCTATTCCAGACCAAGACACGAGCAGCAGCCAGAGGCTGGTGGTGATCACTGGAGACCCCAGCATTTAATCTCCACTCCAAGAAGCAAATCAGCTCCAGCACTTCTGTGACTGCATGAATTAAGGGAGACTCCAAATATTTGGTTCCAGCCAGCTGCCCTCCAAAAAGAAAAGCCAAGCATCTCATCAAGAAGCTGCATGTGTATCTGCAGACCCAAAAAAGCCTTCACACTTCAGAGCACTCTGAAAAATACACAGCCAAAGCACTTGCTATCAGCTAAAGGGAATCTCCCTCTTCACTGCAAAGGGCTTTTTCCAGCTGGGAAATGCTTTGTAAATCAATGCATTTATATAAAGCATGTAAACCCCAAGGAGGGAGCAGAGTGAGAGATGGGGCAGAGGTGGTGACCCAGGCTCATGGGCAAACATCCAGCTCTTGTGAGCATATCTCCAGCCCAGGGAAAGAGCTCCCCAGGCCACATTGTGGCTCACATTGTAAAATGTTTCAAAAAGGCAAGGAAATGTGTTTATAAATGCTGGCTGCCAGTGTCCTGATGTGTGTGTGTACAGTACCTCTCCAGAGGCTGCCAGTCTGTTGGATTTGTTTGCTTCTTGCATTTTGCTGCATCACTCATATCTTGGAAAGCTTACCTAGAAGGTGTCAAAAATCATAATGGAAGCAGGGTAAAGCAGTCCTGGGAATAACTGTGATTTTCTTGGTTTTGTCCATTTTCTGTGTTTTGGTCATGGGTGGTGACATCATCACAGAATGATATCACTCTTTCTTGCATGCTGTCACTAAGTTTTTCAAATTTCATTGCCACTTGGCACTGCTGAGCTGACAGGGAATCATTGTAAAAATAACACAGAGAGACACTCAGTGGGGCTGGGATTCCAGGGAATGACTCTGCCACGGAGGGATGTTACTGGAGTGCACTGCAATAAAACTGAATGGAATTCTGATCCCAAACACAGCAATCTCTCCTCTAATAGCACTTAAACCTATGGAAAATAGCAACTCTATCACTGACTTATTTTCACAATAAGTAACTCTTTCTCATTCCCTCAATCACTGCAACTTTCAGATCCTTGGTTATTTGCAAATGATTATTGCACTGAGCTGGAAGAAGGAGGGAGAGAAATGATTAAGAAAATGCAAAGCAGAAGTGAAAAGAAACAGATACATTTGCTAAATAAGAACAGCACTATCCAGCGAAGAGGAGAAGCAGATTAATAGCTGCCTTACAGCAAAAACAAATGAACACAAAATCTAATTTACAAACCTATTAGATTTGCTATGTAAGCTGTTCACAGCTGATCTGATTGTACCTCTGCCTCCAGAACTCCTGCAAGACAAAGGAAATGCATTATTTATAAATCCAGCTCCTTTCTGCCAAGCATTGTTCAACAGTCAAGAGATCCTCCTCTGAAAGGCTCCGAGCGGAGACGCTGCCCACCCCATGCAGAAGGGAGATGTCCTGATGCCTCTGAAGGGCTTTTCATGCCCCAGCACCACTGCCCTGCTGTGACCCTGAAATCATTCTGGCAAAGGGTGCCCCGAGCCAGCCCAGTTAATAACACCTGTGTGATGCACCCAGCCACCAAAGACAGCTGGACTCGCTGCCACAGCGGCGTGCGCCCTGCAGCTGCATCAACACATCTCCACTGCTCTTCACCAGTCAGCTGTTAGCAGAGCATGGAGAAGCTCTCCTCCACCTCCAGGCTGCCAAGGGACTTTCCCTCTCCTTTTCAGGTAGGGACTGAACTGAGTAATCTGGACAGGATTCCCACCACTGTTGTCACCCAGGCTGTTGGCTGAGAACATCCAGTATCTCAATTTTACCCAGACTGAATAACCAGCCTCCTTGACTTGTGGAGACCCCATCCTCACAGTGTACCTTCTCCCAGCTTCCAGGGACCCAGGCCAGACCCAGAGCTCCATTCCAGCCCACTCCAATCCTGTGAGTGTCTTCAAGCCCCTTGTCCCCACCTTTGGTTTAACTTGGCTGAAGCTACAAGGCCAACTCACCACAGCCATTCACATGCTGCAGCTGAGACCTGAAGTGACAGCAGTGTCACTCCCATGGCCTGACACCCCCACACAAGGACACATGCCAGACCAGTCTGACCAAGACCTGTGGGAATGTCCAGCACCTTTATGATACTATATTGAAAAATGGGTTGGACTAAGCCCCTTCAGAAAACCCCACCATTCACACGAGCTGTGAATCCTCACTTAAATACATGCAAGTATTGGTCTGCATCTAGTTGGCTGAAGAGCCCCTTCTTACTTCAGGTTGCTGTTTTCAAAGGGGTCACAAAGAACAAGTCATCCACCCTGTGATGCTCAAGGGAGTTGGGCTCCCATTCAGACATGTTTTAACTTCCATGTACTCATTGCTCTGTTTTATTGTTCCCATTGCACAGATATCCCAACGAGCACATTCATAAAGAGAACCAAATTCTCTTCCAGCAGAAATATTGCTACCCAGAAATATATACCTTAATGAAAATGTATCTCAGGAGAATGTATTCCTACCAGTTCTGAAAAAAATCCCAAATGCATTAGACAAAAACGAAAGAGAAAAAGCGTGTGCGAGTGTGGTGCCATTAAAAAGGATTTTCAGACTCGTGGGATGCAACACAAATCCCCTCATTAGGCTGAGCACAGCCCTCAGCACCATGTAACATCAAACCCCTGGAAATGCCACAATGGTTTTCCCTTTCCTCCCTCCTGCCAGAGACCATCCCTGGCCAAGTCAGAGTGATTCCTGCTCCGGCACTCTCCTCTCTCCTTTGACAGACCTGAGAGCCTGTGAGCTGTTTCATTTTTTGGTGCATCAAGGGAACAGCAGGACTGGCTCATTCCTGGAGCCTCCTGGCATTTAACAAGCCTGCACATTAATGGGGTTCACAGTGGGGTGTGGGAGCAGCCTGGATCAGTGTGCAAACCACGCACCCTCTCGGAGACATCTCCTCTGAAGGAGCCTTCCAAATGGGATTCACACTCCTTCACACTTGCTAGGACAGCCAAAGCTTAGAGAAAGAAATGTTTTTTTTTTTCCCCTGAATACGTGCTGCTTCACAATCTCTGTGAAAGGAAAAAAGGGAAATTGGGAAGTAGAGAAGACTATTCCCTAGGTGTTAGTTCCCACCTCATCCATGTTTTGTGGCTACAGCAGGAAGGATTCAGAGCATCACAACATAGTATTCAAATGCCTTTATCCAGTCTGGTTTTACATGCCCCCAGCGACAGGTCTGTGTGTCTCCTCCTGGAATTAAGGCAGGTGTTGGGGCTGGAGATGCTGGATGTGAGGAAGACAAGTTGAGAGCAGCTCTCTCAACTGCCTGTGAGCAGCCTGGCGGGGAAGGGGCCTGGCTGCCAGCTGAGAACCCCTCAAGGACAGTGTCAGGGGTTACTCTTTCCCTTCACACACTGTGAAAAGCAAAAACATTGCAATGCAAACAGTGGCAAGAAGTGTTCTGCTGTCACAAATGAACCTGGAGGAGAGCAGGGCTCTGCTGACCATCTTCCCATGGCTCTGGGACCACTGCTCTGCTGGCCAGCAGCAGACACGCTGCTCTCGTGGACACCTGAGAAGCTGGCAAAGACACTGCTCCCTGTGCCAGGCTTGGTTTCTCTCTCCAAGACAGGGACACTGCCCAAAGCTCAGACATGATACTTGGCTGAAGGTCTGAGCTGGTTTAGTGAATCTTAAAATGCTCAAAACTGCCAGTCTTTACGTGCTTTGTGTGCCACACTCCAACTTCAGGATGTTCTCCCTACAACCTCCCTCTGTACAGTGGAAGGCAGCACGTGCTGTAGGATGCTGTGGGGTGTGTGGCCCTGCCCACCCATCCTGCTCAGCTCAGCCCACTGGTGGGTCCCAGCCAGACAAACCAGCTGCTCAAAACACCCAGAACTCAGCCAAGCACAGTCTTTTCCAAGGTCTGCCATACTTCATTACCAACACAGGCAAGTCAGTACCCCTGTATGCCTTCACTTCCCCCACCTGGGAAGAGGAAACCATTTAGAAATGGAGGGTACTAATTAAGAAGCACATGTTAAAAAGAAAAAAAATCCATCCATTTTATTATACCTTCCTGATCTGGAGTTTCAAATCTCTTTTCTTCAAAAGGCAAAGACCAACCTCGATTAAAGTAGCACAGATAGCATTGATTTTGAAAAGCTTTCTAGTGCTATACTGTGTTTGGACTGAATTGCCTTATTAATCTAGTTGTTATCAGTTTGATTGTATAGCCAGCTCCACAAAGTACCAACCTGCTTCCTAATCCTATTATTTACAAAACATTTTTCTTTGGGCTTCTGTTGGGATGTTTCCCAGTGATAAGTTGCATCTATATGTGCTAATGCCATCTTGCTGACTTATGCCATCTTTTCTCATTTTTGCCAAGATTTTCAAGCTGCATTGCCACTATCTGAGACATTATATAGGTCAAAACAGTCTGTGCTCAGATGTAAAGTGACACTGATTCATGTATCAGAGGATGTAAGAGAAAAATTGTCTTATGGTTCAGGTCCAAATTTTCCTGGATGAATAATTTGTGACAAATCAGGTATGCAAAGACTCTTCTGTTCACCCCCTGTGAATGGGCCTGTTTAGGGTTTTTGCTTCCCTTTTCATCGTTTCCCACTTCCTAAATGCCTCTCTTAATTGTTGCTAGGTAAGTTTGGTCTCGCCTGGAGCGATTTCCACACGTGAAATCAAAGCTGCTTTGACTGAACAAGTAGGTCACAGTGCCTCGCTGGGCGAGGGGATCTCTGCGAGCACACTCCATGTGTCCACGTTCCCAGGCTCACAAATCAGAAAATGTGCTTTCCATGGGTATTTTACAATGCCCACCCCCAAGCCCTGCTGCCCCCAGCTCTGGTGGCAGGTGACACACAAGGGAAGCAGGCACGAGAAGCAGGAACCAATGGAAACTTCAGCCACAGCCAACCACCCATTTCACAGATCATAGAATGATTTGGGTTGAAAAAGACCCTAAAGATCATCTCATTCCAACCCTCCTGCATTTAAGCACATCTGTGAAGCTCACTCCTGGTGGAACAAAACCTCTGCCTCTTGCTGACCTTGGGCAACCCAAGCCCTCCTCTTCTCCCTCCTCCACATAAAAGACAGATAATAGTCCCTTGGGGGATTATTAAGCAGAATTTATCCACCCAAATTCCTCAAGAAGAGAGTTCAGAGTGCCACAATTTTTACCTGAGGGGTTCAAAAGACTAACACCTACTAATTAGTTTTTCACAACCTGCTTTTATGTTAGGTGCATTTTATGATCCTTCTTTTACAGCTGGGACACTGGGGGTGAAGTGGCTCGGCCCTTAACACCAAAAAATGAGTTCCACAAGCCAGGAGCAAGCACTGTGAGCTTCCAGCAGACCTGTTCTTTTGAAAATGCTGCTCTTTACTTGCTGAGAGCACGTAGGGCTCTTGCTGGGTGAGAGGCCCCAGAGGACCACAGAAATTGATCTGCAAGGGTTTCACTGGCCCAAAAAGCAGAGGCAGCCAATAGTCTCCTGAGATGGCTGCACACTGCGCCCATTAAGGCAATCTGTATCTATTTAAAAAAAAAAAAAACAAAAAACCCACCACCTATATTTACTTTGCTTTTTAAGGACTGCTCTGATATTCCCCTCAAGACCAGAACTGCTATTTTCTATCTGAAGAGCACATGAGCATGATGCCAGGCCTGGCTAGAGACCATCCACCCACAATCACTGTCCTGCCAACCCAGGGGCTCTCCCCAGAGTGGAGGGGATGTGGAGAGGGATGTTCACAGCCCCTCTGCAGGATCCTGTGTTGTGGCCAGAGACCCAGCCACTGTAATTAACAGATCTGGGGAAAAGGATACACTGCCCAGCCACTGGAAATGAAGGATAGAGATGGCTCTCCTCCTCCCAAACTTTATAGATTTGCTCCTGCTGATGCTCACAGTGCTGTGAAATGTGGATAAGGACATAGGTTTCAACCCTGCCTTCCCCTTCCTTGAAATTCAGGGTTTGTGTTGAGAGCAGCAGGACAGCAAATGCACTCCAGGGCTTTTGGGGAAAACGTGTCACATTTCCAAGTTTTCTGTGAAAGAGAAATAATTGGCTTCCAAATGCCAAGCTGTCCAGCCCTGCCCTGCAGGGTGGGCAAGCAAAGGTGTCCCAGGAGCCCAAAGTGAGAAGAACCTGAGCCCAGAATCCGACCTGGGTTCCTTGGAGATTGTATCCTGGCTTTCCATCAGCACAGGGTGGGGCTGAAAAGATGCAAAAAGGACACACTCATTGATAAACCCCCTTGTGGGCTTCCCACTGGACACTCAAGTGGTTACTGTGGAGTTTAGGTCAAAATCCACCCTTATCCATCAAATGCTCTGCTGCCCCAGGAGAGACAAATCGAACAGGAAGGGTTGGTTTAGCCCCACATGTAAATCAACTTTCAAAAGAGAAACAAAAGCCAAAGCTAGACAAGAAGCAATGGGATCAGAGATGCATTTCTGAACCTTGAGATCCTGCACTCAAACACTCCATTGTGCACTCTCCTGCCACCACTCCCCCCTCCAGGAATGCCACTCTTCCAGGCTCCAGCATCATCTCACCTTCCTGCATCCCATCTCAAAACACACTGGGGGAAGCTGGCACATCAGACCCTTGCAAGTCATTCCTGTGACATTTCACCAGTTGTTCTGGAGGCTCTCTCATCCTGGGATGTGGAGGAGACTGTGATGAAGAGAACTGGTGGTTGCTGGGTGATAGCTGTGGTACTCACACTCCCCAGGCGAGCAAGGGATTAATTGTGAAGACATTTCTAAAGCAGTTGTCTGCTAGGACAGAAGATCCTGCAATACCTCTTGATGAGATGTTCCAAAATCACACTCCAACGTGTTTAAAAAATCTCACTTGATTATATTGTCACAGCTTGGCAGCCCAAGTGTCAAAAACTTCCTAAATATCAGGTGCTATTTTTAGTGTTCCAAGCTTTATTCTTTCTATTGAGTCATACAATCACATTTGGGAAAGTGTACCTGTATTATGGCTTTCAGAAACATCATCTGGACCAGCTGGGGGCCCAGTGCAGGTCTGGTACATGAGGTGCTGCCAGGCTGGCAGTGCAGCATCTTCCAGCAAGCACCAGAGAGGCCCAGCCAAGGCCCTCACTGCTGCTCATGGCACTTGTCCTGGGAAATGCAGATCTGTCAGCCCCTGCAAAGCAGCCTTGTTAATCTGGTCACTCCCACACCCCAACCCCACCTCCACAACATCACCTATCCTGCAGGCTCCTTCCCAGGGACCACAACAGGAAGGGAAGGTTGGGGGTGCTCTGTCTGCCTGCCAGGTGCTGGCAGTGGCTCCACACCAGCTCCTGAGGGAATGTGAGCAGGGTTTGACCCGGACATCTCTGCCTGTCACCGTGTGTAAGCGCTGCAAGTGCCTGCTGAGGACACGACGGAATGAAGACACAAGAGTTTGCAAAACAGACACCTATTGCTTAATAAGGAATATGGCAATTAGCCTGAAACACTTGTGAGACAAAACCAGGGACAAATCAGCAGGAACAGTGCAGCTCTGACAGCAAATGGACACGAGGCACTGGGAGAGATGCCAGAGGCAGCCTGTCACCCCAACACTGCTGGGGACCACTCTGCACTGGGGTAACCAAACCCCTGCCCTGAGCTCTGGATGCTTTTCCTGAGCCAGTGAAGTGTCCCTCACACCTGTGGAGTGTCAGCTCTCATATCCACATGCACTTGCCATAACATCAGCATGGCCTGACTCAATCACCTCAACATGCTCCTGTTTTATCACTGCTCTAAAGACAAAATACTCATGTGCTCACAGGACTCAAATGTCAGACACTTCCCCTCTCCCCATCCTGCATACTGGCAGGACCTTATTCCCTCCTTCATCTTTAAAACATGATTCCTGGCATCAGCTCTTTTTCTCTGGCCCTGTTGATGAAACAGCCAGCAAAGAAACAGACATTGAAACAGGCAAAAAGGACCCAGTGAGGGGCTTGGGACTGGGCAGTGTGTGTGTTTGCCTATTTTGTGTATGTTTGTAATTTATTTTCTGTCTCTTCTTTCTCTTCTGGAAGGGAGAAGGTAAAAACCTAAGAGCCCAAGAAAGACCTAGAAGGTAGCTGAGACAAAAGCCTCACTGCTTATAAAACATGTCTACACTATACATTTGTCCTGAGATAATTTTTTCTGCCAAGAGAGCAGAGCTCTCAGGGAGCACAAAGAGCAGAGCATCAGTCTTGCAGCAGAACATGTCACCCTGAGCATCCATGTCCCAGAGGCCAGAAATCCCAGTGGCTCCTGCAGCATCCTGGGTGCTACATACCTTGGGAATGGTACAACAGGAAACACCACACTGGGCTGTGGGCCCTTGGGCTCATCCTCCTACAGCCCTCTCATCTCTTCTCCCAGTGCTCTGTGCAGCACACTGCAGTACTGAAGGTCTCATGTGGTTTCTTCTTTCACTGCTGATGGGGATGCTGAGGACCTCTCCTGGGCAGAGACACCCTCCTGGGGCAGTTCTTCTGTATGAGCATCCTCAGAATAACATCTGGTGCCTGCACAGAGGGCTGGGAGTGTTTGGGTGAGAGCAACACCCCACAACCAGCAACAGAGCCATCCCAGGAGCTTCACAGGGATGTAGATCCCAGACCACAATGCTGAATTGCCAAATATTGAAAAGCCCATATCGACCTCCTCTCTCCTCCCCTGCTCACAAAGCTACACCATGGAAATGCAGGCAGCAGTGAGAAGTTTAATTAGCCACTGAGCAGCTGCTGGTTGCCAGCTGAGTGTGCTTCTGGGTGTCTGAAAAGGTGCTGCAGATGCCTCATAACAATGTTTAACCTTTGCAGGGAAAACACAGCCCCTGTTGTAGCCCCTGGCTGAGGGCTGGGTGATGTTCTGAAGGTGCTGGCAAAGCTGGGCTGGAGGTGCCAGGTCACAGAGGAAGAACCATCCCTGGGTTCAGAGCTGCCAGACACACAGGTGATACCTGGAGCCCACTGGGATGCTGTTTGACTGAGGGTGCCTCGCAAGAGCACTCCAAAACTGTGACAGAAAGTGCTTTTCCAAGCAGCCCTGCCTATGGAGAGCACTGCACAGTGCACAGGGAGGGACAGTGTGCTCAGCATGCAGGTGGGGAGCCTGGGCTGGGGTTTGTGTTTGTTTGGGATATTTCCAGGGGATTTCTGCACACAGTAACAAGGACTTGATTTGCAATAGCAAGAAGTATTCAGACTTAAGTTTGGGAAGAGCATTCACCCCCCACCACTGCCACTGCTCTGGCAGGTTTCTGCAGTGCCTTGCCCATTGCCTTGGGTCAGTCCTTTCACTTCCCAAGTGGAGCCAGTTCTGCTGCTGTTGATGAAGATGCATCTCCCAAGGCTGCCACCACCATCAAGGCTGCTGCCAGCCAAGACAAGAATTTACAGTGGAACCATGAAAGAAAGCAGCTGTAAAGACACTCTTCTTTTTTTCTTTTCCTTTTTCTTTGTTTTTTTTTTCTTTTGCTATTGCATTGCAAGGGACTGAGAAGCTGACAACAGCCTGCTCTGCAGTGGTGTTTGCTAAAGGACACCTGACACTCTGCACCTCCAGTGAATTTACTTTGCCAGGGAACTTCCTTGTTTCCTGAGGCAACTGGGGATGGAAGCCAGAGAAATGGCAAAATAATTATTGTCTAATGCTGTACTTTGGGCTTATTTCTTGCTGCTGAGGATGACCCAGGCCCAGGGAAAACAAATGAGGGAGGCAATTAGAAGTCTGGTTTGGAACAACTGGATTTTACAGCAACTCTGCCTGTGGATGTTTTTAAGTAGTGCTATTCTCAAGGATGAAAAAGCTAAAAACCTGTAGAATCACAGAATTATAGAATCGTATAGATTAAAAATATCCTTTAAGACCATTGAGTCCAACAGTCAACCCAACACTGCCAAGTCCAGCATGAAACCATGTTCCTAAGAGCCACATCTTTTAAATACCTCCAGGGATCATGACTCCACCACTTCCCTGGGCAGCCTGTGCCAATGTTTGTCAAACCTCCCAGTGAAGAATTTTTTCCTGCTATCCAATCTAAACCTCCTCTGGTGCTACTTGAGGCCATTTCCTCTTGTCTTATCACTAGGACAGCCTGAAAGCCCAAGGAAAGATAAAGGCACTCCTGTTAAATGCTTTTCCTAGAAGATCAAAAGCCCATCTGCCACGTGAGAGGAAACCCACCCCTTCAGCTCATCCATGCCTGGAGAAGGCTGGGAGGGCTGGGGATGCCTGGGGAAGGCTGAGAGGGCTGGGGATGCCTGAGGAAGGCTGGGAGGGTGGTGGCAGCAGCAGGATCTGCTGTGTCACTGCTGGCCCTGGTCCCAGGGCTCTGCTGGCACTGCACAGAGGAGCAGGCACAGCCCTGCCCAGGCTGAATCTCTTAACTCACTGTTAGCTGCTCAACAAGCCTGAGCTAAACCAGACAACACTCTCAACTCCTTGTTCTCAGCTGGGACAGAAAGGTTTCCTGCATTTCCAACTGGAATTGTCCTCACAGAGTTAGAGGTGGGACACAAAAAGCCCACCTGAGCAAAAAGGAAACTTGAAGCCCCTCTGGGAGCTGCTTTGTTGTCTTTGTTGCTCTGGTCACATGAGCTGGCCTGGCTACAGCAATACTGCATCCAAGAGAGGCTGGTTGGTGATTTGCATCCTCCTACCACAGCTCTCCTCACCAGCAAGCTCAGAAATTTCCTCCTTGGGAATGTTGCAAGCTGCTGATGACCAGAACTGGACTGAGGAGTAACTTTCCAAGAGATGTACTGGAAATCCCTTAGCACTGGCTTTTCTCTTTTGTTCCACTGGCCTGACTGGGGGTCTGTGAGTGCTTCCCATCCTGCCACTCCCTGCAGGTACCACTGCTCCCAACATTCCCTCAGAGCTCAGCTTAAGGAGACAAGCTGTGGACATTCATCTGCTCCAGCCTGCTCCAGGCAGGAGCACAGGGGTTTGGATGTGTCTTTGTGGCTGCCCACCCTGCCCCTGCAGGGCTGCAGGAGGTGAGGGGGAGTTTCATGGGGAGCAGGGGGAGCTCTGCAGCCAGCCTGCAATCGGCTGCTTGTGCTCAGGTTATTGTCAGAAGAGCTGCAATCAAAGCCTACCCTGAGTATTTTCTTACTCAAATCAGTGCTCCAACACTGCTTTTATTTTCCAGCCTGATGTATCACAGAGCTTTTATTAGAGCCCTGCCATACCCAAGGAGCACAAAGGTCTCCTTTGGCTCCATTTACATGAACACTTCCAGGATGTCTGTGGGCTTCTGTCCTGCTGAGAGCTATTCCTCCTCCAGCCCAGCCTGGGTAATTGTTGGCTTGTGCACACCCACTGTGTGAGCACACAAAGCTGTTGGTAGAATGCTGCACTTTCTCCAGCAAAACTTTCTGGTGGAGGGCAAGTCTTAGACTAACTCTGGGCAGTAAATCACAGCCTGGAATACCTAAGCAGGACATTCATACCCCATGGACCAGCCCTGAGGAGAAGTGTTCCAACTACAGCCTGCTCACAGCAAGCACAGCAGCCTCCACAAAGGACACAAAATCCCTCTTCCTGAGCTTTTGAAAGGCAGGTGTAAGAAAAGGGCACACGAGGAAAAAGTGGCAATTTACTGACAAGCTCCCAGGCAGGCAGGCCAGCAATATCAGAGACTCCAATTCTTCACTTAGAGAGAGCAGAATATAGTTCCTCTGGTAATCAGGATGGAAAGGCATGCGGCCCGGGCTAGCAGGGAGAAGGTTGACTCATATTAAGACCAAGCCATTACCAAGTGTCAAGTGCTCCCTAAGATGGCTCAGACGCTAATTCGGGAAGTCACCTGGTGGCAGCGGGTCACCAGCTCCCTCTACAGACAATCAGGACACAGCCGGACCCTGCAGAACTGCAACAGCAGGCGCCGAATAACAAAGAGAGTCCCCTTAAACCGGAGCACAATTTCCCTCCTCATCACCGGCAATAATCATCCCACTCGGTGACAAATCCTTCGCCTTCCTCTGCGGGGGCAGGTCCGTCCCGCTCCCCCATCCCGGCGCGATGGAGAAATGGCTGCGATGGCACCAGCGCTGCCCAAGACAGACGGCAGCGTGTCTTTTGTTTCCTTCCAGCGAAACAAAGAGCGGGAGCGGTGCATGGAAACACAGGCGCCACCGGGCTGCAGGAAAAGTTCAGCAGCCCGGAACCAGGTGGCTGCTCGCAAACAAAGTGCCAGGACCATTCACCACAGCAGTGCTCCAGGGCGCAGCGCACATCTTCGAGCGGGGCGAGCGTCTCCCTGCCCGCCAGATCCCACAGCATCCCACAGCATCCCACAGCATCCCAAAGCATCCCAACAGCATCCCACAGCATCCCACAGCATCCCACAGCATCCCAACAGCATCCCACAGCATCCCACAGCATCCCACAGCATCTCACAGCATCCCAACAGCATCCCACAGCATCTCACAGCATCCCACCGGCATCCCACAGACAGCATCCCACAGCACCTCCCAGCATACCAACAGCATCCCACAGCATCCCACAGCATCCCACCGGCATCCCACAGCATCCCAAAGCATCCCACAGCATCCCACAGCATCCCAAAGCATCCCACAGCATCCCAAAGCATCCCACAGCTCCAGGCACACGACCCAAGCCACACAGCCATAGGTGACACGTCCATACAGGGACAAGGATGCAGCAGGGGGAAAGCCGCGCGCAGGGGTGGCTGCAGGGTGGGAGGAACGGGCTGAGCAAGAGCGAGAAACTGCTGAATTTCCATCCTTGCCCCAACACCTCTTTGTCTCAGCATCTCCTGGCTGTGGGAGGTGGTATGAGGATGTCTAGAGGAGTGAGATGGGACTGCTTAAGGCACAAACATCTTTGTCAGAAGCCTCTGGCAGGCAGAGCAGCTCCAGCTGCCCTCGTCTCCTACCTCCCTTCACCTGCGATGTGGGGAACTTATTGTCCAGAGAAACAGCGTGGGCTTGGTTTTCTGTCCTTTCACCAGCAGTGTTACATTGTCTCTTACTTTTCACCTAATGAACATTTTGCGTTTTCTGTCTGAAATTTCTCAGCGTTTGCAGGTGAGAGAAATCCGTTCCCCCGCTCCCACCCATACGAGGTACGTTCTTCCAAAGACAATCCAAATCACAGGCAGGGGGCAGGGTACGTGTAAAAGTGGGCAAGCTGTTCGCTCCTCACAATAATTAGAGAGTGTTTCCATGCCAAGGAAAAAGAAGAAAAGAGTTGCACCTGCCTGTCTTTCCCAGCCCCCCTCCTGCCACGAGCCTGCCAGGGGACAGCTGGGCAGTTCCTTCCTTCCCTGCTGCACTGACCAAAGCCAGGGTGGTCTGTGGGGGGTGAAGGAGGATGCTGAGCCACACAGTCCAACAGCCAAATATTCCTGATGTGGGGGAAAGCTGCACAAATATACAGCATCTCCCAAACCTCTCACGGAGAGGAGCTGTTCCCTCCCGGACACACAGAGAGCTCCTGGAAAACTTCGGAAGGGTCCCTTCCCTACACTGCTGTGCACTTTTGCTGTCACACAGTTCCCTTTACCTACAGGACCTGCTAACAAAAATGATATTTTGTGGCTCCCAAGGTTGAAAACCCTTTATCATCCCCTGGCCTGCTGCAGACCAGGCACTCTGCTTTTCTGTGTTACCCCAGCAATACATTTCAGACAGGTCAGAGCATCGTGTTCACCATTCCTGGCACCATGGCAGCACACAGGGATGAAGTGCCCTTTGTGCCAGGCTTCTGTGCAAGGTGAGCAGTGTTTGGTCCCCTCCTGTGTTTGGGATACAGGAGTTCATCAAACCCGAAGCACTCCAGAGATGCAATGGGGAAAAGCGGGTGGGAGAGGACAAAGCAAGAGAAAGGTTCAGTTTGCCCAACTCCATGATTAATTAATATGTAATTAATACAGCAGGGTCCCACCTTTGCTCCGTTCATCCCCGTATGGGAAGCACAGCTGATGTGGGCACTGGTCTGTGAAGGGTTTGGTGCTCCCACGTATCACTGGGCACGGGATGCAGGACTCCTTCCCCTCCTGGGTGCAGGGTGCTCCTCTGCTCTGGCAGTTCCCTCCTGCACTACCATCTCTGAATGCTGTGTGGAACAAGCTGCTCGCTGTTCCTCCAGAACTCATCTGACCCTGCTGCCGTCTCTGCCGCCGCACCGCTTGGCAGCACTTCCTTGGAGGAACTACAGCAACAAACTCAGATGCCAGGGTTTGGAGATAAGCAGCCAGCAAACAGCCAATTTCCATACAATGTACAGAAAAGAGAGGAGAAAAAAGACACAATACTGGGAATCCCTAATGAACCCGGGTGAAAAACAGGACAAGTAAGTAACAAAATAGAATAGATTTTCAATAAGGGCACAGCAAGTTCTAGTGGGTAGATCTAGCAGATAGGTGAGGAGAGAGAAGAAAGAACAGAAGCTGGAAAAGGAGATGGGAAGAAAGCAAGGGAATCAGAGCAGCCTATCCAATGGGGAGGATGCATCAGAAGATTTTAATTTCCTTTATTATTATATAGATAGTGCCAGCTCATTGCAGAGCAACAATTCCTCTACCCTGGTAAACTACAGTCTGGTGCTGGATGTTTCTGGACAAGGCTACTGACCTTTAAGCACTTCTTGCCTGTGGCACCCAGCATAACATAACAATGAAACAATAAACAAACATCACTGCATTTCATTTATTGTTTCATCAAGGTGTTTGTTTTGGTGTAAAACAGTGGACAAAGCCAGCTGGTCCCAAACAGAAAGACCTTTGTGTCATTTGGGCATCCTGAGCGCACACCTCATTACTAAAATTACTTGATTTTCCACATTGCTGTAGCAAGTTCCTCAAGTTAATGCAAACCCTCCTCCCTGCATTTGTTCCTCTCATACCCAAAATTTCCAAGCAGACCTCAGAGAGGGGGTTTATGGGGTGGGAATGGTGCTGCTCCTCAGACTGAGGGGCTGCTTTAGCCCCTGCCATACGTGGACCTGCAGGTAAACACCGACCATGACAATGATCAGTAAGGGGTGATCATGAAGCCCCTCATGAATCCCACAGGGACACAACAGTGGGCTAAGCTCTCTGCTCCATCACCCCCACCCAACTGATCCCTGCTCAATCCCTCCCATCCCACAGACTGATCCCATATCCACCTGCAGACTGGTCCGTTATCCATCACTCCCATCAGCTCGTGCCCTCTCTACCACACCCATCTGGACCAGCAGTGGCACCTAAGCCCTCTGGGCTGCAACTTGCCTCAGCATCCTTGTCCAGTAGACCACTCACACCAATATCCCACTTAGGGACCTGCTCCATCCGTCCAGCAGCACCTGAGCACTGCCTGTGCCAAAACCCCTCTCTCCAGACCAGGATCTGCTCCAACACTTCTAATCATCCTGGTAGCCACTCCAGCATCCTCACCCAGACCTGCACCTGATCGAGCATCCCTGGACTGGTACCTCAGCCTCTCTAAAGGACCAGTACCTCCATGGGAGCGTCTCTGCCCGGACTGGTACCTCAGTGTCTGTAAAGGGAGTGGTACCTGCTCCAGCAGCCCCACCTGGACCGGTACCTCAGTGTCTGTAACGGGGCGGTACCTGCTCTGCATCCCTATCCGGACAGGTATCTCAGCATCCCTAAAGGGACCGGTACCTGCTCCAGCATCCCTACTCGGACCGGTACCACCGCGTCCCTAGCGGGAGAGGTACCAGCTCCCGCACCCCTGCCCGGCCCGGCGTGGCTGCCCCCCGGCCCCGTGCCCCGTCGTGCCCCATCGTGCCCGGCAGCGGGGCGGTCCCGCCCGGGGCTGCCACCGGCCCCGCGGAG
>VZRX01001248.1:282310-314844 GCA_013398075.1 Notiomystis cincta
CCGGTGAGCCCCCAGCGAGCCCCCAGCGAGCCCCGGTGAGCCCCCAGCGAGCCCCCTGCGAGCCCCGGTGAGCCCCCAGCGAGCCCCTAGCGAGCCCCCGGTGAGCCCCCAGCGAGCCCCGGCGAGCCCCGGCGAGCCCCCCGGCACCGGGCTGCGCTCCTCGCCGCTGTGGCGTCTCCTCCCCTGCGCCCACCGCGCGGTGTGGCGGGGTCGGTCCTGGCCGGGGAAGGGGTGGGCACGGCGCAGGCGAGGCGGCTGCTCCCCGAAAGGACAAAAACTGTAATAAAATCAGACAACGGGAACTCCCGCGCGCTGCGCGGTGGCTGTACCTTCTCCTCCCTTGCGAGGGACGGGCAATTACAGAGCTTTTTGGCATGGAAAACACTCTGTTAAAAAAAAAAAAAAAGCTGAATAACTCATCACATTCAGTTCTATTACTATCAATTACTATTTTAGCAACAATGATCCCTTGCACTCCTATAAATACTGACCGTCATAACCACACTGGTCCTGGCACGACTCTAAATCCCGTTGGAGTTTGAGCAGGCAGAATTTATTTAAGCACAAAACTGTGCAAGGAAGGTGTGTTCTGCTTCTGAGGTGCTTGGCTGCATCTCAGCCACATTGCAAGCCCTGCAAGCATCCTCCTGCAGGCTACAGGCAACCCTGGGATTTGTTACGGAGAGAAAAAACTGCAGTTTCTACATGGAAACTGTGCAAAAGCTGGGAAAAACAAAAAAGTACTGGCTGGACCAAAGAACTGCCAAAAAAACACCAAGAGGTCCTTTCCATATATCCCTGTTAGTACAGTGGCAGACCTGGAGAGGAGGAGCTGCCTGTGTCAGGCTTTAGGCAAGGCCAGCCTGGCAGAGCATCACCAAACCCAAGCACAACTCTTTTAGACCAGAAAGTTGCTGAAAATCAGAATATCTGGTGATATGTGCACTGCCGAGCTGGAGAGGGACGCGATGGATTTATAATGCAGCAGAGAGAAGCAGCACAGATGTGTTGAGAGCGAGAGATACTAATTGCTTACATATTTAAAACAGCATCTTTAGTCTGAATGGGAGGCACCATTAAGCAAAACAGAGCTATTAACTGGGGCCACTTGGAAAGCTGCCATTTTCCCTTCTGTGCACGGCTTTTTGCATCGATTCAGAAGTACAGTGTGATACACCATCAGTGTTGTGTGATTCCTGCCGAGGTGCCTTGCACCAGGATAAACCTGTCCATATGTACAGGGATGCCTAACACCAGCACTGTGTGTGGGAAGGCACACTCAGCACAAGACTTTTCTCTTTGTCTGGATTAAATGGTGGAAGGAGAGTGTTATGGCCCGTGTGCTTTCCTGGGGATTCTGAAACTCTCGTAGAAAGAGGAGACAAACAAATCACCATTACATTTATAGGTAAAAAGTACAACACAGGTGAGTCTGGTGCAATTATACTGTAGTATATATGGCAAATTTACACTCCAGTATACAGCTTTCATAATAGAGCATATTCAGGACCCTGGGGAGAAAGTGATTTTAGGTGGTGTAAGTAGCCCCATAATTTCCCTTCTGCATAAATCTGAGAAAAGCCTCACTTTCCTTCTGTTTTATTCATCTTGGACTCCTTCAGCCCATCCTGTTGTGGAGTTTCACAGCAGTGTGACTGGCCTGAGGATGAGGAAAGAGGCTTTGAGGTGACCTTGCTGGTGCAGGGACTGACATTGGGGTTTCCCGAGATGCAGCGGGCACCGCTCCCCTGTGATTCGGGAGCACCACGCCGCAGCTGCCTTCTCCTCGTGCACATCCTCGAGAATACAGATGGAGATATCTGCTCCTGCATCTCTTTCAGCTCCATCCCAGGTGGTGTTTCAGCCTCTTTTGTCTGATCTTTGTGTTTCAGTTGCCAATCACAGAGGCGATGTGCGAGAACAGAAAACTCGATGGAGGCTGGGCAATAAGTGAGGGGATCGTTCAGCGCGTGGTGGGAGTTGCTTTGCCTGGACAAGGATTCTCAGGGGCAAGGGCATCCTATCTGCTGAGATGCTTCTTCTGCTGAGGAGTAGCTTTTCTTAAAAGACACGCTGGCATTTGGCTCTGCTCCTGTGTAAGTCAATGGAAATGCTGCTATTAACTGAAATTGAAAAAAAAAAAAATCCTACTTGCAGGGTGAGCTGAGAGTTAAGCTTGATGCCCTTCACTGGAAAGCTCCACTGCTAGGGGCTCACACAAAGAGCTCTGTGAATCCTCTACTTGGTGTCATCTGTTGCTTTATTCCTCTGAAGGATGTAGGTCAAAGAGAAAGGTCATTCTTCAGCTGATTTGGCTTCAGACACGGGGACCAGGACCTTGAAGTGCAGCTGGTTTGAGGTGAGGAGGCAGCAAGCTGATAGAAGGTGCAGGAACAGTATAGCTTGCTGAATTGTTTTGTAATCAATTAACGAGGCTGTACAACACCACCAAGTGTGACTCTGTGACAAAAACCTCGAGATCTTGTTGCACTGCTGAGGGCTAAATTCTGCACGGTCAGGAGTCTTACCGCAGTGATAAAAGGAAATTAATATAATAATACTGACTACAGAGAGGACAGTTTACTCTGCATTCTCCCCAAGTCCATCCTTTACAGCATCCTGGCCAGATTTGGGGGAGGAGCAGATAATCCACCCTGATAATGCACCAGTTTCATGCATTGCTCATTACCCTGAAGAACTGCAGACTGCTTTGGAGCAATTGCCATAGTTTCTCAAGTGTTAGTCATTCTGCACATTCAATCCACCATGAATCTTTACATGATTCAGCTTAAACAGGTGCATAAATGTTGCAGGATTGGGTCCATAAGTATCCACAGCCTCAATTTTATGTCTCATTTGTAAGATGGGTTGCAGGAAGATGAGAGCAAACTGTCGCAGATAGACTGTTGTGGTAGAGTAATATGTTCTAAAACAGAATAAAAGCTGATTGTATCTTCTAGTTCCTAATAATTTGAGGAAGTAATTCTGTATCCAGAACATTTGCAGTAAATACAATAAGGTCTACTTAAAAAAAAATAAAATCTTAGCATAACAGCTAATGTAACTGCACCAGAACAATATTGCATTTTCTGCTTTCTAAGGAGAAGAAAAAAGAAATGGCATTTTTACATTTTCTTTTGACCTTTGAGAAATACCAGGAATATGTAATAGCCACACTCACCAGCAATAGCTCAGAGGATTCAGAGAATAAGAGTTAAACACCTGGGGACATTTACAAACAAGTGGCAGAGACGTGATGAATTTGAGATGTGGGTATGAAAGGCGCAGATACACAGAGAGCACAAAAATAATACATATTTTAAATGCTTTTAATCTGTGTGAGAAGCATCATCGAGGTGGGTAGTGACTCCTGAACAAGCAAAGGAGGCTCAGGGAAGATGACCCATGAGGTCCCTGCTAGGCTGTGGCAAATGCTAAGACCTGGTGCAGCAAGAGGTCTCGGGGGACCTTTCTCCATCAAATCCGTAATGCTGTAAAGCACACATAACCTTTATCGTTTCTGTCAGCCAAAATGAGCAAAGTTTACAGCCCATTTTATACAGCTGAGCAGCACTGCTGTGATGTGAGGAAGGGGCACGGGCACAGGAGCCTCTGTCACCCAGGGCTGTCACGTCCCATCGCGTCACCGCTGACACCGAACCTGCCTCTCGCTGCTCTCGCCAGCAAAACCCTCCCACGAAGCAGAGGGGACTCCCAGGGGCTGTGGGGTGTCTTCTCCTCCCCAGCAGGTTCACTGGCAGGAAGGAGGATGCTGGTTCAGTAGGTTTGATGCCCTTCATCTTCTCCTGAATGTGCTTGCTGGTCTCTGTGCCAAGCGAGGGTTTGGAGAGCACCACCCCAGCAGCTCTGCTCATGGATGGAGGGTGCTGATAACAACCCAGCAGCTTCCAGAGCCATCAGTCTCCTCACCTGGCTTCATCTGCCCTTGGGCAGATGTTTTCCAGCTGGATCCTGAAGTGGCTATGCCTATTACTGGAGTGCACTCACCTGGCTCCTGGAGGAGCTCCCAGACACTGGACAAGCTGTGTGTCCCAGGCTGGGGAATATGAATAGGGCTCTTTTTTTTTTAAATCAGCAGAGAGCACTGAGATGCAGCCCAAGCAGAGGAGTTTAGACCTGTCCTGAAGTCAGTGAATCTGAGTTTTGCCACATCACAGGGGTCCCTAACTTTCTGTGATCCATCCCTTGCTGAAATGGGTAAAGAAGCATTCCCCACTCCTCTAGATGGGAAGAGAAAGCCTTTACATCCTTGGATAAAGAGCCAAAACTCTTCTGATTTTCTCTTTTCAAGGATTTTTGCCATTGGAAGGAGGATGCCAAGTCTGTCATCTTCTTTGTACCCAGAATGGTGTAGCAGCAATAAGAAAGCTTTGTTGGTTCACAAGAAAGGGAGAAGAAAATTAAACTGTATTAATTTCAAGCTCTATTAGGATTTTAAGAAAGTAAAATCAATAGAAAAGGATGGACTCAGTAGGGAATGTGACCTTATTTTCCCAGTGTCTGAAGGGGAAGTGCACACAATAGAGAGATAAAAATATATCTATAAAACCAGATCAGTTTCTTTGATGTTGAAGAAAAGAAGTTAAAATGCTTATGTGAACTTGCATCACTTGACTGGCATTTAGGAGAAGTGTCTTAAAGATAAAAAGAGCAAAACCAAAAAAAAACCAACCCCAAATCCATCAAAAAATCCCCAAACCCCACCCCATCCATTAGTCCTTTCTATTTCTTTCTCTCCTGCACTAAATTGTGAAAATGGTGTGATCCATGCAATATTTCATCAAATATGACTCGCCGTTGTCAGAGCAAAATGTTTGATATAAAACAAGAATGATCTTTCTTTTCTTTTTGGTCAGATAAGCTGGTTTGGATTAATAAAAATGCCACATTCACAATGATATCGATAATTTGCATGTGAAAAGCCTTCCACCTGGTAATGAAAACAATTTTTCAGTTTTGCCACCACTAGTCAGGAGAGATAAGGTCTGCCGTCCTCCCCCTTGCAATTAACCACAGAGACACAAAAAAGCAAAAAAGGAGAAAAAAGGGAAAAGGCAGAATATGTGTGACAATTGCAAATTGCCTGTTACCTGAACCTGATGCCAAGGAATTGATATTTCCACCTGCAGCTGCACAGCTGGCTCACTCCTCCAGCCTGGCCCTGTGTGCTGCCAAGCCAGGCACCTCCAGGTTGGGAAGGCACAGCTGAGTGTGTGTTTGTGTGAAATTTGAACACGGTGTTAATGGCATTTAGGAGGGAACAAGCCCACCCTAAACCAGGTTTGCCCCCCCGTTTGTGGTTAGCAAGCCACTGGGTGGCAGTGCTGTGTGTGCACTGTGCTCATAAACACTCACATCATGGGGTGCCCTCTTTTTGGGGGGTGTGGTGGATGAATCTGGGTGTGTTTTGCTCATTCTCTGAAGCCACTGATGCCCAGGGCAGGAGGCAGGAGAAGAAGGATGTTTCAGCTTTGAAGAGAGAGGACAATTGCTGCATCTCCTGGACCTGTGAGAAGCTCTGCAGCCAGGGAGGTGTGAGTGCCCAAATGCCACTCCCAGCGTTGGCTTTCCAGACTGTCCAAGCTGTCCCAGCCTTTCCTTCAAACCTGCACTTGCAGTGTTTGTCTGGCACGGTGACCAGAGGAACAAGAAGCCTTTGGGATTCAGGGAGTCCTGAATCAGAAACAACACAAGACTCCTCCCTGTTCCTGTTTCTACCCTAACCCACGTGCTTCACTCTTTTATTCCCACCTCACAGAGAAATAATTGACCCATCCAGGCCGTGTTTTCAGTGCCTCAGAAGATGCCCACGTTCTCAGTGTGTATGAAGGACACACATTTCTTGCACACAACCAGCACTGATTTGAATTTAACAACACATCCCCTCGAGATAAGTCCAAACTGATACGTAATTCTCACCTGTAATTGTAGATTTGAAGTGGCTGATAAACAGATCCAGGGTTCAGATGCCAAACTGAGACCTCACCGAGTCTCGAATTTTGTCTTTTATCTCTGATTAAAGCTGCTAAGATGTGGTTTGTTTCTGCAGTACCTCCAGCACAGTATCCTGCATTTCATGGCCCTTGAAGCACAGGTCATTTTTGACTCTAGTTTTGACCTGTTTCAGGCTGGCAGGTTTGATTAGTCTTCTCCTGTACTTGACAGAAAACCAATTACTCTCCACAGCCATGTGAGGAGGTAAATCTACCTAGTTTGGATAAAAAATCTTACCTGTAGGATGAAGGACTGTGTATGGGCACTGCAAGGTGTGGGAGGGCGTTTCTTGCAAGAATAATTTGAGATTTCAGATTGTTCCTCTTTGTGGAAAAAGAGGGCTGGAGGTGACAACACAGGAACAAATAAAGAAGGGGAAATCTTTATAACCCTCCTTTGGGCTATTCAAGATATTCAAGATTAACCACTCAAAAATCTATCACCTTAGTGATGAGCACACCTGAAAAAACCTGCAGGAAGGCTCTCTTGCTTTTTCCTGGCCTCCTTAAGGTGCTGTAGAAAATTTTGATTGAAGTATTTGCAAAATGTGCAGGTTACAACAGCAATTAAAACAACCGAAAAAAGAAAGGGGGAAAAAAAATCACATGCACACATGGTCCTTTGCAAATGAGAACTTTTCTGCCAGGAAAACAGGAGATCTGACAATATGTTCCATTTAGCAAAGATGACAAAACCTAAAAGGGTAACATTAAGAATGTAACTTTTTCTTCTCTCCACCTCTTGCTAACAGCTAAAAAACTGCTGTGCAAAAGGCCTTTAATGTGAAGCCTCATTTCAGCTCTAGAAAGGCACTTGATTTCTGTTACTACAGTGACTGTAGTTCTGCCCCCCATCAATAATAAACGCTTTTTTTCCTTCTTTTTTTTACTAATATTTCTTGTCCTTCATGTCCTTTGTGGTAGGCAGAGCTGCTGAGGGAATTGCTTAGGCTTTGAAATCAAGGGAATTTTGAAAGAGTAAAGTAGGTCAAAAGGATTTTCCCTAAAGACCTCTAGCCAGAAGGTGCAGGGAAAGCATGGCCCCCAGGTTAGGTCCTCCTGTGAAGCAAGAATGGAACTTCTTGGCTAGAACTCACCTCTTGGTGGCCAACACCAAGGAAAAATCACCTGCATCGATCCAAAAAAACTCTTAAGGAGTTGCCAACACCCCAGTCACATTAGGAGCAGCCAGGCTAGGAGATTTTCAAGATCATAGTTCCCCTTCTGAGTTCCAAAATAGAATTTTTGAGTACCACACACTCAAACCCCCACCTCTGTGGGAATCTGATTTGTCGGCTCAGCGAGCACATTCCCTGGGAGGGAAAACTTGAGAGCAGCTTGTGCCAAAATGTGATTTTTGCTCTGGTCTGGGGTCATTGTTGTCCTGTGTGGTGAGGAATATGACTGACCTGCTGCCACATCACACCCAGCACAGAACACCCACAGGAGGGGGGCTGCATGTAGCACTCCTTGCAGGTTGAGGTGCTCTGTGCAAACTCAGGAGGAGGAAGGAGAGAGAAAAAGAGCCAGTGTAGGGGAGAGAGAGACCACAGGCATGTAAGAGCCTCCCTGACCTAGTGATTTATTGATGGCAGTCCTAGAGGGGAAGAAGCCATGCAAAGATCATGAGCCTGCATGCTGCAGTAAGTGGTGGCACATATTTAGTGAGCAAGAGTACAAAGCACAAAATCTATAGAGCATGGGGAGATGCTTCCACTCCTTGGAAGGTTTTTGGATACTTCGAGTCAAGCAAGGGGAGAGGTTTATTTGGAGGAACACAAAAGACTTCCCTTGCTTCTTCCTATAAATAAATTATGGGGAGATTCTTGGGTTTGCTTCCTTGAAAGCCAGGGTGTTTCCTCTCCCAGCACACACCTCACTCTTGGGCTGGCCAGCAACTTCAAGGGCCTCTGCAGGGAGTTTTGGGTGCTGGTAGCTCTCTGAGGTCTGTAAGAGAAAAGGCTCTGTCTGGGATGAGGTGCTGAGAGAGGTTTTTCACAGGAGCTGCTGTCTCCAGGGTAGGTGAACAACAAAAGGGAGTAGGCCTCCAATAGGCACAAAGAAAGCAGGATCTGTGTCAGCCCAAACCAGTTGCAGTGTTCATGGGCCTGGCAAATGGCTGCTCTGGCAGATGGGAAGGTTTATAAAGCATCACACGAGGGGGCTGCACTAAGATTTGCTCTGCACTCACTGATGCTGCCTGGTGCTGGGTCCCTGCAGCCCTGGGGAAGGGTCCATCACTTGGCCACCAGAAATAGATGGTATCAAAGTGCTTCTCCTTCACTTCCCACAGGAGTGAACCCTGATTCCACCAGGATGGTGCAGTCACCAGTGGGACCTGGAGCAGCACAGCAGGGGCTGCTCTGTGCCTGGGGAGAGCAGGGGAACAGGGGGTGTTTGGTAGCACTCATCAGACCTTGCACATCCCAAAATATTAAGTCCTACATGAGAACACAGTGTCACTTTAGAGCTCTTGACTCTGTTGTCTGAATTAAACCTCATCAGAAATAGGATCTTAACAAAAGCCTGCAACACCCCCTTTGGTTTCTGAATTTAGCTCCTGCTTCAGCTTTGGGAATTTCAGAACCCTGGTGGCCTGAGCTCCTGGAGATCTGTGGGGACCCACAGAGCACCAAGTGTCCCAGCTGCCTCTCCAGCTGTGTAAAGCTGGGGATCTGATTACTTGAGGAAGGCTCAGAAGCATCATTGGACTTATCCTGTGCAGGACCAGGACTTTGATGATCCTTGTGGGTTCCTCCCAACTCAGCATATTCTATGATTCCATCAGCATTGAGGTGATTTTAGGAGCTGCATTTGATTACTCCAGGAGTGGACTTAATGCTTGGACTTGCATCTCAATCAAACTTGTCTGTCATTCATGGATTCTAGTGGAAAAAAATAATCTCCGTTCATCTATGGGAATATAACAATCAATCAAAGTTTATAGCTCCTGTTTCCATTCTAGCAGCTTATAACCACATAATAAAAGCATATAATGAAAACATCATAAAAACACACAGTAAAAACACATTCACCATGCAAGGATTGCCATCTTAGCACATCCTGGATAGAAATGCTGGAGAATTCTTGAGGCTTCTGGTGTGTACTAATAGCCTCCATAACACTACATCACACTCACCCTTCCCACTTGAGGAGTGCTCTCTATTTAAACAGCAGTGGTTATAGAAGATGCACATAAATGTTTGGATTCAGCAAATTAAGAACATGAAAGATCTCCAGAAGAATTTTGCCTTCCTGGCTTTACAAAGTTAGTTAGAAGATTCTATGAGAAAAGCCTCTTCAGCTGCTTTTGTTGTATTATAGCCCTTATTGGAAAAGCTGCATGAGGTGGGTGTTGCATTAACACTCTTCTTCCCTGTGGTTTAAATTAAAGTTCATCTTCACAGGCAGTCCTCTGCTTCACTTGAAGGATGCAAACAGCTCGTTCTGCCTCCCTGCTCTTGCTTCATTTCCCTGACACTTTTCCATAAATCCTTGCTCTAGCAGAGCATGCTTTGCTCACTGTGGAGGAACCAACACCCTGATGCTGCACTAGGGGGATGATTCTGCACCCTGATAAAAGGTATTGGTCCCTGCTAACTCTGCTTTGCTCCCACACTCTTGTGATTCATCTCAGCTGACTCTCAGTGTGTGGCATTGAGGTACCAGAGGCAGAGCAGTAGCACTCTTGGAATTCTTCTCCCACCCCATGTAGCAGCAACTCCTTTATGTGGGGAGATTACTGAAGTCAAAGCCTTGTGTGGCTGGCCAGTGGACTTGCCCACTTGTACCTTCACATATTTTCCAAGTTTCTCACAAAGTTATTTCAGTGAGTGAATAAACCAGAAATTAATCATCAGTCCTATCACAGTGACTTTCTCCTTCACTTCAATAGTGAGAAGAGTCACCTCTCACTTTAATAAGAGCCTCTTGAAATCTTCTCACTTTCAAAAATTTTATTTCAGTTTGAAGCCAGCATTACAGTGACACTGTGGACCTAATGGCTCAGCTACAGGTTGATTTTTGTATTTTTTTTTAAAGCCACAGATATTACTGTAATATCTTAAATGACTGAACCTGTTTATCTTAGAGATTAAAGGCAATATAGTTCCCAGTTTTCCCCAGCTGCTTATTTTGTGGCTTTGGGAAGCACTTTGTACTCACATGGCTTTGCTTTTTTCCTCCACTACTTTCCTCTCCTTTGTTTGCTTGACACTTTCATGCAGAGAAAGGGCAGGAACCTAAACTGGGCAAATGTGATGTGATGGCAGGGCTGGTGGGGGGCAGGTGCAGTCAGTCACGCTGCCGTGAGCTCTCTTGTGCGCGATCAGCTGGAGCTCGGCTGGGGAGAGCCCCCTGAAACGGTGCCGTGCAAAGATGCCAATCCAGAGCCTGTGATCCAGGGATGCCTTTGCGTGGGCTCTGGACCTGGTGCAGTGTGTCAGTGTTCCCCCCTGTAGTCTGCAGCTCTGTTAAAGCTGGAGGCTGGTTTACCAAAAACTGCAGATTGATTCGGCCGCAGAGCAGAAATTCCTGACCCAAGTCCTTCAGTTCCTCTCACGAAACACAAAACCACCATCAGAGGCTTTTTTTTTTCAAGTTCTCAGCCTCTTCAGAGACACACTAAATTAACCTGAACTCCCTTGGCTTCCCTTAATCTTACAGAAAAGCGAGATGCAAAGTAACTGCATTACAGATGAAGGCAGCAGAGCTGCCCCCCTTACCCCAGCCCAGACGTTGGTCCCTGGGATTTTAACTGTTCCTTTATCTACTGAAAAGGGATGTTGAAAAGTTTAATTGGCATGTAATGAGATAACTATAACAAGTTAATTAGTTCTCAATTAAATTGCATTTACCATACGTTCTGAATATGTTGTTAGCAATTAACGACACCTAATGAACTTGCAATAGCGACTGAGTTTACCGCGATAAGGGAAATAATAATAATAACGCTCACACGTGGTTTCAGAGAGCGTTAGAAGCAACAAATGATTTAATAAGTCTGTGGCTAAATCATATCTGGTGCAGCCACTGGAAGGGAAACATCCAGGAAATTTATTCTGGCACGTCTAGCGGGGTCTGGGAGGAAACAATTGGCTTTCAGGATAGGTCATCTCGGGGAAGAAAACTCCCTGAGAGCTGTAGGAGAGCTGCAGAGGAAAAGGGAAAGCAGAGCTGCAGGTTAAGGTGAGTCAGTTTAGACATAAGAAAGCGTGACAGTTCCAGGTTGGACAGGGCTTTGAGCAACCTGGACTAGTGAAAGGTGTCCCTGACCATGGGGAGGGGCTGGAACGAGATGATCCTTAAGGTCCTTTCCAACCCAAACCGTTCTGTCGTTCTGTGATGATTTTATGACAAAGAAAGATCGTAGCAAACAACTGGGATAAAGTAGAAACCCCTGTGGATGAGAGAAAAGGGTTAAATTATTTTCCAAGATCACTTAAGCAGGTGAGTATATGGAGAGCAATTAGTCTCTGTGCTGCCAGTTAACCTCCCCTTAATGCTTTGTGCCATTAGAGTGTCACACTGAACAGGCATTAGAAGGAAAAAACCCTACAAAGTAATTTACATTTTAATGAATTTTTAATTGAACCAAAATCTGTTGTTTCTGTTTAAAGATGCAGTGTTGACTTTGTGGTCTGTGCTGCTGAGAGCCAAGTGGGATCTTAATGTGATAAAAACAATGATAACGCTAAGCTTAATTAGGTTTGAAAGCATCCCTGGTAAAGTGGTGGGGAATAAAAATGTTACCTTCCCACATGGAAGCCAAGCAGCCAGGCTAGGGAGAGCCTGGGCCACTTGGCCAGCCTGACTGCCATGGAACAAGAACCAGAGCTGCTACTTCTGGTTGTGTAAAGCCCAGCTTCTGGCCTGAGTGGGCTCAGAGAGACAAACTTGACACAATAACTTTAGCTCCGTCTTCTCCTGCCTTTACATCCAGCTTTAATGAGTGGCAGGACCTACTGGGGTTTCTCTCTAATCACTTTCCCCTTTATAACAGGGTATATCAAAATGCCAAAGCCTGGCAAGCACACTTTCCATGGCTGGGACTTGGAGGCATGGGCTCTCATGCCCTTCTCCGTCCTGGGGCATGTCTCCAGCAAAATAAACATATCCTCCTGTATGCATCCAGCCTGCCTGGAGCTTGGAGACAAGAGAACTCGCTGGATGTAACCAAAAATGCTCCCTAGCACTGAGGTGCACACATCTTCTCTCTCTCTCTGGGGTACCTGTAATCCTGATGCTGACATTATAAGGCATTTTGGTGTGTTTTTAGTGTCTTGTACGGAGCCATTTGCCAAGTTGACCGTGGCACACACGTACCCAAGGAGCTCAGTGAAATGGCAGCAAAGCAGCTTTTTAACACTGGTTGCAATCCTCTACTTTCATCCTTCCTCTGGCTGCCTCTGCTCCTGGGAGGACTGCTCTGTTCATAACATGCTCACAGTTTCGCATAATTAAGCCTTGGGTTTTTTATTAGTTATCATTTATTAGGTTATTGTTGATTTGGTTGCAGAATGAGCATAAGCTGAACACACCCCTCACCTCCACAGAGAACCCGAGCATCTGACACTCTAACGAGCCCAAATAAAATCACAGCAATTGAAAACAAGCTATGGCAGCAGGTTTCAAAACCTGTTAAAATCACTTTGTGAGCTTTGTCTTCAATATCCTGCTGCTACTTACCAGGTCCTGCATTTTGCAGTAATTTGCTCCACTCTTGCTCTGTTATGACACTGAATTTACACTGCACAGGAGTCCCTAGCCTCAATGCTCAACTTTGAACTTTACATTATATACTGTGATTTTTTTGGCTTTTAAAAGTAAGAGTTCCCTTGACCAATTTATTTCATACCTCCTCCTGTGACCATGGGCAGTAATTTGGTTCTCTGTTAGCATGGGCTGGAAGTATATTCCTTTCTAAAGTGAGCAAGTTTGTAATTGAAAACATTTTTGCAAGCATAGTGGGTGCAGAAGAGTTAAGCCAGAGACCTTGCACCTCATCACATGCCTGAAACTCTCCTTATTTCTAGCTGGAAGCAAGGAACTTTTCACTGCTACATCAATTTTTCAGCTGCTGCTGTTTTCACCTTCAGAGGCATTAAACTCCAAACTCTCCCTACTTTGCTGCTGTATTTGAGCTGCTTCTCTCTGGAGCTACATTATCTGAAAAGAGAGAACCACAGCACTCCTCACATTGCCTTGGCTTGGGAAATTATTCCTGCCTGCCCTTCTGTGCTTCGGAACAGCAGGAGCTGTCATTGCAGGCTGCTGTTGTTGGGTGTGATCAGCAGAGTGGTCCAAGAATAGCCCTTGGTCCTGACAGGGCATAATCCCAGAATAGCTGGGATGTTGGGAAGTTAGTGGAAGGGGAAAGAAGTCGCTGAGAATTTTGACTTTCAGGCAGGGACACCAGGACTCCCAGAGCCACACGTGCTGGGAGAGGAGAGGAACTGAGCACAGGACTCAGCAGCTCTTGCCTTCACTCATCACAGTGGGGATGCACCTGCCTCAGAGAGGTTTTAGGACCTCTCTGGGCACAGGGGGTGTTGATGCATGTTACCTCCCCAAGAGCAGATCTGGAAGGGGTCAGAGGTTTCCAGTGTATTGTGGTCTCTCTAAACTCTTTTTTTTTTGTCTTGGCCACTGAGCAAGAGCAGTCCCAGAGCTGGAGGGCTGGGTGCAAACCCTGTTAGCAGGACTGGGAAGCTCTGAGAGGACAGAGAGGGATGGAGGAGAGGCCTTTTTACTTGTCTTTCTGCTGTACTTGTACAGGAACCGTCACTCTCTAGCTCATAGGAGCAAACTATCCTGAAATCCAGGAAACAGCTGCTAAATGACAGAGATGTCTTTGCATTCATACGATGATCATTACTGGAGGATGTGAATTCAGCTCCTGCAAAGAAGCTCCAAGTGTGGGAGGGTGCCACATCATTTTGATTCTTCCTTCAGAAAAGGTCTTTCAACATCTCTTCTCTTCTCTTCTCTTCTCTTCTCTTCTCTTCTCTTCTCTTCTCTTCTCTTCTCTTCTCTTCTCTTCTCTTCTCTTCTCTTCTCTTCTCTTCTCTTCTCTTCTCTTCTCTTCTCTTCTCTTCTCTTCTCTTCTCTTCTCTTCTCTCTCCCCACTTGCTTGCTGTTGCTGTGGGTAGTTAAATATCAAGTCAATTGAACAATTTTCAATTTTTGCCTTACCAGTTGCAGGCACTTGAGGCCATCTGGATATCCTGTGGCCCCAAGTGATGGACCAGGCCAAGGGACGAGTGTCTCCCTCTTAGAGGAGCCTCAGTGTGTGCCTGGCAGGTCCTGGTGAGCACCAGAGCAGTCTCTGCTTTTGTGATGAAATGAAAAATAAGTGGGAAAGAAAAAAAAAAAAAGTTGGCTAATTGCCTTTTTGCATATTTAGGTGACGATGGCCCAGCTGTACAGAAAAGGCTTTTCTGAAGTGAAGCATCTCTTCAGAATCTCTCTGAGATTGTTTTTTTACCATAGCTTTATGTAAAATCTCTCTGCTTCTCCCCCACAGTTGAATCAGATCATTGATCTTATACTGCAAGCTTTGCCTCTCCCTTTTCACCTGTTCCTGCCTCTGTTCCACATAGCCTGGTAATGATCCTGAGATACAAAAGCTCACTGCCTTCCTCATAATGAGTCCACTTCTGTCACAAAGCCTAGTTTTGGGTACCTGGATGGAAAATATTGTCGAGATCCCATTTATGAAAATGTCTTTAATTCTGAAAGTTTTTGCAGTTCCATTTAGGAAAAATGAAGACAACAAAGGGAATTTAGTGCAGAAGGGCCTAGAAAAGATCTATTCACATGCTGCAGGCCACAAAACACTTTCCATCTTCTTTATCTAACTTAATGTCTACAGGAAAGAATAAGCTCACAGTGCATTGTGCTGCAGGAGGTCTCCCACCCTCCTAGGTCAGCGTGTTTGGGAAGGAAAGGCACCTGAAAGATGGGTTTGTGTGAATGTCACTGTGGTGGTTTAGGGTGCTGCCTCCTCCTCAGAAGGGCACAAGGACCTGGACCTGCACCCAGGCAGGCTCTGACATCCTTCTTCAAAGCCACCATGGCCATGAGTGAGAGACAGACCTGTTGCAGAAGAGGCTGAGGTGCTGAGCTTTGGCAGAGAGGAGGCAAAACAGCCAAGGGCTGAAATTCCTGAAGCTGTTGCAGCAGGAATTCACCTGGCAATGCTCTGTAACCAGGAGGTGCAGGTGAGTAGGTGGCTGTACACCCATGTCCAGCAAGACTTAGGTCAGTTGTGATAATTTTGTTCCCCAGCTCTGTAATGTGGTTAGGCACAGAAAAGCTCTCTTTCTAAGTGGATTGATATAATTGACACAAGCAGACATCAAAAATTCCTGGGAGAAAAGGAGTATGATCCTCTTTGAATGCAAATAGTTCCTAGCAGAGCAGCCCTGACTTTGGTTAGGCCTAATGCAAATTAATAAGCAAAATAAATTATATAATGGATGGAAGAACTTGAAAAAAAAACACTTCACCCAAGAAAGCAGAAATGATTTTTCAATAGCACACTTTCCAGGTTTTCACCAGGCTTTGGCTGCTTTTTGAATAATGAAAGAGATGAACAAGTGAAATACATATGCTTAAACCACAGTCCTTAATTGAAATACATTATGGTCAAACAGGGCATGTTCTACAGAGGTGGAGATCAGTGTGATAAAACCAGGAACAAGATGGAACAGTGCTTCAGAAGTGTTTAAAAGCTCTTCCCATTCCGCAGGAGTGGCTCACATTTGCAAAACATTTATTCAAGTCTCAGTTGAAAATAAATCCTTGAAGGTAGCTGTGCTACTGAGAGGTTGCACTGTGGCAGTGGCCTCTTTAATCATTGTCCCATTCAAGCCCTAATCAGGGCAGCATATGCAGGAATGAGTGGTAGGAGCTGAGAATTCACCTCCTCAGCAGGGTGAGATTGTCTGTGTGTCTCCTTTCTAATTAGAAGCTCCATTCAAATGTTAATCAGCAACACCATGATTAAGGAGGATTAAAGAGAACACTTGGCCATCACTTCACTGATGTGGCTAAAGAGGTTTTTTTTTCTGTCTTGTAACAAATAAGGATGTTCTGCTCCTGGTGGAAGTCAGTGTTGTTTGACTTCACCTCAGCATCGAGGATGCCACCCCTACTCCAGGATGCTGCTGTGATGGAGAACAGTTGTTTTACTTCCAAGACCTTCTGCCTTCTGCCAACCATCTGAGCCACACTGGTCCTTGGTAAACACTGCTGATGTTTGAGGAGTGAGGAGGGACTCACCCACCACAGCTGAGAGGAATTTGGGAAGTACTCAAAACAAAGATGGCCTGAGAGAAGGTCACAGGAATAATCTCTGCTCCCCTGACATTAGCTTTGAGCTCTCTCCTCGGTTATTCCAGTGCTTTAATACCCTTCTGATCCCATCTTCTCTGCCAATATAGGCTCCTAAATGGTTCTGTTTGGATTTTTCTTTAGAGAAAGGAAGGAAAAACAAAATCACTGTCAGGGTAAGATGAAATCAAATGAATCTGAGACAAATGGGACAAATCAGTGAAGGAATAGTCCTGTAACTGATGGAAATGGACATAAACCCTGCAACTAGAAGGGACAAAACCACTGGAGATTACACCAGGATGACTCCAGACCAGGCAGAATAAGATGGACCACAGAACCAATGGGCATTTTCCCACCCACAATTTCTCTGCTCTGCTCAAAGGAAAAAGGTGCTACATGGTTAGAGACCATGTCCTTCTCCAGCATCCCCTCCTGAGGTGCCTGCCTCACATGCCATGCCTTGCCCAGTGGTACCATGTCATTCCCAATGCCTTCCCATGCCCATAATTAGGAGAAACAAAAAGCTCTCTTGTGTTTGTTTCTTCTGAGAAATAAGCTCAGCTGGCATAAAATGAAACCATTTGTCTAATGGTCTTGTATTTGGAAGAAATCCCTTTAAAGAGATTGTACTGGAACTGGCTATTCCTCCAAATACATGAAATGATTTAATTAAAGATGACAATTTAAACAGAAATTTTAGTGCATAGTGACCTCATTGTAAATCTGTATTTTGCCTTTACAAAAAATTAGTGTCAGGTGAGGCTGCCCTCCCAAATGAAATGTCATAACATAACCAAGGTCCCAACACAAAACCCTTTCTCTGAACTCTGAGGCTGGGGAAACTCCCTTCATTTGCATATTTCAAGGAAAAAAACCCAAACCAAACAAGAAAGAAAAATTGAAAGCAATCAGCTCATTTCTGGTGGAGAATTTGAACGCTGCCTCCTGCATCCATGCATAATCTTCAGCACAGCATTCATTAAGCCCTGATGATTCATGACTGGCTTCTCCAGCTGAGACACAGGGTGGGTTCAGCCCTGAATTGCCCTCACTGTCTGGAGGCATTTAACTCCAGGGGTGACAACACAGATTGCTGTGAGTATTTCGAGGCTGGCTCTGCTCTGTGGCAAAGTTAAGCATTGACTTCAGCTGTGTTTCTGACAATACCAAAGCAGGCAGGCAGAAATTCAATCCTGCACTATATATTATATATGATATATGATTGTTTGGGGCAAAACCACCACCAGGGTCTTTAATTCTTCTTAGTATTGTAGAGCAAAGAAAAGTGGTGGCAACAATAGGCTGTGTGCTTGCAGAGTCCTTCGAGGCTGGATTCATTTTTAAAGTCAGCTAGAGGTTAGCTCAGAGTTGTCAGGGACTTCTGAAAATTGGGGGTTTTCAAAGCATCCAATTCCAATATTGAGATGCTGTTGGCAGTCAGTGTCCAGCCCAAATCTTCACAGATCAGCTGGGCCCTCAGCACACCTTTAGTCACACTAACAGACACTGACACCCCAGACACCACCACTGCAAGAGTGGCTCCTTGAACTGGAATCCTGTCCCATCCAAGGGAGGTAGGCTGTGACCTTGGGAGGCACATCCATGCCAGATTTGATGCACCCAGCATGGACAACAACAGTGGAGCTCCCATGGAACAGACAAGTGTGGGAGCTACACAGACTCAGCCTATTGAGCCATGGCAACATCCACATCCCTGCACTGTCACAGCTCACTGGTACCTGCACTAGGGAGATTAAGCACAGCTAAATCAACCTGCCCACATGACAGCACAGCTACACAGAGAAATCTGGGGAGAACTGGAATTGTAGCAAAGTGTGCCAGAGGGAAGGTGAGTAGGAAACAATTATTTGCTGTTCTTGCAGCAGAAGAACAAGGGATCATTACATGAAACTCTGAAATTGCAGAGTCAAGCAAATGAGCATTTTGCACACATAGTTGAACTGGAATATACTGCCACAGGATAACGTGGGGGCCAGAAATATTCATGGCCAGAAAAACCTGTCAAGAGTCATTAAAAAGAAAGACTTAAACATTGCCTGAAGAAGTGCATAGAGTACAACAGCCTGAAGGTGAAAGGACACAGAGAGATGTTTCCTCTCTTCCAATACAGAAAGCTTCTGCTGCTGTTCACTGTTAGACAGACACCAGAGCAAAGCTGATGTTTGCTTCACATGAGTACAACCATTTTTATATCCTTATTAAAAACATGTTTTGTTCATGGATTTGTCCTTTCTGGGGAAGGTCAGGATCCCCAGATATCTTTTTGACAAATTTTGGGAACTAATCAGATAATCAAATATGCCTTTGACTGATGGTGGACAAGGAGCATCTTCTTGGCTGACAGCAATTAATCCCAAGAGTCCCTCCATGTCCTAATGGATTACCAGGACTCCTAAAGGTCATGTCCCTGCAGCAGAGCATTCCCAGGATAGATGAGCCCCACGTTAGCAATGCCATCCATGTCCTGACACAGGCAGGGTAGCAGTGCCTGCTTCTCCTCACACTCAGGGTCCCTGCTCCTGTCCCTCAGCTCGAGCCAGCAGACTGAGAGGAGCCTGTCTCAGCCTCACAGCTGCCCAGGTCCCTGACATTTTACTGCTGTCACCATGGCTGTGTCTAGGCAGCATAATTCAGCACTCTGCAGAGCTGTCTGAGCCAGCTCAAGTCAGGCAGCATCTGCACTGCTGGCACCTGAGCCTCAGGCACGTGGAGCTCCCTGGCACTTCCCACCATTATTTCTACCCCCAGGGCTACTTTGGTGTCTCTTGCACCTTTGCTTAGTTTTAATCTCACAGTGAGGAGGCCCAGCATCCCCTTTCTGATTGCAAAGGACAGCAGTGTTGGTCTGTGCCATCTCTGCACCTCAGGGGATCGAGACTGGCAGGACAGACAGCGCACGAGGGGCACAGACTGACAGCTTCACTCACGGGCCAGCTCAGGGCAAAGCTCAGCAGGAGCCCTCAGCAGGAGCCCTGCCAGCCTGGCTGGTGCCACGCTGTCCCAGGAAGCCCAGTGGGCACTTTCTGGCCACGTGAAAAGCCCACGCTTGGAGACGCCGTGTCTGTACTTTTGTGAGCCCCAGCTCAGGGCAGCCTCAGGTCTCTCCTTCTGGGAAAGGGTGAAATATTCTCATTAATGAGCTGGCTCTTCTTACAGAGATTGAGATCACCTGGTGCCATTTAGCTTGGGACACCCAGTAGCTAACAACAGCACTTTCCTTAGTAAAGAGACTGGGAAAAGTTGAATTTCCTGTCTCTGTATCTTTTACTTAAAACATGGCTTTGCATCAGAGCCTTTCCAGTGTTGGACACTTTCATCTGGCAATAAAATTCTCTTAAAACATTTAAAATAAAAACATCACAGAGTTACAAAACACCGAGGTTTTGATCTGAAATCATTACATTCCCACATGCTTAGTAACATATTCATATTATTCCTGCTTGCTTCTTTCAGCTAATAGTATCTCCAGAGGGGTTCTTCCAACATCACCTATTTCTTGGCTTGCAAAGAAATAAAAATCCTGATTGATGATCGCAGGCAGACGCGATGAAAGCATTCCAATCAGAGGCACAACACTGGTGCCTGAGTAATGGGTTTCCCACGCCCACAGGAGGCACAGCACGTACCAAGTGATGAGGTTGCTCTTCTAGCAGGCAAAATTCTGCACCATCAGATCTACATAAACAGACACAAGTTCACGTCACTGTGCCAAGGAAAGCAAATAGATAAACTCAAAATACCTCCCTGCACTTGTCTTTCCTCTTGTTAACAACCAGGCGTGAGCGGTAGCCTGTTGCAGTAGGTCATTTGTTTTAAGATTGTATTTGGCTTGACAGGGAGTCTAGACAGAAGAGTACTCAGTTAATCTGTCAAATTCCCACTGCTCTTCCATGCATTGAGCAAATCTTGGATGAGCTGGTGCCTTGAAGGTGAAGCAGGGAGGCTGAGGCAGAGGCTTTACTGCAGAGCAGCCCAGAGGAAAGGTCCTGGCAGACCATGCCAGGAGTCCTCTGGAAGCAGGGGAGGAAGGAGCTCATTTCCCTCTGGAGCAGAGCTGAGACCTTTCAGGGTGCTGTGACCACAAAACCTTTCTCCAAATCATGAGTTAAAGGACTGGTGAAGTTGAAGCTGCTCAGGCAGGTGTGAATGGATAGATTGCTTTTTAGGGCAGCAAGACTTGGCTTTATAAACATTATAAAGGATATTTCTGTGCAAGGCACTGGGTCATAGCCCAGTGGGACCGAAGATCTACTCAGGAGTAAGAGAAAACAGCTGCAATTTTATTGTAGTGCCCTCCACGATGCTGTAATTCCCACCCCCCGACTGACCTTTGCCACCCTCATAGTGTGGTGCCATTTTTTGGCACCTGTGACGATGTGCTCAGCACATGGCTTTTAGAAACATCCATTGCCACAGTCCCAGACAGCTCTGACCAGCCCACACAAACCCTTCTGAGGGTCACCAGGGAGTCTGGGCCCCCATCCTGCATGCATGGTTAAGAAACAGGCAGCCCACCAGGTAGAGTGGTTCCACTTTCATGTCAGGTTCCTAACACTGGATCTGTAGTTCTTACAGCAGCAGTAATCAGCCACAGAGCCTTGGAAAGACAGGCAGGCCAGGTTCATTTTAGATAAGGGAACTGTGAAAAATGACAGCATGACAGACAACTGCACGAGGGAGAACTCTTCACACAGTTAAGGCTTTACTGACAAAATGCTGCAACTTCCCAGCAAGAGCTGCTCAGCCGACTCCAGAGCTTCATCTGCTGGTGCTCCTCAATTGACACCTTCCTGGTGGGATTCTTCTCAAAGAAAAGGAGACAGGAGTGGAAATTATGAGACATATGGCTATTTTGGGGTAGAGAGCTCTAGAGGTCCTGGAAGTAAGGATGAACATGCCCATGGCACTGTGAAATCTGGTTAGGGTTTATATTTTACTTTGTTGGAAGATGCCAAGTGCACCTTCAGCGAGGTCAGAGTGTTCATCTGCAGGCACCCATCCTCTGTCTTCCTACCCCATTTCTCCCCACTACACATGAAAATGCACATAATTTTCTAACAACTGCCAAAACCAGAGGCCAAACCTCTGGATATTGCACAGGGCAGGGTGCACCAGCTTTCTCCAGCTACTCCAGGGCAGCCTGCAAAAACTGCTGAGCACTGCGTCAGGCATGATGCTGGCTGAGAAGCCCACACCTTTTTCCTGCATGGTCCTGGCCATCCCTTCTCTGTGTGGGATCCAGAGCTGGTGTATGCTGCTGCACCCCTGAGAGAATGTGAGCAAAGGAGACCATGGAGGCAGCTCCAGACAAAGATTTTTGGCTGCATCTCTGAACACTCCTCTGACGATGAAATATTTATGATGACATGTTGCCTAGCAATGACCAGATTGCCCTGAAAAGGCAGGAGATAAAATATACTATGGGATGTGGGAACTATGGGAGAGATTGTGAAGGAGGGGGAAAAAAAAAAGAATCAAAATAAAACCAACTCCAAATAGGCACCAATTTTGCTGGGCTTAGAACCTTTTACAAGTAAGGGATGAAAAATAGGTTTTGTTCAGTGAAGAATTGGATTGGTCAGACTGATTTCACCAGCTAGGTGGAAGCTAACAGGGATAAAAGCAGGCAGTCAGGAAGCACTTAGCTGCTATGTAGCAAAACGGTTTATTTTTGTCACTGCTTGGCGATGTGTGTCCAGACAGCACTGTCCTGTGGTGTTTTCTTTCCTCCCCTTGTCAACGTGCCAAAGCTAATTAAAGTGAGCTGGGTCTATCTGTGAAGTGGGATTTACTGAAACAAACTAATCAGGAAGGCAAAAATAGCATGTATTTTGTCATTTGGAGGGAAGTGGTTGGCTCGGAAAGAGGATGGATGGGAGAGCCGAGAGCTACCGGATGTCGTCTGTTTTGCCATCTGATTCTCCTCATTCATTCTGGTGTATATGCAGAGCACTCCTAGGTTGTTTTTTTTTAGTTTTCACCTCCTAGATTTAACCCCATTCCAACAAGGTGGAGAGCCAACAGGTGAGCCAACAGCGTTTCTGAAAAAGAACCCCTTTAAAAATGCTGGCGGTGCGTTTGCTTTTTGGTGGTTCTCAATATAAAGAGGAGAGAGGAGGGAAGAGAGTTCTTTTCCTGTGAAAAGAGATAATCTTGCAACAGCATTTGTTTGCTGGAGCCCTTGCAAAGGCCAGCTGTTAATAGATGGGCTGCATGAGCCTTCTCATTCAATTTATCAACAGTCTTGCACAGAACAATCCTGCTGCTTTCACGAGGGCAGTCAATCCAACCATCTCACATACCTAGAGCAGCCCTGATTGCTTCACATCCATTGCCTGGCAGTCTTTATTCTTCCCATATCCCTGTGGGGAAGGGATTATTGCTTGCTCCAGTCTGCAGATTTGCAGAGAAGTAGGGCTTAAAGCCAGACAGGAACTTTGCATCACCCAGCCTAACACAGATCAGGACATTTCATCACTCACCTCCACTCTTTGTGCATGATCCTTCCTGATCTCATCCTTCCTCACAGCATCCCATCTCACCACCAAGCTGTGGAGACTCCCTGGAGAGCTTGATGCTTTTGGTTAAACCTCCTGGAAAACTGTTTAATTTCAAATCAATGCATATCTAATTTAAAAAGTATAAAATATAATGGGCAAAGATGGACAGTTGCAGGCAGTTGCATGGCAGTGTGCCAAAGAGAAGTGGGAGGTTGTGGTACACTGAGGAATGGTCTCCAGAGGGGTCAGAAGAGCCAGCATGTGACCCTCACTGTAATAATCACTCTGGAAACACACCCTCAACAAATCCCCAAATCTGTGGGAGGGACTTCCCTGGCCAGACCAGGCAAAGTGCTCTCAGTGGGATCAGTGTTTTCCTTGCCCAGGTTTTGGTGTGCTCGTGGGCTCTGGTTCCAGCAGGCTTCTTTGAGCATTTTGTCAACAGCTTGAATTTCTGCATTGCTCTGGCTTTGTGGAAGCTTTTCCAGCTTTGTCATTTTGACATTTCTCCTTTGGTGGGTTTGCCAGGCAGAGGTGACACAACATGCTCTAGTCGAGCTCCCAGCACTGTCTCTGCACAAAGCAACCCCCAGGCACCCGCCTGGGCTGCAGCAGTGTTTGCCAAACTTGCAGTTTTTTCCCTCAGCTTTTATCCAAAGCAGATGTTTAGCTGGGCCTTTGGGGATGTTCACTCCACTGCTTGCACTTTGGGACAAAAATACCTTCCCCCAAGGTGGGCACTCATTATGGAGCTGTACAGAGGCATTGGGGTGTTTGTGCCATGCTCTTGGAGCAGTTTTGGGGACAAGGTTACCTCACTCCCTTCCAGCTCTCACTAAAGAGTCAGCGTGAGGGAACTAACTGCTGCCACCTTTAACGGATAAACCAAGGGCTGTTTAACCTTTGATGACTGAGCAGGTCTGGGAAATAAATTGAACAATCTTAAACACAACAAATTACACGGTCAAAAAGAAGCAGAATGCGATGGCAGCTCCATCGAGCTGCTGAAATGGAGGGGCAAGGGGCCAGAACGTGACCCTCTCTCCTCCACCCAGATAAAAGGCTGTCCATGAGAACAGGAGTTCAGGGGTGGGGCAATCACAGATGGCACATCTGTGCCAGGAGCCAGGCTCATCAATTACCATTGACAGGCTGTCACCCGCGAGATATTCCCTTGACACGGAGTCAGATAATGCTGAGTCAAACCCACGTCCTTCAGGAGACTTCAAAGGCCTCCACTGCCTGCCCAATGCCATCGCTGTTGTGAGCAGCTGGAAGTGGGAGATGCAGTGAGAAAGCACCAGTTCCCCTGTGTTCAGTGGCTGGCTTGGCCAGTGATTTGCTGGATGCCCTTGGAAAAGCCAATTAAGTTTTGCTGCCTTGGATTTCTCAGTTGTACAATCCAGAGCTGTACTCAAGCATAATTAACTCATGATCTGACCGCAGTTTCGGGCATGTGGTTTGTAAGAGGGAGGCATGATGGTTAAAAAAATCAGGAATTGAAAGTATTAATAGATTTTTAGGGCCTGAAGCAATGACTCTGCTAATTTATTTATACAGCATTTGTTAACCAGACCGCAGAAACTCTTCCAGCAGTATCTACACTGTGAGTCCTGCCTGTGCATCTAAAGAGATGCTGAGTCTTGACTTAGACATCTCAAGTGACAGAGACTTCATCACATCTGCAGGTCAACAAAAAGCTTATTTACCTGCCTAACAGCCAGCACATTGCCAGTCTGAGCAGATCCAGGACTGGCTCCCCCTGCCATGGGATTAAAGAGCTGTAAATGTGAGCAATCTCTAACCCAAGTGGAAGGCTGCAGACGATGACTGAGCAAGCTCTTTGCATTCTGGTGGATAAGCTGAATAGATTAGGGTTTAAGCCACTCACAATAAAGAAGGTTTTCAAGGTCTTAAATCATTCTGGGAACTCTCTCCAATTTCCCCAGCATATTTCTTTGAGTTTTAGATGCCCAAACTGAAAAAAGAACCAAACTCATCTCACTGACATTTCATTTAGATGTAACATCTCTGCACCACTTTTAACCTCTTCCCTTATTCATTCATGGCTCATATTTGTCCCTTTAGCTACAGCTTTGTGCTGAGAGTTCATGTTGAATTGTTTTCTGCTGTGATGCCCTATTTCTATTCCAACAGAGTTTTCTAACACTCTCAGAATATCTGTTTTACAACCTGAGCAATGTTTAGACATAAGGATAGGATGAATAACTTGATATTTTGATCTAAGATAATGTAACAAGTGCCCCAAAGTCCATTTGAGTTGCAGAGAGGGAGACAAATTCACAGCTGGAGTTCAACCGAGGCTTGAAAGGATACCCTGGATGAAGACTAGAATTAAATTTCAAGGTGGGGTTTGCTGTTGGAGCACATCAAATCTGGCATTAAGCTTATGAAATGTGCTTTTTTCTTCTTCCTTTACTGTGGCTTTGAGCAAGAACCAGCTCAGGGAATTACAGGGGAAATGCTGCAGACATTTATTCTAAACTTTTATTGCTTAAATGGAAATGTAAGGAGCATCCCTGACCTGAGAGAGTAAACCAAAACATAGCCAGAGGCAGAGGAGTTTGGGATACCCAGAGAGGAGAGAACTGAGTTTCATCAGTGTACATGCTACATCTGTTCTTTGCTGGCACCTAATTTAAACAGAAAGCCTTTGCAATTTGCTGTGGGACCATAAATGACCTCCTATACATCCAATAAGGACCCATCTCAAGTGCATGGCTGTGGGGCCACAACAAGAAATTACCAAAAGACCTCCGAGTCACCAGGCTTTAGAAGTAAGTTAGAAATAAAGTGTGTCCATGAAAAATTAATTAAAAAACCCCTGCTGCTTCAACATGATAAAGAAGTTATGGCTTCAAAGAGCATCCATCAACAAAGCTGTTGTCTGTGGAAGAAGGCAGAAGCCCAGAGAAGGAATGCAAGAAAGATGCAGGACAGTGGAAGAACAGATTGAGGAATGGTCTCTGGGAAAAAATTCTGTGGGAAATGAAGGGTATTGGCAGGTAGAAAAAGGGGGTTTCATTAAACAGAATGTAAATGATAAAATGCCAGGACTTGCTCTAATTAAAAAACAAACAAACAAACAAATAAGAGAGATATGACAGAGTGGTAGAGATGCTTGCAGAGAAATCTGGAGCTGAAAACTGCTTGCTTATGTGAATGGCTAATTCCAATTAATAAATCCAAGGTAAGAATTCCATTTTCTTGTCAAGTGGATATATCAGGCTAAGTAGGATGGACAGTGAGGAAAGAGAGTGGGCAGAAAATAAGAAAACAAGACAGAATACACTGAGTGTGAGGTGTCATATGGATAGACTAGAGGCTACACCAAAGAAACAACACATTTGAGTGTTTGCTTTTGAAGTGAATAAACAGGAAACTGGGGGAGGGGAGTAATGAAGATGAGAATTGTCCAAACGAAATGATGGCTGAAAATCAGGAACTGAAGCCAGTGGAAAGGGAAGCTGAAGGGAATAGGGACAAAATCCTATTTGACAAACAGGGAAAGAAAGAGTGCTGGCAGGGGCAGAAGGGAGCATTGTTGGCAAAGGTGAAAAGGAAGTTCTGCAAAGTTTTGTACTCAAAAATCATAATCAAAGATATAATGAAATGTTTCAACCTCTGGGAAAGTCCCTGAGGAGCTTCATACAGAGTTTCAGCTGCTGTGTTCAGATAAACATCTGGGAGATTTTGTATTGTATATTTGTATCAGCTGGGATGGAGCCATTTGGAGCAGGACACAGAGCCATGAGTTACTGTGTTGTACATTAATAATATCAAATTATGGCTGTGTGGTTATTGGGGTATCTGGTGGAGTGTGTTCTACTCCAGGCAATAAATGTAGTGTTTGCCTTGGGATGTCAATCAATAAACTATCTGCCTTAATTGGTATCAATTTATTCATTCATTGTAACACTGTACAATGAAAACCAACACTCCTGCATCGTCACAGCCCCTGCAGGAACAGAGCTCTGCCCAAATCCACTTTGCACAGCAAAACTCAGGGTTTCAGATGGGGACAAACCTCTGTGAAGCTCTCAGTGACTCCAGCTCTCCCCTGGGACACCGAGGGGCCGCCCTCCATCACTTCTGATTGCCACGGACCAGGGACTCGTGTTCAGTTCTGCCTCTTCCATGATCTGCTGCTGAATGGGAAGAGAAAACCTCTTTCCCCCTTCCTTCTACCTCAATTCAGCAGTGGAGAACAGAGCCTTCCCCAGGTGGAGGTGTAAACATGGATACCCCGTGGGTTCCGAGGCGCGTTCGCAGCCTGCAGAGGGGCTCTACACTGCAGACATGGGCTTTGCTTAATAATGGTGACAAGAGCTCCTCATCCTGCCAAAGCAGCACAGAACCTGCCTTGCACACGGGGCTCACTGGCAGGGATGGTGCTGGGGAGTCATGGTCTCTCCCAAAACCACACCTGAGTCTGCTGTACTGTCTGCACAAGGCGAGCGGGTTTCGTGCTGCTTGGCTCAGTGGGATGCTGCCACTGTAACAGCATCTCCTCTCCTTTACCTGGGAGGAGGCAAAACACTCGAGTCAAAAGATTAACTCTGACACAGCTCAGAGGCTGCTCCAGAGGGGCAGAAGGGATGCAGCAGTGCATCCAGCCTGGAGAGCACAGGCTCAGGATGGGGGAGGGCTGATTGCTCCACTGATGGCTCATTTTCTTTTAAGTTAAAAAATGATGACTGAAAAGCGGGAACTGTGAAATCAGTGGAAAGGTAACAGGGACAATATCCTGTATGACAACAGTGAAAGAAAGGGGGGCTGACAGCAGTGGGGGGAGAGAGAATGGTTTCCAAGGGTTTTAGTTACAATGAATAAATAAATAAATCTGGTTTTTGCTAATTCCATATTTTAAACAGTGCTCAGGATACCAGGCAGTCCCAGGACATATGGCATTATATAGAAATAAGGAAGCTCTTTCCCTGCTTTGCTGGTAGCCTCAGTCATGGCTTTGTGCTTTGTTCTGGGGTTGCCTCTCCCAGACAGGAATGTATGTGCTGGCAATTAGAGTTAGCACAGACAATTACACTTCTGGGGTTTCTCTCTCGCCTCACCTCTTCTGAGCAAGTCAATTAATCTCCCTGCATCTCAGTTTCTCTGCCTGTAAAACAGATAATTGTGTGGGCACCACCCAGCGTGGCTTAATCGAAGTGCTGGCATCTCCCCTGGCCGCAGAGGTACCATGGAGTCTTTATCTGAAGCCAAGTAAAACGCTGCTGTCTGACCAGTCATTATACCTGCCAAACCACCAGAAGCCTCTGCCCACCCCTGGGATTTCCTGGACCACCTCCCAGGACCTCCCACCTGCTGCAGCTCTGATCCATGGGAGACCCTACTAAAAACAGCAGTGCTGGCACTTCTGCTCTGGACGCTGCAGTTCATCTATTTTTCTTTTTTAAAGAGCTGATTTTACTGACATTTCTTTTGGGGAAAAAAAAATGAGGGAGGGAAGGAGGGAGAGAAAGAAATCATTCGATTAGGGTTGAAAATAATGGCCCCATTAGGAGGTTGCTGCTGGATCAGGCGGGAGGGAGGCGAAGGCAAAGTTCTGGTGTTGGCAGGGAGGGTGTGTGGGGTGGGAGGGGCTCCCTCACAAAAAGTGCCAGTGTGATGTGAGGAGAGCAAGGCCACAAAGGGAAACAGCCCCAGAGTGATGATGGAGCTTGCCCAGGGCTGTGCACCACGGGGAGGAACAACGTCCATCTCTCCTGGGAGGACAGACCACCGCGGATCACAAAACCTCCACACTGCTATTCCTCACAGCACTACAGAGCCATACTCTGAGCCTCTGGTGCACTGAAAAGTGACCCAATTATGTCCCAGGATGGAAATTTACCAATTAAACAACTTTTCTACAGAGGAAATTGCTGCAGATGTGCTGCATCTCTTCAGGAGGAGATGTCCATTAGTGCTAAATGTGCTGGTGGCCCTGGTAATGGAGCCACTGGCCTGTTTGGAGTGGGATGGACAAGCTTAATCCCATTTCAGTTATGCTACCAAACAGATAGTGGCTGTTAATTATCTTAGTCACTAATTCTCTGTATCAAAGTATAACCCTGGACCCAGAGGGGAAAAGTTTTGTATCCCATTATCATATCCCTTGCATCAACTAATGACTCCAAAGATAAACATGTTTAAATTAGCAGTAATTTCTATGTGCTTTGTGATAACTCTCTTTCCAGCACATGGTCTTTACACTCTCCCTATTTTTATGCAGAAAATGCATTGTGTTAAAGCTGGGAAGGCTTTTTATTGGCTATTTTTGGTATGCAATGAGTGCTTTTCTGGCATTAGTCCATCTTATGCCCACTCAGATTTTAAGGAGAAATTAAGTGGCTCTGACAGGAANAAGAAAGCATAATTGGAGTAGATGAACTTTTTGAGACTTAGAATGGACTGTAAGGAGAACCATTCCAGAGTTTGGAGAACTTCCATATTTCCCAACAACAATGTAAGCCAAGAAAAAGGCTGTGGGTCTGCACCTAGTGGGGGGTACACAAGTAGGACATGGCACCTGTGTCAGGCTGGAGCCCTTTTCTGGAAAATCCTTTGTGCTCCCAGTAAACATCTCCTTCCACACAATACATCAGCCATCCTCCCAGTATTTCAAATTTCCATTGGGAAGCCATAGTTTTGTTTATGGAAATCAATTTCTTCTCATAATTTGTGGCTTAGGGGTGGGGAAACGTTGGTTTACTATAAAATAACAATAAAAAATGCCCAAATTTCCACTTCTTCTCATTTTCTCATCCAGTTCCTGTTAGTCTGTGCTCATCCATCTTAAAGCACAATAGGAAGGGTTCTTTTGGGTGGGGTATGGCTTTTTATAAAACCCTAAAACAACATTTGGAAATCAGGTGCTGACGTGTCTGAATGGGTGCGCTGAGCCTTCAGAACAATTTTTGTAACAGGCAGACAGGTGAAAGAGAGAAATCACAGGAGGATTCAAATGTCTCATAAAACGCAAGAACCAACCTGAGAGCTCACATGGTGCAGAAACAGATGGCTTTCTGAGAGGTAATCTGTTTTCTCAATTTGGTGCTGTGGAAGGCACATAAACATTTCCTAAGGAGAAGATGACTCCCTGTCTTTTGATAAAAGGCACCTGCCCTCCATGCAGCCGCTACCTGAACAAGGACAAAGAGAGAGAAAACTGAAAAAAAAAAAATTGTATAAAAACCATGTTGCGTTTTTTCGAGTCTTTGTTGGAAAAAAAGGATGTAGAGAGGGTGAATATTCCTAATTATTGTCTGAGAAACATTCACAGACAGTAGCTTTGGGAAAGCCTGTGGCAGGTTAAGAGAGCACATCAGCAAGCGCACACAAATGAGAAGGTACCTGCTCAAAGGAAAACAATGCATAAAACATCCTGCTTATGCAAATGTATGATGATGACATTACCAGGCACTGATTAGAAAATAAATCTGATTTGCTCAGGGCCCTTTTTATCAACAATCCACTGTTTTTTAAAAGGTGTCTGGTGGCTGTAACCTTGTCTCATTCCTCCATATTTGGCTGTCCCCTAAGGTGAAGTTCAGTCCTTTGGAAATCAGCAGAGGAGGGAAGGCTTCTGCTCTCAAGGTGTCCTGCAAGTGAGGCTCCAGGCATGGCTGATGAACAGGCCATGGTGTTTTTTGTGCTTGCCACAGGGGAAATGGCTCTTTACGCATCCTGTAATCTGTGTTCCTGCTCCTAAGGATGTTCACTCATACATCAATTCCTCTCCAGCCTTCCCCCTTGCATCTAGTCATGCAGCAGACGGATAGATACTGAAACAGCTTAGGGAGTAGGGTGGTTAGAAGTTTACTTCTTGCTGTGTTTGCAAAAGTTTAGAACTTTCCTGTTTTCACTGCAGGGGCAGAGGCATCAGGACATGGCAGGAACGCTCCATCCGTATGAGCTGACATGGGCCCGGACACCAAAGAGCAGCACTGTCTCCTTTGATGGTGTTCACTGCGAGCAAGATTTTTTTGATAAACGCTGGCCATTAGCACATTCTGCAAGTGCCTTTTCTAAGCCCATCTCTTCCTGGCATCCATGACCTACAGAGACTGGTTCCTAGCTCCACAAATTGGCACCGGATCTCATTAACAGATGGCCTCGAGTACACTCGTGCCAGGACTCATTATACACCTCTTTTTTTCCTTTTCTTTTTTTTTTTAAGAGCTGTGTATGGACTCTGTCCAAGTATGTGGCAACATTTCTCACATCTGGGATCTTGGTGATAGCTCCTTTCTTATATAACAAAGGTGTGTCTCATCTGTGATGTGCTCCACAGTCCTCACTCACACTCGAAAGGAGAGAAGCATCTGTCTAGTTGCAGTAAACAGCTGTGCACTCCTTCCGGGTAGCCTGGAGTGAGCTGCTGGCAGCCAACACAAAATGCAGCTGCTGGGATCCATCCAGTCCTCAGTACACTCCCAGCCTCGGTAGATCTTCCCAGCCAAAGAAAACCTCAAACCCTCCCTCAGCTGATATTCCTGTGGCAGCCACAGCACAGGGAAAACAGGACATGGAGCAGGAATTTTCTGGCAAATGGCAGCAGGTGGCTGGCAAAGCCCAAGGAAAGGGCAAATAGAGCCTGGAGTCTCCTTCTCTGGTGATACTCAAAAGCTGTGTGGACATGATCCTGAGTAAGGTGCTCTTGGGGATCCTGGTTGAGCAGGGAGGTTGTAGCATTATAGAATCTAATTCCTCCCCAGTATAAATGTTAGCACCTAGAAATTGGTCCACCTGTTTGGACAGTCCAATAGGATCCTCAAGTAGTCACTTTAGTTCCTTTTTAAGCCCCCTTACTTCCATGGCAGTCAATGGGACATTTACATACCCAGTTCCACCATGGACCTCTCCCATAGGAACTTCCCGAAGGAGGAACATATTAACTCCGGGAGGGGCTCTCCCATCACCCCCAAGTTCAGCTGTAGATGTTGGCGCTTCTCTGCTTTGGGTATGTCGATAAGGACTCTCACTGTCAGGATATGCAGTTGGCTCTTGAGGGGATCAGCTCACCAAGGCAGCAGCTCCCCTGAGAACAGGAGAACTGGGTAGAGGTATCATAGAATGTGTCTGTAAGCTTGAGTCTCTTTGAATGGTCAGGGCTGGAACTGTGGGGGAACATGGATTTTCTGGATACATTAAGGTGGGAGGCACTGGTGGTCTTACCTCTGGCAGGAGGTACAGTGGTATTATGTCCAGAGCATCCCATTCTCTCATCCTTGATGGGCTTTGTTCCTTCTTTGGATTCCTCTCAGCCACCTTCATTACCCTGGCCTTGTTCACTTCCAGCCCGCAGGGCACAGGATCAATCTCCATCTGCCTGGGAGCCTCCCTCACTCTCACGTGTGTGTTTAAAGCCTGACAATGCTGGGCCTCGGTCAACCCGTATTTGGGCCAGGAAATCTGGCCTTCTCTAATTTCTTCTTGAGGCCACTCCGACATACAACATTGTATCCTTTTGATTCTGTTCTTCTCTTTTGTAGACGAGCTCTCCTCTCAATGAGTTTACATGGCCCCTAGAGGGCTGTCAGGGGGAATGGTAGGGGTGCCCTTTCTACCTCTCCCTTTCTTGCCTATTTTGCTTGTCTTTTATCTCATTTGGTNTATCTCATTTGGTCTAGGATGAGCT
>VZRX01001249.1:0-170612 GCA_013398075.1 Notiomystis cincta
TCAGGATATTCTGTGATTCTGAGCAACTCTGTGAAAACCCTGATACAATAGGCCAGGAAATCAAAACAGGCCACAGAGTGCTGTCTGTCCTAAAATAAAGACAGACTCATAGCAGGTGACTCCTGTTTTCCCACTCGTCCACAAATATTTTGTTTAGCTACACGGATTCCCTGGAAGTGGGGGGCATGTTGTCAGGTCAGAGGACCTGCTGTTGGGTTATATCATTGTTATGAGAGTCATGCTGCTAAGGAGCTTTGAGTTGTACCCCATACTGAGAATAGTTTAAATAATCTGTGACTCAAAGCATCTCTCATCAGAGATCACTGTGAACACGAGCAATTTTAGCTGACCCAACAAGCTAAACACAAACATGTCAAGATCTCAATAGCACCAGAACATTTGTTTTCAATATCCTGAGTGTGAAATCGGGGCCAATGGGCAACATTTATTTGGTAATGGTTTTGTTTGCCAGATGTTTCTTTCTCTAATTTTTCTGCAGACCACATACGAGTATATAGTGGAATTAAAATGATGATAGGAAAGAACCCAGTAGCCAAACTCTGGTTTATTGCAGCAGCATAAGCTGATTTCCAAGAGCAAAGCCATTACTCCACATTTGCATGGGTGTGAGATATGAACCCAGCCCATTCTCTTAAGGGAACATCTCTTGTAAACAAATAAATTAACCTCTGAGGCTTTGAAATTGAGATTTGAGAGTGGTGGGCAAGAGAGAGCACAGACTGTAAAGCTCTTCTCTCCCTCAGGCTGAAGGTTGTGCCTTCCAGAGGGAAAAAGCAAAGTGCTCCTCACTACCCAGTGCCCAGGTGTTGAGGCTGACCATGACTGATGCTTCTGAGGCTGCCAGGAGCCCAGAGGGAGCCACAGCCTGCAGCAGACACCCAAAACGAGGAACACAAACAGGTAAAGCTGCAGGTGAGATGAGGCACAGAGATTCTTTGCTTGGGACCCTGGCAAGGCTCCCCACCTATACTCCCTCCCCAGCCATACCTACAGTGCACTGCAGGAATGTGTTCTTTGATGTAAACCAATTTTTTTAACAAATAACAACTTTTTAATTATAAGTTCTTTTTGGACAGGAGTAATTGTCAAGAGTGCAACTGATGGATACATTAAATGTGGAAGCTGAGTAATTCTGGGACCAGAGAAAGGTTTCTGACTTTAAATGAGCTGCACTTACTGAGTTATGTGTCCACATCAAAGGTATTTTGCAAAGGAATAGAGCTGACACACTGTTACACTTCTATCAAAGCATCAAATGCAATTTTATAGATAATTGCTGCTGTACCATATTCTGTGAAGAAACTAGATCAGGAATACTGGGACACAGCTCAAAATGATAATGTGTCTCTTCCCCCAGGTTGTCAGTAGATTCAGAGCAGGAACAGTGCCAGACTAAAGCAGAGCAAATATTTGCAGTGCAATATTTTATTCACCAGAAAATTCCTCAAGTTTCTTACAGATAATTTTGGCTGATAAAGCATTTCTTTAGCAGCAAACTTTTATTTGAGTGCTTTTAGAAACACTACTGAGTGTGAGCCCAGGAGGACAGACTGGGGTTATTTTTAGAATGCTAACTCCCAGATAAAACCAGAGCATTCCTTTTTCCAATACATTTTTTGTAAGTTTTTGTAGATTATTTGTTAGTTGGTTCTGGAGGAGATTGTGTATGGAATGATTTGTCCATGATAGAGGTGTTCTTAGGCCAAAATCTCAGATCCTGGAGCTTTGCATATGGTCCTCCCCTTTTTCCTTTTATTGGTCATAACCCTGGAGGGACAATTCCCCAAAATCTGGAGGGAATTTGGGTCTGAGTCTGAAATTAAAGTAAGGTTCATCCACTGAATACATATTCTTATTTACCAAAGGAAGCCAAGCTCAAACCACATCATGCTGAACTTTGGCCATATATTTTATAAGATATGACTTCAAATGCAAGAAGGCATGCCAGCTTAAGGAAATACCTCTCTTTCCTCCTTTCAAACAGGTTTTCTTTGCTTTTCTAGGGTTTGCCCTCTTCACTGCTCAAAGAGTAAGTATTCAGTTGATAAATGGGAGACCTCTCCCACATAGAGTCCATCTTGGCTACACTCACACTATTAAAAAATGTAAATACAATTTGTAAGGGAATCCAAAATTTTCTAGGAATGCTTAAACCTTACAGGAGTGTTGAATTCTTCAGACTGAGCAGGGTCTGTCCAGATGGCTTAGTTGGGGTATGCATGCTCACCTCACCAGAGGAAACCCAAACTAGAACTTAGGAGGGTTTATTAGCAAATCCCACACACACTGAGCTATCCTTATAAATACCTAAGGAATTAATTTATAGGTTAGCCCAGAGTACAAAAAGAGGAATGCACTGTTTTTTCCACAGATGGTTATGTGAAAAAATATTTCTCCACCAGTCGTTATTGCTTTGAGATAATATGAATTACTCCTGGCTTCTACAAATGGGTTCAGTGGCAGAGACAGTCAATCAAGCAGGGCCTTGCTCTGGATTTTAGCAGTGCTTTAGGACAACAAGGATAAATGCTTCACTAATATTTAAGATGGGATTCATTGATGTGGCCATGCTATTTCATACCCATAACTTAAAATCATCTTTTTAAAAATAGACACTCAATAAGCTTTCTAGCTGCTACATAACCCCTTCAAGAACATGAACATAAAAACTCCAGAACTACCAGAACAAGCTCCCTTCTGTTCATTCCTGATATTTAAATAATCCGTGTACAGTCTTTTTAAATTTTGCCTTCAAACAGTTCAGCACAAAAGGTAACACTTGGTTCTGTAACATCCTAGGGCTCCCTGAAGCTTGTACTCATGTCTGGATGCTGAACTGAGCTGCTGTCTGTTGTTGCCAGTCACAGGGACTGAACCAATGCAGATCTCTGATAAGTCCTATGGAAAGCTGTGGATGACAGAGAATCCACATTTGTAGTTTAATATTTTATATATATATTATTATTATTATTATTATATCTGTAAAAACAGTAGATTTAAATGTGATTGTTATATTCCTATTAAAATAGATAATACTGCAAAAAGTGCAAGAGGGAAGGAACCTCTTTACCACACTGGAGGAATTGTAGCAGGTTGATGTTTTGGGAAAAGGAGGAGGAATTGCACCTTTCCTGAGAGCAAGAGCCCACCTGTGTGGGGAGGCTGCCCCAGACAGCCCTGTTGACACAGGCAGGAGAGGAAGGAATAGGAGGGTCTTAGCAGAGTCATAAACTAGACACTTGCCAAAAATATTGAGATTTTAGTCCCCAGAATTTCTGAGCAGGTTCTTCCTCAGTTTTCACAGCTGAGACTCATTTTAGGGGTCTGGCTTCCAGGCAAAGCAATGTGGACAAATGGATGACCAGAACTGCACCCTGAAAGGAATCTGCTCATGGAAACAGCCCTGGAGTATTGGGTTGGACCAGCTCTGTGATGGTCATGGTAAGATTTCACAGTTACACTCCAAATCAGCTGAAGCCCCTTCAGTCAGTTCTGATAGCCAACATCAGCCCTTTGAGGTGAACCACGAGGTGAGAACTGTTTGCCCAAACATTCACTTTTAGCAAACATTTCAAAGCAAGTGTTTTGCTAGAGCTGTCCCATAAGCAAAGATTTTTACAGAATCAGGGATGTTATGGTCACCCCCTGTGCTGAGGTCTCCTGCAGCTGCCAAAGTGCACAGTGGTGAAGGGGGTTCCTCAAGGGAAACCTGTGCAGGCTCGGGTATTTTCTGACTTTCATGCTTCTGTGAGGCAATGCCATGACTACATTAATGTCATTTTTGTCATTTAATACTGTTGCTAACCCACAAAATTGTTAAGGGACCACACAGAGCAATTTAGCATAATTAAGACAATTACACAGTTAAGCACCATGAGCAGTCAGTAGCCAAAGTTTTTGCCGCAGCGTAAGGAAACTTGGAGGCTCCATGTTTTGTCCCCGTGCACCCTTGGGGTTTTGACTGCTGATGAGAATGAAGATGATCACAGTGCAATGTCAGGCCTTTTTACCAGGAGGATGCTGCTCTTGAAGGAAGAGGAGGATCTGAGCCTATTCCCATCACCCAAAAGTTCCATGTGGGAACTTGATCTCCGAGCTTGTTATTTGAGCCAGGCTGGAGATCTCACCAAGGGAAGATGCTTAACACATTTCCTCTGCATTTTACAACCATCTGAAATGTATTTAGCCGACTTTTGAGGTACCTTGCATGTTAAACCTTGAACCGCAGTTGTAACCTCTCCAGTTTACCTTATTCACACAGTATTTGATTTGGATGACATATTTTTATAATATTTATTTTTCGGCCCATTTTGAGACTCTCATGTTAATGCCACAAGAACTTCAGTCTCCTGTATAATATTTCAGACATGGAGGGGAAAAAAAGTGAAGAAATAAAGAAAAAGAGAAACCAGCCATCTGCATCCACTTAAACTACATTACAATAAAGCTCAGTAAAGATCTGATCAGCAGTTTTTTTAGCCTGCTCTGATTTAATATGAAATAAATTAGTGGAAAACCCAAAGGCTGAAAGGAAATTTTTTTGCCACTGTTTAAAACAGGACATGAATCCTTTAACATAATATTTACACACATTATATTAAATACTTTCTGCAAAGGTAAAATTTAGCACTGCCAGCCTCAGACAGACTGGGAAGGAAATTTGTTTACACTTAATAAATCTGATTTTGAGAACAAAAAGTTTTGTTCTTTTTTCTTTTTTTTTCTCCTGTGTATGCACTAGTATTGATAGAAAATCCTGATTTCAAATTATGTAAACATACTCATTAAAAAACTGCTAAACACTTAAAGGAGAAGACACCATTTGTATTCTATTTGGTAGTGTTCTCATCTTGGCTTTCAGAGTTGCTATGATTTATTATCTCTGGTGGTCCACAAAGCTTCTGAGATTCTTAAAGCAGCACAGTTTTCAGTGATCTCTATATCCCAGTGTAGCTTTATTTGTGGTCCTTGCTAGTAGATTTGGCATGAATTTTCTGTCAATGTACTTTAATATTTGGGAAGGAAGGTGTCTGCCAAGAAATATCAAACCATCAGACGTGACATTTTCACTGGCCAGTTTCTCCAAGGAAAATTTCAAGGTCTAGGATTGAACCTCTATTCAAAACAAGAAGAAGATGGACTTTTTCCAGGGAAGACTCCATAGTCCCCAGCCCAGCTCTTTCAGAATGATTTGGAAGACAAAATATAAGTCTCCTGTCTGTTGGCCCAGAACAAGGACATGGCATTATAATCCCAGAGCCTTAAACCTTCAGCTTCATGTTGGGAGAGAGTGTGAGGTTGGTATGATTTAGCCACGTGGAGATGAGAACGTTTTGAAAAATCAAGAGAGCTTTCATGAAATAGCAAAACAGTTTCCTACAGAGCTGCAATTAAAATCATGCCCAATCCCTTGCAAACACATAGTGTTTATTAAGGAAGTTACTAAGATGTGCCACAGCTGCCAGGCAGAGGTGAGAAAGAAGTCTTAACTCACCCTCTGCTTCTTTCGTCTGAGATTTATCATCTAGCCAGACAACTTGGGTCATTAGCACATCAAAGATCTTAAAACATCCCAGATGAAAAAAGAAAAACTTCTTTAAGACCATGGCATTTCAAAGATCAGCCATGTATTTGTAGATTTTAAGATCATATGGAAACTTTGCAGTCACCTTCTCTGACATCTGCAGAGCATAGCCCAGAGGAGGCTGCCCAGCAATTCCTAAATTATTTCCAATAAATTGTGGTTGACTCAGGGCATCTTTCTCGGAAAGATATTCAGTCTGATCTAAAGACTATAAGCAACTGAGAATCCACCACATTCTTTGGCAAGCTGCTAGTTAAAAATAGGGCAAAATCTCACCAACAGGAATGGGAGTTTTGTCTGGACTCATATTTAATCTGCAGATTAAATATTCACAAAACTTCGAATTATTAAATATTCACAACAGAAGTGGGTTGTAATTTACTCCTTCCAGAAATCATGAGTCTGTCAATGATAAGTGAAGTAAGAAATTGGGGAAAGTAGTAACAATTTTTGAAACAATTTTTTTAAGTCTGATTAAGGAGCACAAAAACAAGGAGCTTGAGAATGTTCATCCAAGACACATTCTTTTATGGTTTTGAAGCCTAAAACCTTAGTGCTCAGAGATAGCATCTATTTAAAATACATGACCAAACCAAGGCATAAAAAGTATATTCCTTTAACTTTGCTCCCAGTATGGGTCTTCTGATGCCAGTAAGAGTCCTAGAAAAATATGAGCAACACTCATTCCATCAGCCAGAAATTGGTTGTATGGCAGGACTTCCAACAGAAAACTGATTTTTTCTTGCTATGACCCCAGTTTTGGCTAATTTCTTGGCTATACTGACAGGCAGAAGTCCTTAGTTAGCCCTATAAAAGCAGACAGCTATAATGTAAATAGAATTTCTGTTTACTCTGAAGTCAGAAAATTCATTCCAAGAGAACAATAAATGTGGGACCACATGCATTATTTAGTTATCTTTAAGAGTATTATTATTCCCCAAACAGGCTGGCTACTTCTCACTACTCTTGGTCAGTTCCTTCTGCAAATGCATCTCATCAGCTCCAGCTAATCCATCACTGTGGTTTGACAATAATCACTGACTTTCTTTCTAAAGATAATCTGTGTTTAAAGGCTCTGTTATATAATATGCTATAAGCCAAGAATATCTTGCAACATTTGGAAAGGTAGGGCAGTAATGTTCTGCCAGATTCCTCTCAGCATTTAAACATCATATTTTACATGCCAAAAGTTCAATAATGACTTGTGAGTTTTAAGATGGATAATTTATACCTGAAAACAATTAGGGAAGGCAGTTTAGAAAAACTTATCTGTGTTCTGGGAGATGTTACCACAAAAAATGTCACTGAAAGAGAGAGAAATAAATTGACTGAAATTCAAACGTGTCCTGGCCCCTTGGGAAAAGTCAGTGATAGTTCAGAGCCAGTTTCTTTCAAAGACAATTATGGAAAAAGAAAGGATTTTCAGAGACAAACCAATAACAGATAAGTGAGTGAGTTCTTGTGGGCTTGAAGAAGCAAAAGAGAACAGTAGAGGCAAAGAAGGGGTTTTCAGATCAATGAAAAAGAGCATCCTAGAAAAGGGAAAAGACATAAACCTGAAAATCTGGGATAAAAATAAGTGGAAGGATATCTAAAATATTCACAGGGGAGAGGACAGGGGTTAGAGAAGAAGTTTAGAGCCTCAAGCAGAGCATTTAGGGTGGAACCAGAGCTATCAGTGAACTAGAGAGAATCCTCCATATTTCTCTAGCTGAGCAAAAATGTGTCTGTTCAGATTAGACAGAAAACAAGGGTCAAGATCGGAGAGATTCATCATGAGAAGGACCTGTCAGGTAAAAGCACAAAAAAATCAGTGGTAGTGACAAAGAGCTGTTGCAGCCATGCCCAGGTCATGCTGACCCCAGTGAGCACTGTCAGCAGGGACACCCACCCACCTGGTGGGAAGTCACTCCACAGCTTCTCTGCAAAATCAAGGACCTCAAGGATCAGCAGACAGCTGTCCAAACCCTCAGGGCAGCACAGAGATGCAAAGTTTTATATAATTCCTGTTGCCATTAGAAAATAAACCATTAATTAGTTCTTTCTATTCTTGTTGGCAAATGAGAAAACACTACTGAGGGAGCACTCTTGGTTTCCCTACCTCACAAACAGACACTCACATTTTCACTAAAGGAAAGGTGTTACTTCAAACTCCTGAACTTCCCCAGCTGTGCATTTAATGACTGTTGCTCACCTGCTGCCTAGCTAAATTGTTTTAACTAATTCCTCTTTGATAGCTGCATAATTATCCTACATATCCTGAACAGAGAAGACCTGTTCATTATAGAAGGAGGGAAGACATGCAAGGACCAGTCTCCAAAATCTGACTTCCTTGGATACTTCTCTTCTAGATGAAGGGCAGAACAGGTTTCCCACAAGTTCATTGAGGAAAGATTTGAAGGCTCAAAAAGAAGAGGCACCACTGAGGTCTGCAGTGTCTCCTGCAGTTTAAATAAAATGAAAAAAAAGGGTCTGTATCTGCTTATAACCTACAAAGCGTGCCAGTCACCATTCTGATTAATTAATTTAGTTTTGTAGTTTATATTAATTACAGTGAAAGACCCAAATACACACTAATATCTGTAGTTTTATGACTGTTGAATAATTAATTACTGCTATTTCACTTTCTCTAAGTGGGAAAAATCAGGCATATTAAGCCTAAGGCACTATCAGCTACCCAATAGGTCTGTATGAAGGTTCATCATGGAGCCAAAATATCTCATTATTTGGCAGGAAGATTCAGTCTCAAAGGGCACCATCTTTGGTGTGTGGATATTTCCAAACCTCTCTGAAGATGATGGGTTTGGTAGAAACATTTTATTCAAGATAAATGGGAGAGAAAAAAACCCTATTTTGTTTAACAACAAATTACTGTCTGTATAACTAATTTACATGTTTTGCAGATCTGTCTTGGGTGGTTTGGCTGGGACCTGAATTAATACTTTAAATTTTGCTAATGGCATGGCAGACCCAGATGTGACAGAAACAGCCAATGGCAGGCAGAAAACACCACAAAGAACACCTATAAAATAAAACCACCAAAAAGGGGCGGAATTACTTGAGAAGGAGCATGGCTTTGTGAGCAACGACAGCGACTCCTACTTCATTGCTGCAGGTCTCTGTGAACATTCTCCACAAGGAAACATGATTGCATTGAAGAAATACAGGTCACCAACCTCTCCTTCCAGTGAAAACAATCTGGCACACCAGAAATATTGGCTATGAGGCAGGCAAATATCACCAGAGGAATCAAGTTTCCCAGAAGAGAAAAGTTAAGCTGATATCTGCAATCAAACTGGAACAAACAATGGAGGTACTCACAAAGCTCAACAATGGCCAGAAAAATAATTAAAACAAGATCTAAACAATTGCTGGAGCCCTCTGTAAAGAATCTGAGTCAAAATTCCGTAGCTTCCCAGAAAAGACAGAAATACGACCATCTCTTTGGGGGCAGAACGAAATGAGTCTGAGCAGATTGAAAAACCCTGCTAACATAAACACAGTTTTGGTCAGCACATGAAAAAGAACTTCAGAAAACTGCACTCACACAAAATAATAATTCATGTAAAATTGTATCCTTTTTTAACTGCATTTAGAGCAGAAGAGTGAAAAAACCCCACTGTAAGATGATTCTTCTACCTCTGCCTTGCTGCCATAGATTCTGGCACTCAGCTGATGAGGGACTTTCAAGTTACTCTCAGTAATGGGCTGACATAATGCTGAGCAATGAGGGATGATGAAGCACAAAGCTTCTCATTAAAATTGGGAGACCTTTTTCCACTGGAATTTATTAATGCACTTCAGGTGACACATGGGCTCAAAAAGCTGAAAACAACGAAAAATAAAATCCCAGCTGTCTAAATCAATGAAAGATGGACTCAGATTATATAAAAGACTTCCACTCAAGAGGGAATTGGTGGCTTTTCCTACTCCAGCTTCTATTTGGGAAGATGAGATGTGTCATCTCAGGGTTAAAAGGGATGTGTCAGCTCAGGGTCAGGCTTTTCTGGAGGCACAGATACCTCAGCCAACCTCACATCCCACAAGACTGGAAATTGCCCTGAGCATCCCACTCTGAAAGTCACTGCACACAGTGACTGTGTGTGCACCTCTAAGTTCCTCTGAATCTGTGAGAGGTATAAGACAGACAGATAACAGGTTACAGCTGGCTGGGGAGCACGAGAGAAGACCTTAAGTAACAGGAAGGATTTCCAAGGAGTCTTGTGCAATCTCAGTTTACACAGGCTTGGATTCAGATAAAGACTTGCAGGATACAAAAGACTGACATAGGGATGCTTGCCTGAACTCAAACATATCTCTTAAATCAGAAAAAAGGCTCAGGATTCCTCAGGACATGGGAGAAATTGCTGTGGTCCTCCTGCTTTCCAGCTGACCGTCCCTCAGAGGGAGGAGACAGCGAAGAGGCTGGAAGATGGTATCCATGAGCTCTGATGCTCCATCCCTGGAATGTCTACACCAAGGGGACTCTAACTTGGCTCACAGCTCTTCTGAGCTAACAGGGAAACAATGAAACTCAGCTCTGGGGTTTTTTTGTGCTTTTTTTTTAACTGAGAGAGAGAGAGGAGAGAAGAGAAGAGAAAAACTGGCAAGCACAGAATATTTAGAGAGTGGACCAGATAGAAGTTACTGTTATGAAATTTCTTTGTTTTGTGGCCAAGACTATTCTATATCTCTGGCTGGCCAGACAAAGCATCATGTGCCTTCAGCAGAAGCTTCTCTTCTACCCAGGGAGCTGGACAGAGGAAAACAAATTTTCAGGAAGGAGCTGGCTTCAAAAGGCATCAGAGTTCAACTCAGCCTAGACAGCCCTAGAAGCACAGACAGCCCACCTAAGGGAATGGCACTGGCCTCCTGTTCACATTTAGGAATGGGGAACACCCTGTCTGTTGTATTGTATTGGTCTTAAAAAATAGAAAATGCCCCAAACAAGGGGAAAATACACCAGAACAAGACCTGCAGTGAGGTAAAGTGACAACTTTTAACTGTGGAATAAGGAGTGTGTCCTATCTGTGAGACCCGTGGATCAGGTTTGGATAGCTAAGCCTGCCAGCATTAGGAAATTATTTTAAAAATCCAGATAATACCACAGAGCTTTCTAAAGTCTTTGAGAAGAAAATGTATTTTCATTGCTGCTCTCTGATGGCCAAGCAAGTGGGCTGTCAATAGGAAAGTGAGAGCAAAGAAAAGTGAGTTAGGTTAAAATGGTATTTGCTAAGAGACCCAGTGGGAAGGAGAAATCTCCTCTTACAGAGAGAAAACAAAGGTTCTCTGGAAGATTCAGCTCTACAAATGTTTTTCAACACACAGTTTTCTGTGGAGTTTTTTGCTTACCTAGAGTTTTGACTTTGCAAAAAAATGATAGAGAAAATGTGATACAGACTTTGGCACTGCCTGGTAAAGTAACAAGCTCTCCTTGGACAATTTACTTCCCTGAAAAAAAAAACAAATTCTGCTCCCAGTCCTTTCTGTTCACATGTTAGCACTCTCCTCTCCCTGTAAGCACTAACATGTGTACTTCCTGAAACAAATAGGCAAACACAGGTACACTAATATTGGAGATGGCCCCTGAGCCTTTTAAACTCTGAATTCTACGTGTTTTGTCTGGTTTATTAAATTCTGTGTACCTAGAAATTCCACGCTTGCCTCTGTACCAGCAATCTGATCGTGTAATAGTAAGGTTCAATAGCAGTTCATCTGGTTACGTGCATCAAGCGTCCCAAAAAAAGTATGGGAACAGCATATTCCATTCCTTCAAGTAGAAAAAACCCAAAACAATACTCAAAAAAGACAGTAAAATACATCACAATGCTTTCCAAAGTGCTGGGTAAACTCAGGTCCTTCATAAATTCTCATATGTGGTTCCTGAAAAGAAACACAGAAGTGTGGATCTTGAACAAGTCTTCTACATGGCGAAACTGAAATATGCTCATTTCTGCTGAAGAAGAAATTTTCAGTTTATAGAAGGTTTCTCACACATTCAAACAGTGAACTTTTAGAAGAGGTATTTTGCTTGGTGTGGGCAGAGTTATGAGGAAGAATGGGCTGAATAAAGTTTGGAAGATGGCTCTGAACGCTGTGGGGTCACCCAAAAAAGTGTCACAGCACTATTTCAGGTTTCTGCCACAGGAGCCAAGAGTATCATTTCAGAGACTGAAACAGTTTTACTGGAAAGAAATTGGCTCCAGGAACCAAAAAGAGCAGATTTTGGAGAAACAGAGATCCACCAGAGACAGAAAGACCCATTCCACATGTCAAAAAGGTAATCAGGCAAGAAGAAGTTTTGAACGATATTTGGCCAGATCAGCGGGAGCTAGAATGACTTTGGGGGAGTGTGTCTGAGTAAACCCTATTATAAATATAGAAATCTCTATCTTCTCTAAATTACAGAGGGAACATGCTGTGGTATGGACAGGAGCAGCCAGGGCCAGCAACAGGCTGGTCTCCAAAGGCTGCAGAGAGCATCCAAAAGGCAGTAGGTGAGGAAGCCCTTGCAGCACACCTGGAGAGATATCAAAGCCATGCTTTGGGAGGGAGAAAGGCCTGGCAAAGACTTGGAACTGCCAGCCACTGACTTCTGTTTTGCTACTGCTGCATCCAGAATAATGCTTTCTGCCAAAGAGGTACTAGGTTGTCATCTCTTTTTCCTGAGGTAAATGACCTTCATGGCCCCCACTTGGGCCAGCTGTGTAGGCCAGAATGCAGCAATGCCCAGTGGAATTACACCCTTACCTGAAGGCTATGTTTGTAGCTGTCAGCACAGAGAGATAGAAAGGGGAAATGAATCTTGGTGCCCAAAGCAATCTATAGCATTAACAGTTACAGAAGATTTCTAGCTGGAGTCCCAGAGGAGTTAACCCCATATACAGAGGGGGAAGCAAACCCAAAATCCCTCTCTCAGCCCACTGCTGCGCTTGATTCTGCCTCTCCCAAATTATCTCAAGAACACCCCTCCAAACCCACCCCACAATTACTGTGTGGCTCACTGCTCAAAGCAAACACACTGTTTGCAAAAACTCTAGCATTTCACACTTTGGGCTGAGTGTAAAAACCCACCACTGAGAAACCCATAAGTAGATGCACATTTGGAACGATGAGCTCACGTTTCACTCCTTCATTAGGCTCTCACACTCAACTGCTCTGTCTCAAACCCATGGAATCGAGCCTCTGTGGTGTGAAGAATTTGCAATGAAATGCAGTCTGGGCCCACAGACCATGACTCCAAGCTGAAGACAATTTGATAGATGGTGCACTGACCACACAGACAGGTTCAAAAGAAATCAGTTTGGCATTCTGGAGAATTTTGAAAGTATTCTTGATCAATGGTGTTTGGAAGTCTCAGGAACATTAATTCCATATCCAGTTTGCCAAAATGTCTACCTTAGACAGAATTTATGAGCATACATGTCAAGATATATTTAAAATTCTTTGAGACTTCCAAGTACACGAATAACACACGTATCATTACTACCTTTTTTTAACATAGCATCATATAAATCAAATGAAAGCACTAGGCTTTCTCAACTAAGGAAAACCACTGCACTTAAAATAACAAAGGTAATACTTATTTATTAATGTACAGTGTCCAAAATTCCTATTAAAATCTGTCAAGAATAGTTTAACGCAGCATACTCTCAGGAACTGAAATTAACGCTCAGAGGTTAAATCCACCCCTTTGCTGTATCCATACTTTTCATTTCAAAGGTTAGGAAGTCCCTGGTTGCTCCTTTGAAAAAGTGCAAAAGTGCCATGAAAAATGGAAACAGCATCTGAATGTACCCACTGTCATTTATCAACTGTCTTGTGTCAAGGCACTATTAGGTGTTTATCCACAAGGCATTTGAGGATGACAATTTATCAGAAGCATTTCCTCACACTCTCTGAGATGATGTCTGTGAATGAGGAGATTATGAAATAGCTCATTATCCAGTTCTTGCTATCTGATGGGGACTGTTCTGCAAGTGGAATTCACACAGGGAAGAAAATGGTCAGCATTGCCATTTCTGTGATTCCACCCAGTGGCAGACTTATAAAGGCTTGGGATCAGCAGTTTCATTTTAAGTCAGTTGTATATTTAAGCATGCAGAGAATCTAGAATGGACACAATTAAATTAAGTTAGGTTATTTTTTTCCACAACCATCTTATAAATTTACCAGGAGTAATTCTGTGCTGATTGAGTCTTAGGGAGCAGAAGAAATCTTGACTGTTGGTCCTTAGATAACCATCCAAACAACACAACCATAACTTCAGAGTCTATAAGAAGAAGATAAAAGAGCTTGTTATTTCCTTGGCTGATGATAATGTCCTGAATGACAAGGACCAGCATGTCATTCTGCAAAACCCTGACCTCATTTAAAGCTGTTTCCTTGAGGCTGAACAACTGCAGTTGGATCCTGGTGCAATTCTTCATAACAATAACTGCATTTACCTTTCCTGTTAGGGACATTTATTCAAAATTTCTGTAAGGTCCCCTGGCCAGCCAGATCAGTTTTGTTGAAGAGCAGTGTTTGTATGTGCTCACATGCAGGAGAGATCCTCAGAGCTGGGACAGCACATCTCCTTCAGTTCTGCTATGAGATGGCACCCTAAAGGTGCCATATTGTCCCTGCAGGAGTATGGACTGTCCCATGTACATTTTGGAGGCCTTCTCTTTTGATTTGGTACAAGAACCTTTGGCTTGCCCAAGGCTCCATCTCCATCTGCTTCTGGGACAACTCTTCCAAATCTTCAGGCACAATTAACCTTCCCCTAACTCAAGCTCCTTCTGTTAGTGCTTCCCATGGGGTTTCTTTATCTTCTCTTCCAAGTGCAAAATTCTGATGTTTGGTACTCCTCCTCAGGCTCTCTGTTTGCTCTCCTACCTCTGAAAACCCCACATTTCACCTTCTTCCTCATGCTCCTACTTTTCTACACCCCCCATGTTACTCAGTTCTCTTACTCTTCTCATTTTCCACGTCACTCAGTTACTCAAATCCTTGCTTAAGCATGAAAATCTCATTTCAGGCATTGCACAGTTGTGGTGGATCAATTCAAAAAGACCAAGGACAGACCAGGATATTTGTCAGCAGAACAGAGAGAGATGTGAGCAAAAACCAGGAGCTCAGCAACCTCTCCACTTCCTGCATATGTAAAAAGCTGTCTTGAGCAGAAGAGATGCATGGCAAATATTTAAGTAAGGAAAAATATTAATAATCACATCTTCCCTATGAAAGCAGTAAAGGGCCTTTGTACAAAGCACAATCTGAATAATGTTACCTTCCTTTCTGAACTACTTCTGCACAGTTTTAATCTGAGTCTTCCTTTAGCACTTCTTGCCATATTTAGTATCACAGTGAGTTTGCCAAATTCAAATACTCAGATTCAAGTGGGGCTCCTGGGACCTGTGGCATCTCAGAACCAGAGATCAAGTAAGAGAAAACACCGTGAGAAAGACCATTCCACCCCCCAAAACCATTAGCCCATCAGGTGAGGCACACTTAGTGGCATATTTACTTTTGACTTAAACTTCACATGAAGTCATGGAACGGCCCAGGCTTTGAAGGAGTGCCAAGGCAAAAGGGACAGTTCTGCATGTGCCACATTGTGCATGTCAAACAGTGTTAGCACTGAAAGGCTTATTGTTAGAGCCTCACTGAGGAGGTTAGCAGGAGAAAGGAAAATTGGATATAGAAGGACATTACATAATTCTTTTGGGTTTACAAAAGGAATTCGATTTGGCAAGTCTGAGCAGCAGAGATGTTGCTCTCTGAATTGGGGGTTAGTTTCAACTAGTGGAAAATGTCAGTTGTGAAACAACAAAAATATGGTAATACACTGTAAGTCTGTAAAGACATTTCACAAGTGAGAGCTGGCAACAAGCAGAGTGGTTCCCCTCTGTATTTTATTTGAGAGAATTTAAAATTATTAAAATTATGTGCCTCTACAACCTTGCTTCATCTTAGAAGAAAAATAAATTAACTCTATCTGTAACATCCACATTTCCAAATCATCATAGAATGTTTCTTCTCCTGTTTTTGTGTAATCAGAATATATTTGTGGGGTTGGTTTTTTTTCATAAATACTGCCTAGAAAATGATAGTGGTAACTGCAAAGAGATGGAGTTTTACCTGTCACTGAGTAGATCATTCCAAACAAAGTTTTCTACTTCCCCCAAAGATTTAAGGGCTGTTGGGAAAAAGGAAATGGGAGGAAAGGTGATGGTAAGAATTTTCCAGTTAAGTTTTCTACCAGGTCATCTTCCAGTGGGGACAGACACTGAGGTCTCTTCAAGAGAAATCTCTGCTTGGAGCTGATCTCTGTGTGAAACACTGCAGAGGTGCATGGCCTTCTCTCACTGGCTTCATGGTCATGTCATTGAAGGCACCTGAGACTTTTCAGACTGTGTAGAAGAGCATGCCTTGGCTCACAAACACCCATATTCCAGTGGATTTTGGGGTAGTCATTTCCACAAAAGTTACATTCATGCCTCCAGACAAAGCAAGACAGTTGGGGCTAATCTGTAAGAAAACCAGAGTGAAGGATTTCTCACTTCTCTGAAGAGAGAGGGTAACGCAAGCAAGGTGAGGAACATCCCTGGTCTTGTGTCCTCTTAATAGGTAGAAAAAGCTGGACTAAGATCCAAAGGCTCTGTGTGGTTGGGGCAGAGGAGGAGAGCAGCATTAGAGATGTCAGACCAGGTGTAGCACTGCCCTCACATTTCTCTGCACTCACAGTGAGCCTGCACTGCTCTTATCCATCACAAATTACACTTTGATCTCTAAGAGTTTGGATTGCTTTTCAATATTTTAGGAACGTTGCTCTAACATATGAATTAAGGTTCTGTTTGTGAAGGAGCAGCAACTCAGATTGCTGCTGGGAATGGGAAAATCCTCTGGAACCAGTTTCAGTAGAAACTAATCCTAAGAAAAGCTTATCTAAAAGTTCAGCATTAAACTCTGTACAGGAGTTAGAAAGAGCTGATGGCCAATTAAATATACTGGAAACTGAAGGGAAATGTGGGGGTGGAAGAAAAATGGAGATATTTTGCTGTTCCCTGACTGTTGCCCCTGGAAAGTCATTCCATCCTGAATTTCTCCAATGCCATATCCTTTGTAAGGTTTCAAAACCAACATTTAAAATATATTTTTAAGGATAACCATGTCTGAAAGTTAAAGCCCTTTGGGGGAGAATAAAAGAGGGACTTCAAAGTAACAAAATGCTAAATCTGGCAACTTGTTTTTAATGGAAGTAAAAACCTGCACGACTTAATACTTTAAAGTGTAATAAGAAGAGAAATGTCACACGTAGAGTTCAGTTTCTACCCATGGAATTGTGCCCCTGATTTAACAAATTCCAACTTAAATGCTTCCACCACAACTGAAAAATGTTTTACTGACCTCGAGCTCATTGTACAGCAGAGGTCCAAGAGTATTGCTAGGACTGGGATCAAAGAAGCCGTGGTTTTCAAAGCAGCCAGCCCAAAGTGAGCTAAATCCAGCTGGCGAACATTTTGCAGTTCAGCGAGTGCTGAACCCCCTTTTTGTGTGGAGTTTTGTTCAGGATGGGATTTGACATGCTGCATCCAAAGCCTGTTTTAGCTTCAGAGGAGCCCCTGGTCTCTCCCTCACTGAAGAATACTGCTGCACATGGTGCTGCAGCCACCTGAGTTGTCTTAGATCAGACTTCAGCCTTGCAAGAAGACCAGGCTGAGCAGTGGCTACATTCACCCTTCTGGTTTTATAGCTTTCCTTTGGTCCTGAGCAACAACTTTCCACATGTAAGATTGCATGAAATCATGTAATCAGTGTGTTATTCTTAGTTAAATTAAGAGCAATAACTATTCTACCTGTATAGTTTTTTAAAATATCTTTTTTATTATTATTTTCTGCTCACCAATTCAGCTTTCACATCCTCAAGCACCTGGTTTTAATACCCTGGACACGAAACATAATTCTGGATGCTGACACCAAACTGATGCATGTCCTAAGACATTGGTCAGGATCTATCTCATAAGGTAACACTGATATAATACATATCATCACTATGTGCCAGGTTATTTTCAGCTCTTCACAGTGGGAAATTGCTGTCTTGGATAACAGAATATCTGCAAGTTATTACATTTCGACCATTGAACCTACTGGTACTTAACAGGGAGGTTAAGATTAATGTTCATGATGTGTTTTGGAAACGGAGGAGGCACCAAAATGTGATTTCTGACATGGCTGTTGAGCCAGCAGTGCAAACTGGTGAGAGCAGACTGAGCTGCAGTCAGGTGTGAGGACTGATCAGCTCTGCCCAGCCTCTGGTTCTCCTGAGTGTGCAATCCCAGAAGAGTGCCAAGGACCCAAACCAAGGGCCAGAATGCTGAGCTGAATGCTTCTCTTCTGGTTCAGCTGGCACCAATGCCAGCTAAATGCAGTGTCTGGGCAAAGGAAGCACTTGTCACAGTGACAAAAACACAGCTCAGAGCACCTGCAGGGGTACCTGAGCAGAACAGGCACTGTGACAGGAGCTTGCAGGGCAGACCAGGGCCATTGAAACTCAGCCTTGGATAAAGGAAACCCTGTTACTGAACAGCAGGGTGTCACCAACCAGTTCAGAGTAAAATCACTGGTGCCTTTGGATTTAGGACCCCAAAAGACTGGCACACAGGGCAGGAAGTAACCTAGGAGGTGTTGAATAAACTCACTCATGTTTGAACTCCTGCCTCTCCCCGCTTGCTGCAGGTCTGGGTGATCTCTGCTGACTTAGGAGTCAAAGTTACCTGCACATCTCCAGGTGAGCACTAACCTGAACATCTCTAAGGAAAAAGCCATCAGCCAGCCCATGTGTGCTTTATTGTCTGAAATTTAGCTTTCTCACTAGGCATATTAACTCAAATCATCATTTTCCTCTTGGCGGGAGCTGTCAAGACACAGAATAGCCAGGCTGATGGGGAAAAGGAGATCTGTCCTCTTGAACTTGTGCTGCAATAAAGCCTGTTAGGCAAGGGTAATATGGCCAAAGGAGAGAATAAAGTCTGGAGCCCAGGTCTTCCCTATCCCATCTGAGTGCCCTGCTGTAGGCCACTGCCCACCTTCCTTAGTTGCTCTCCCAGACATCTGTCAACCCACTAATGGCTTGGGTCAAACCATTCACTTGAGACACAACTTGCTAGAGCTCTGCAGAACTCTGTAGAACTCTGCAGAACTCTTCAGACAGACTAAAGCCAAGACACCCAGACTGACTGACTGAACCAGCATGCTGCTAACACAGTACTAACAACTCAACACACTTGGAAAACAAACAGCAAAATAAGCTTGGCTTTCACCAAACTTCCTTTGTCCAGATACCCTGGAGTCATAAAACAAAAGATACACACACACAGAGCAATTCCCCTCAAGAAAGAGTTTATTAAGGCTTTAAATGAGGAGAAAAGTCTCTCTTATTTGGGGATAGGAATAGAGGAAGGATCAGGCAAATTCCCATCTGGCATTTGCAGACATATCCACTTTTTGCTGCTCATAACAATTAGCATATCTGTGCCAATGACGATTTGCAAGTCTCTGTCTGTGCTGACTTTGGATGTGCCCCAGCTGCAGTGAGGGTGAGCTCCACAGCATTTTGCCATTCTGAGTTGCTTAGTTATCCATATTACCCTCATCCAGAAACCAGGGCAGACAATCAGACATGTCTCCTTTTAGAGCATAATGAGGATGTGGTAAGTGCAGCCTAAGACCCAGAAGTTGGGAAAGGATCCCACTGTTTGGGTGTATCCATTCAGTTTCTGGGTTTTGGTGAAAAGCTTGGCAAAAACTATGAAACTACAACATAGCAACACTACATACATGATGGATGTAGATTATGACACCTCTCAAGATGTTTCCCTCTCTCCTGCAGTATCCCAGATAACTTAGCCAAGCAGATGTTCACCATTATTTTGAGCCATGGAAAAATGCAAGATTCACACTAAAAGAAAAAACATGAAACATGGAAGACATCTGAACTATTCTCTGTTTGCTTTGTCTTGCAAGCAATGAGGAATTTGTTTTTTTCTGAGTCAGAGCTGGAACTGGAACAGAGATACCTCACGTTCTGGAGGGATCTCACTATCCAGAATCTCCAGGCACCAGGAGAGATGAGGCCTGTGTCCCTCCCTCAAAGAAACGTCCTACTTTTCTGTAGAAAGGAATCACTTTTCTGGGAAACAGTCAGAGAAAGAAAGAATAGATATTTCTGATGATATTTCACTCATTCTCTTGTTCCAGCACATTATTTTGCCCAGTGGTTGAGGGAGAAAAGACAGACCCAGCTGCCCTTGAGGTGCTACGGCTTCCGGCTCCATTGTCTTTCTGGGGATAATGTTTGTTCCCTAACTATAACCCCAGCTCCCCCTCAGCCACGAAGCTTTCCATTTCTATAGCACTTCAAGACTCATTTCTATCTAGGATGAAATACATCCCTTGAAGTTTTCTGGGAAAAGCGTTGGTGATAAAAATCCGCTATTGTCCGTTGTTGGCACTGAAGAAGGGCTGTTGGAACACGGCATGGAGCCATTCCCTCCCACCTTTCCTTCCCAGTGTTAGCACTATCGCTGCTGACCCAAATAAATGCATTGTTCCCCAAAGCAGGGAGGATGAAGTTATTCTGAACTGATAAGGCTCCTCCCTGACTATTCACTGCTTGGACTCCGTTACCCGAAAGATGGTCCCCATCTGACTTGGCTGCTCCTCTTGGAATAGCCCCAGATCCTCTCTATACTCCAACAAGTTTAACATTTTTTCCTTCTCTCTGCAGCATATTTACCCATGGAGCACCAAAGAATCACAGAACATCCCAAGTTGGAAGGGACAAAAGGATCATCGAGTCCCAACTCCTGGCCCTGCACAGGAAAATCCCCAAAATCCCACCATGTGCCTGAAAGCATTGTTCAAACAGTCCCTGAGCTCTCTCAGGCTGTGACTACTGCCCTGGGGAGCCTGTTCCAGTGCTCAAGCACCCTCTGGCTAAAGAACCTTTTCCTAATATCCAACCTAAATCTCCTCTGACACAGCTTCACACCATCCCTTGGGTCCTATTGTGAAAGGCAATGGTCACTGCAGCTCCTCCTTCCTCTCCCCACCAAGCCAAGCACCGCTCTGGTGGCACAGCAGGACCAGGTACTCATGGACCTGGCTGTCCCTCAGCTCTGCCCTGCAGCTGGGGAAGCCAGCTCTGGGCCACAATCGTGTCTGGCTCCCTCTCTCCGTGCCAGCCCTGAGAACAGTACATTTTGTGCAGTCTCAGGAAATGGCAGTTCTGCCGAAGGTCAGGGTTTGTGAAACAGACACCTTTTTTTTTCTTTTCCTTCTTTTCCCTTTACTTGGGAGTTTCTTTTACTCCCTTCTCCCTCCTCACCCCACACTTTCCCTGGGCCTGTTCCAAGAACAACCCTGGTGCCATTCTCTCCCACCGAAGGCACAAAGAGCTTCTTTTACCGACCCACTGGCTGCTCAGGATACAAAGAAGTTAAACTAACAATGTGGCGATGCAACAGCCCATTACAGGCAGGTCTGGATGAGTCACAGAAATAAAGAGTAGGAAGGGATTGAAGGGGCCACCTTCCCCTCTCCCCCAAGGCAGCCCATGTATTTTCTCCTACTACATTTTCCAGTGACCTGCTATTTCTGTTCCTTTGGAGTACAGCAAGGTCTCGGGTTCTCCCCAGGAATGGTATTTATTGCCAGGATTTATCACTCCTCGGAACAAGTTTGTCCAGTCTTTATGCTTATTTAGAGAATGCACCACATTTAACTGTGGAGTCCAACCCCAGAGCAAAATACCATCTGAAAAACAGCATTTAAAGTGCACATTTAATCTTGAAAAGAGGCTAATATTCCTCTCTGAAAGTGTTTCTAAGGTCTGAGTTGCCTATGTTCTGGGCAGACTCTGACAGAGTGAATGCTACATGTATTAAATAGTGATTGGCACCATTTTCAGGTACCTGCTGTAGTTTGCAGAGATTTAGAAAGGAATCTTGAAGAGTTAGAAAGAAAACTGGAATTACTGCCTTCAGGTGCTTTAAAAACCCCAAAAATCCCCAACCCAGAAAACAACAAAGCAAATGCTGCTTCCACACTCAGGTTTGCACTCAGCCATGGTTAGATGTGGCATCATCTCAGCTTTACTGCCATCAGCCCTCAGAGATTCCTGTCCCTCCAGCTAACCATATCAGAGACATCCACCTGGTTTTCCTCATCTTGCACAAAAGTATGGGGGATTTTTTCCATTGATCTCTGGACTCAGCTCCAAGCCATGCACAGTATCTTCCACTCTCTCTTGTGCCTCGTTTGCAGACTGTTTTACCTATTTTACCCTGGCTAGAACGGTATTTTCATGGCTCTAAGGAAAGGTCTTTGACTTCTTTTGGAGTGAGCACAAGAGGTTGGTACCATCTCTCCACACATCTCAGAGTACACACATCACTTGCAGCACTACAACACTGCCTTAGGTCCCACTGAATAGAGAGCCCCAGGAGTGTGGCAGCCCAGAGTGTGGCAGGACAGTCCCCTGGGGCACTGTGGTGTGGTGGGACCAGGATCACAGTCCCCACTGCTGAGAGAGCTTCCAGTTTTGGGAGGAACCCCTTGCTGGGCACAGAGGCTGCTGAAGTGCCTGATAGTGATACTCTCACTTTCATCCAACACGTGCACGAAGCCCAGGGAGTTCTGCTTTTTATGGGAAGGTGAGGCACTTCCAAGAGTCATAAAACAACCTGAAAGAACACACAGCACACATAAAAATGCCAAATTCAGTTTGTCTTCTGCACCTCAAAATACAGAGGCCACTGGGGACCTAGCTGGGGTTTTCTCTGCTGTGGCACAATGTGGTGTCACCTGGAGGCCAGCTGAGCGTGTTCTTGCTAACAGACAAATAACATTCCTCAAAAGAGCCCATTAAATTAAAGCCTGCTACTGTGATCCAAGCAGGTTTGCAGTCTGCAGCTGCAAAGCATCTGCCTGTGGCTGTCCCTGGATTCCTCATCCCTCACACAGAGCCTGGTGCTCTCCAGGACAAGCCAGACCCAGTCATCCCCAGCACATCACCCTGCCAGGCACAAGCTCAGTGAAAGGGCACCTGTCTCATGTCCCTGTGACAACACCATTAACCAAATATTGCCCCCATGACTCCCAGTGAGGTCAAAATAATTTTCACATCAAGGTCTGCAAACAAAGGAAGCCCCTCCTCTACAGGGTAAATATTAACAACCCTTGGACTATTTGCAACCTAATTAAATGGAATATTTCCTCTGCATGTGTGAAATCTGGATGCTATTTCTGTTAGGTACAAATATCTGGGGTATTCACTACTGTTAGATAAAATAAAACAAAGGAAAAAATCCCAGCCCAAAATAATGAGTTCTTTAATATTTTCATTTTAAGGACATAATTTCAGTGCTGAATAGATTAAACTGTCTGACTGAGCTTAGTCCAACCTCATCTACAGTTTCATAACACTAGATGGAGATCATTGTTGGCTGATAGCACTAAAATTACTAGTAAGGTTTTTTTTTAGTCTTTTAGGGATGGGACTTTAAAAAAAAGGTTTGAATCTCTAATTCATTTTTTTTTCCCTTAACCAAAACCATTATTATGAAGTTCTCTTCAATTTGTCCTGGAACAGCTTCAATCATGGCTCAGTTCAAGCGGAAACTGAACTGAAAAATGCATTGGTTCCTCTCTCTGGGCTTTACTAAGTAATTTTGTAATAAAGCTGCATGGAAACAGAAGCTTGAAACTTCCACTTTGTGAAGGAGTTTGGAAATTCCAGGGATGCTTCTGCCCAAATCAGACCAAACCCCCAAACAGTGCAAGATTTTACATGAGTGAAAAATTATCTCAAAAATTACCTTTCTTTTTGATCAAAATATTTTTTAGAAAACTTTGTTCAATTTCAACTTTTAAAGGCTACTTGTACAGAAAGTAAAAAAACTAAAAATCAGTAGATGGTTCAAAACGGAAGGAAAGTGGGCTCAACTTCTAAAAGTACAAATGGAAAATTTTAATTCTTTGATAATATTTTTAATTATTTTTTTCTGATAGGCCACTAACTGACCACTCTTTATGAAACACACTAATTTTGGCATCTTTTTCAAGCTAATTTTTTTCCTTCAATATTTCTCCAAACAATCCTTTTATAATAAAAGGAACACGAATTACGTGCATGAGGAAAGCGTTTTCCATCAAAAATGCCTTTTATTGATGGTGAGGATATGTGTGAGCATCACAGGCTGAAAATAATTAAGAGCACAGTTGAAGACCTATTTCCATTAGGGGCAGCATTAGATATGGCACTTGGCTCACTTCAAACAGAGAACTTCACAAAGTTAATGGGACTAACAGGACCCTTTCCCACCACCAAACGAGGCAGCACATGGGAACTGCTTTATTGAGTTGGAACATAAGAACATGAACTCAGAAGATCTGATCTGGGCCATAAATGTGACAGGTGGCTTTTTGTACCTGCAGGTGTTACAAAGAGAGCGTCAAATGAAGCTTAAATGTGTGAACAATAACAAAGATTTGAGATTCCTCAGTGTTCCTAAGAGGTCTGAGCACAGCTACACAATGCAAGTAGCTCTCTAGACAGAACAGACTCCAGTTCAGGATCCACATACAAGGCATATTAACACCCTGAATAGTGTTGGGTTGGTTAAAGCTGCTTGCTGACTTGTTAATCAAAAGTGAGTGTTATCCAGGAAATAATGGCCCCAAATAATGATCATGTTCTGAGCCTCAGCCAGTCCAGAAATTTTTGTTTTCTTTTTTTTTTTTAATAATAAGCTCCTGATTTTAACTTGCAATAAAAATATCTGTAAGCTTCCAGTGGGTTTAGTCAGCTCAGACTGATACAACAAAAGCAGGGGAAGTGAAATCCTGGCATGATTTGTACAAGACTCTTTTTAGCATACATTTTCCATACACAGGCTTATATTACAGAACAGCTAATCAATGGAAACATTGTGCTGACATCTGTGTGTAAAATCAAGACCTTGATGTTGACACCTTTCAAATATTTATAGTAGTTATTGTACCAACACCTTCGTGATCTTTCAGCCAAGTTATACACACGTGCCCACGTTTTCAAAGAGTCTCTCGAGTGTGGGCTGCAGTGCATATCAAATTTGTAATAAGAATATATTTGTGCAACTTTCCACCCCAAACTCAGGATCACTGTCCATGAATAACTCTGATGTTCACAGTGTTTGAATGCCAACATCAAAAGCTCAGGTCCTAATTCCCCCAAGTACTTCAGACTAAAATGACTTTTAAGGACTCGTGAGGTTTTAATGCAATTTAACTGGGTGTTTTCCCTCCTCCACACCACGTCAGAGCAAAGGCAGGCTGAGTCTAGATCACAGGGCAGCACCTCCAAGCTATCCCTGCTCCAGGACATCTCTCCTTGTGATAACATGACTTGTTCCAACCATTTCTCAGTGTCAGCACAGCTGTGCGAGGCACAGCCAACGCTGATTCTGTGTGGATCCACGGAAACCTTCTCCTGTCCTGGAGCTCCCCGGGGTACAGCATGGACACCCAGGGATCTGGGAGCCAGCAAATGCTAAATATAACCTTAAGAGAAGGCACTGGGTGGGGTCCATGTGCATCACTCACACATGAGGTGCTGGGTGAGCTGCCCACCTCCAGAGGTGGGGTGGGATGAAAGGAGAGGAGAAGACTGACAGAGCCTCTGGAGACATCTCCCTCACACTCCACAGCAAAGCTGAACCACACTTTCACACTGCAGATGGAGCCTGCAGGGACACAAGGCTAGAAGCCCACGAGGCCCACACTGCAGCCAGCTCTGGTTTGTATTCATGCCCCAGATTTGTCACAGCCTTTTGTCACCACCTGGGACAAATCATTCTTGCTGCCTCACTTCTCACCTGTAGAACACAAAGTTAGCACTCCTCTCCAAACAGCTTGTCTTACCTTTTAATTTGAAAATCCAACTTAGCAGCTGCACATTTTGGTGTCTTGTTGGTGTGCTTGTGGTACAAGCCACACATTTCTCCAGAGCTGAGAAGCTTCTGTTGATCTCAGACTGGAACACAGAAAAAGGAGATATTACAGTCCCCATGAGAAAATCTCATTTGTCATCTAGAAGCCTTCAGATTATTTAATATTTTTTCCAGCAGAGGGGAAAGTGAACAAGGATCCAGTTTTCAGCATTCTTTGCCTGAAATTGTGAAGTCTAGAAACATCCCAGGCAGACACATGGAAAACTGTTTGTGTGACACTGGTCCAACACTTTTCAAAGTACTATAAATATTTAAATAAAATAGGCACTTACAAAGTTCAGACACTTACATAGATGTTTGCCCTCTGAGCTATAGTTACTCCCTATTCACATGTAGGAATTGGATGAGTATCGCATTCATTGCACAGGCAATTCCTCTGGTTAGATCTCAGCCAAAATAACAGTCTTATTTAGGAGCTGCATTGGTGTTTTAGCAGACTAATAAAAGGCAGCCCTGTGTCCCATCTCTAAATATTGGCACTCAAGCTGTTTGGTTGGAAGCAGTTGCCTTGTATACGTGTATACTTACAAAGATTTTCTGTTTCTCTTCTGACAGAAGGAAACTACTGTTCTTCTACTGAATAAACAGGCCATTGTGGATTTCTCTCTGCCATTGCCTCAGCCACTACAGAAGTCCTTAGGTCAAGAATTAAGTCATATTCCTTGGGTGTGGGGGTTGCTCTTGATCAGTAAAGAGGTGACAAATGAAATGCAGCACCTCTGCCCCATGTTGAAGCTAATCCAAAAATGCATGGAGGAGTGGGGTACATGTGTAAGTTTTGTACTCAGAAAAGTTCTCCTGAGATTTATTTTGTCTCCATATTACAAAGTTAGATTCCATTGCAATGATGGCATGCAGCTCCTCCCAAAAGGAACCTGGACTTAAGCTGGATTTGACCACCACATTGGAGTCACCCTCGTGACTTCAAAGTGTTGGATGTATGCAGGGGCAGTAAGTTTGCAGTTCTTTTATCACTGGTGGGCTTGGAGAGCAGAACATCGCTGTGTCAGTGTGTCCATATGACAGGGACACTTGCTCTCTTGTCCCACCAGTGAGTCCAGTGATGTCTCTGCCCACTGCAGGTCTTCCAGCAGGCACTGGCTGAAGTCACTTCCCACGAATGGCAGGAGGTGGAGACACCAGTCATTTCACATGGGAAAGTTTCACAAAGGTTAATTGTCCTTCTGTAAAAATATGTCTGGCTTCAACTTGGCCATGTCCCTGTCCATAAGAGTGGAAGTATGATTGGTCTCAGTACTTTTCTGTGTGAAAGAACATAGAGACTGAAATTACTTCATCTCTTGACCTTTATTTTCAGCCTTCTTCTGATAACCTAAGAACTTGCTTCATAAATCTCTCACTACAAATTATTTTCTTTGGCTATGAAAAACATTTTACTGCAATAAAACCTTTTCTGGTTTTTTTCCCCTTGACCTCTCTCTCCCATCTCATAATATCTTTACTAAAACATGGATAGAGCAGACACAGCAGTCCAGGGTCTGTCTAATTAAAGCATTTAATGGAGGTAAAGTCACATCCCCCATTCAGTCTTGCTGCTCCTGTTTGCCAAAAAGAATCATGTCTCTTATAGCACTGTGTAGAAGAAATCACTTTCACCTTGACATGCCCTTAGCAGGGATAAGATTTTACACATGCCAAAATGTCCCTGTGTGCAATATTATAGAGCCACCAAACCCTGAGAAATTATTAGAAGAAGCATATTTAATCACTTCTAGCTGCAGTTAAATCATCAATGATGTCCCAGTGACACTGTGAGTAAATGCCTGTCAGTGTTGCCATTATATTTGTCTGTGGTTTGGAATGTTTTGGATTACATTAAGGAGAAAAATGCAGCTTTTTTTTTTTTTTTTGCCAGACAGGATGTAAATGGCTTTGCAATTTTCAATGATGTTCTAACCCGAACTGTGTGTAAGAAACAGTGTAATGTTCCCACACATGGGGTTAGCTCACTGCCATGAGGACAGTTTTATGGCCCTTTTTATTTCTTTGAAATGCAATGCGAAAATGTGAGGATTTTATTTCTGTTATTTAAATGTTGCCTAATCAGCAGTCTGACTCCTGTTCTGTGGCCTTCTCCTGGGAATCACAGAGGACTCCAGCAGGCAGGTGCCCAGCTCTTCAGGAAAACATTACCATGTAAAATATTTCACAATGGCCCATTTTCTCCCAACTCTTTGTCAGCCATTCGAATAAAACATTTGATTATACCACAAGCTGCCAAAACATCATTTAAGCAAATTGCTTGGAGGAAAGAAGAGTGGAAAGATGCAAGTCATAAAAACATCAAAACTTTTGTGGGGAAAGAATGTGATGAAAGCATTTTTTTCCTTATTTCTTTACAAATGAACAGTGCCTGATGCCTTTTAATCCAGACCTACAAGATTTAGATGGGAGGAAAAATCTTCTAAGACTAAGGAGTTAATGTACAATAGGTACAAAGATGTTCCTTTCATCTTCATGTCCTTAACAAATACTGTGTCTTAGCTTTCTATTTTTCTACATATGCATGTGCAGAAGCACATTATTGTGCAAAATGTAATACCAAGTCTTGGGCACATGTTTTCAATACCACACTCACAAAAATTCAGAGCATAGATGTGCACACAAGTCTTGATGGTTGGAGAGCTGGGGGAAATGTGCCTTGCAGAGAAATGTCAGGGGCTTGCTCTTCTGAAGTCCTCAAAGAGATCAAGGGAGGGATGTGATTTCAGTGTCAAAAAGACTACACTCTTTCTTTAAAGACAGTATATATCACATATCAAAAGACTTTTTAACATAACACAGTATGACTGAAAGTTAAAGACATCCCATTAAGAAGTGTGGCACAATTATCTAACAGAGCAAGTGAGTCTGAGGAAAAGAATTGCCAAAGGAAATGGTGAGTTCCCAACTCCTGAAGAATCCCCCAGATGTTGCAATCTTCATGGAAACAAGGCAGAGTGATGTGTGTAGAAGTTACTCAGACTGACATGATGGCTCTGTCATGGCAAAGGACAGAGGACAAACAAATCTGGATCTTTTTCCCCTTAAAATATGCAATCAAGTCTGATCAATCTCTGCTCTCCACCCTCCTCCCCAAAATACCCTGGGAAACTGGAAATGCTGATCACCACTCTCTATGCTGCTGTTGATTATTATTTAATTTTTATTGTGATAGTGCCTAAAGTGCAGGACACAACATGACAACCTTCACACAAGCAAATTGCCTCCATCTACAGACCCCTGTGCTCACATCCAGGAGAAAAGCTCTCTGCAGCTCTGTTACTTTCCATCACACCTCATGGGATGCCACAGAGGACTCCAGTGTCCCACAGGCAATTTCCAAGCAGAAATAAGGATTTAGGAAAGCAGACAAATAAAATGAGTGATACTACCATCACACACACAGCTAATGGAAGAATTTGTATCCCACCCTCCTTTTACCTTAAGGACTATTTGCTGTATTTAAAGTGAATCTGTCTCCCTGTTATATGTTGAATAGGGGAACTCCCCAGCCCAAATAACTGATTGTCCTCAGCATCCTTTCCTTAAAAATATCCACTGAGGCCAAATATGTGCAGACAGCAAAAGCCTCAGTCTCCACTGAACTCTAGGGGAGTCAGCTGAAGGTTTTCAGGGAAGAGAGCTAAAGGACTGCTAGAAATCCTATTCTTCCTATCTGCCACAAAACAGACCCTTATCAGAGCCCACCCTCCAATAACTCATCCAAGCTGCCGAGCCAAGGATCACAAGAGACAGCCTGTTAGACTGAACTGGGTAACACTTGCCAGAGCTTGGCTTTGGGGGTGCTCATACAGTGCTACTGCAGCCCTTCTTCTCTGGTTTTCATTTACAGCCTTTTCCCTCTTTCAAATCTGTTACATTTTATCGACTCTATTTCAGGATTTTAGCAATCTGGATATTTTGAGGCAGATTTTTGGCATATTATTTCACTTCATGGCATAGATACATGTCTCTATGTTTAATAGGAGTGAAATGCTGTCATTTTTTATTCTGTTATGACAGTATAACCTGCAAAAGTCTGGCTTTCTAAGGAAGGTATTGTAGCTAAAATGGTTTTAATACACAGTGAAGTAGAGGTAAAACTACATATGGGTCATTAAAACACCAAACAAACAAAGAAAAAAGTCTTCTTTCTCAGAGATGAAGCAATATATATAATTTCATCTTGTTTCCAATATTGATTTTTTAAAAGGAAATTTCCTTGCCTGCTGCAAAGTATGAAATTTCTGTCATCTCTTTCAGTTATTCACAATACCTTTCAATTATTCACAATGGCCCTATCTCTGTTGCTTTTGCTGCTGTTGCTCCAGGGTGCACAAGGGTTTTGTGCTGAATTTATGGGTTTGTGGAGAGCATCAGCAGACCACAGACAGCCTCAGGTTCTGGAAGCAGCATCACTGATGGTCCCAGCAGAGAAATGTCTCAGAGCAGAAGCCTCTGGGCAGAACTGAGACCAGAGGGATCCAACCAGGTGTTTGTGTGGCTCTTTCTTGTTGTAGCTTCAACAAAGCTCAGTAAGCCATGACAAATTACAAACATGGATCTGAGGGAGAAATGCAGGGATTTGTGCACTGCCAACTCTGTTTCCACTCACCTTAGGTACCTCCTTTGCTTGGTTGTGTTTGAAAAGAAAGGTGCTTAAACCCACTGCACAACTTCTCATACCTGAGGTCATGTAATGACAAAATCCAGTGTGTGAAAGCACAGGCTGCCAGAGGAAGCAGACTTATATTCAGTGCAGGGCAGAACAGGGGAAAAAGAATGTTTGTGTTCTGTTGGGAACAGTTGGCCCTGAGCTCATCCCACTCTGTGGTTGTGCTCTGACTGCCCACACTCTTTACACAGCCATCACAGAGACAGACACTTCCAAAAGAGGATTTCCCTATAAAAAATGTCTAAATCACATCTGCAGGCATCTTTCTCTGTGCTGTGCAAAGAGGATGCTCTGGTAGGTCAGGTGGGATAAATCACAGCTAAAATCTGTGAAGAGTGACCCAGGTCCCCCAGGTAGCAGAGTGATGCTCCACATCACACCCAGGGCAGAGCTCTGGAGAGGTCATCATCTTCTCTGAGCATTGTGCTTTGAATTCCAGTCCTGTGTGAGCTCTTACAGACTGGTTTATAAGATGGAAAGGGTTGTGTCTCACACATCACACCAAATGATCTCCCAGAAAGCAAATACCTTTGGGATAGATTCCTGGAGGTTTCTCAGTGTGGGAGCTCCTAAAGATGACACTGGAGAACTGAAAACAAGATGAGAGGGCACCTGTGAAACCCCATTAGCAGCTCCCTCACGAGCTCCTGTTTTGCTGGTCTGAACTCCTGGCAGGGAGATTTTCTAACGATATGAATCACAGTGACACGAGAAACGAGCTAAATCAGCAAAGTCCCGTTTTATTTACAAGGCTCAGCTTTCATTATTTCCCATTGCAAAGGAAGTGCAAGGCTAAAACATCTGGTCCTGTCGATGGGCTTCCAGCCAAAGCTCCAACGTCTGCCACTGAGCTGAAACAACAGCAGCCTAATCTCAGTATTGTCTTTAGCCCTCTCAGAAACTTCTCCTCCCCAGTGAGAAAGCAGAAAGAAATCTTCCCTCGGTGTTTTATTTCAGGCGCAGCACGTTAAGCTGCAACCACACACCAACTGCAGATACTTTCCTTCACAATCCTCCCACTTCCTAAAGGCAATAAATGCTCAGACCAGGGGGTTCATCAGGGATAAGCAATTAATTTTTCTCAAAAGATATTTTTTTACCAGGGTCGGCTTTGCAGGAAATGGTACCTTGCTTCTGAACCGCTGGGAAATGATCCCAGGGAAGGTGGGAGAGCAGTGAGGAATACAGAGGTCCCAGTAGAAATGAAGGAATTTTATGTCTGAGATCCTGATAAGATTCAGGGGAAAATATATTTCAGACCAGATTCTGACACCCATGTTTCTACAAAGTGCCTGAATGCAGATAGCCTTATAAATACATTAAATTTTACACTTCTAGAATGTCTGCCATGTCACTAGTGTGAATCATAATTGATTTTTGTACATCAAAGGCCAAAAGTCTGTTACAAAGTAAAGAGTTGAACAAGTGGGGTGGTTTGCTGAACAAGATGTACTTAGGCCACTTTGTTAGCAAAAATATTTTTTAAAAAGGTCCGAAGTCTGACAGGTTCAATCTAAGCAACTACTGGCTGTTTCTAGAGAGGAAAAAAACTCTTGTAATAAGCAGATTACCTGCGTGCAGTAAGACATCAAAAAATTCTAATTCTATACATACATCAGCAAGAAAAGAAGAGTTAAGAATCTCCATTCTTTATTGGATAGGGGGGAATCACAGGATGAGGAGAAGGGTGAGGTGTTTAATGCCTTCTTTGCCTGGGTCTTTAACAGTAAGACTGTTGTTCTCTGGGTACTCAGCCCCCTGAGCTGGAAGACAGGGATGGGGAGCACAATGAAGCCCCCATAATCCAAGGGGAAATGGTCAGAGATCTGTTACATCACTTAGACCCACACAGGTCCGTGGGGCTGATGAAATCCACCCAAGGGGACTGAGGGAGTTCATGGATGGGCTCACTGAGCCACTCTCCATCATTTACCAGCAGTCCTGGCTCCCTGGGGAGCTCCCAGGGGACTGGAGGTCAGCAGATGTGACACCCATCTGTGAGAAGGCCCAGAAGGAGGATCTGGGAGGTACAGGCCACCCTGTCAGGGTGACCTCAGTGCCAGGAAAGGTCATGGAACAGATCATCTGCTCCATGTGTGTGATCCCACAGCATGTGCAGGACAACCAGGGCATCAGGCCCAGCCAGCACAGGTTAGGGACAGGTAAGTGCCACGTGAATAACCTGATACCTCCTGGTTCAGTTCTTCCTACTTTGAAATAACTGTGTTTCTAGATGATTTCATGTCTAAAATAGTGCTTGCACATTGGGAAAGATGGACACAACCATTGTCCTGCAAAGAAGAGAAGAAAAAGAGAACTGATGTGATTGGTCCCCAGCTCTGCTGTGGCTTTGCCAGCAGGGTCTGTAGTGACTGCCCCAGACCTTTAGGAAAAATCACATTGGTGCTTTCTTGGGTATTTGGGTTCTAAATCGCTGTTATTGATCTTGCAGAGTGGACAAGGTGACGGAAAGAAAACTCAAGCAATGAGAAACTACTCATAAAAAACAACCAGCTCCCCAGGAATTACACTAATATCCAGGAAAGTGCTGTTCAAGCTCCAGTAGCAATCACTTTTCCATGTCATCCAAATGCTGCAGCACTGAAGATAATTTGCTTTGTGTCTGAAAAGACAACTGACATCACAGCTTCCTTTAAACAGCCATTACTGCTCCAGATGCTGGGAAGTATTTCTTATGTCAAACATGCCTCAGCAGATGTGGTATCTCACCCTTTTGGTACTCACAGGCAACACATTTTTGGGTGAGCTTTCTGCAGACACTTTAGATTTTGTCCCCCTTTTTGTCTTTCCCCTCAGCAGGCAAATGAAGCTGAGCAGCTCCACAGAATGAATTTAGCTCAACCTAAATTGAGAAAATTCCAGACAACTCCTTCCTTCCTTCCTTCCTTCCTTCCTTCCTTCCTTCCTTCCTTCCTCTTTTTTATTGCTCAGAGAATATGAAATATACAGAATAGACAAAAAAATGCATTAGTAGCCTCTTTGTTTTTCTTTGGATGACAATACCTAATAAGTTAAGCTTAGCCTATAGCAAAGCAGTCCCAGATGTCCAGGTCTGTTCTAAATAAGCTCCTTTTATGAGACCAGGATGTCTAAAAAACACACTTCATAAAAGCAGAAAATGTGCAAGACAGAAAAAGTCCAGTAAAAGAAAATCTTTCTTAGGAAACTACTACTGTTCAGACTCTGTATAAATATGATTATCAAAGACATACTTGGGGTTTGTGGGAATTTCTTTCCTTTTTTTTTTTTTTCCAAGTCTAGAAAGGAAATATTTTAGTCAGATATTTATGTACATTTCCATTCTCCCAAGAAAAGGAAAACCTCAAAGGTTCCCTTCACTGGATGTGAAAGCTTACCTGAAAAAGAGACATTTGAAATCCTTAGCAGTGAGATATGCACTTACTATTAATATATTAGCTGCTGAAATTGCATCATTTTTCTAGAGGGAAAGGTCTCAAGGGTGTGCTCATTAACTTCCTGCTTACAAGGAGGAACACATCTCCTTTAATCCATGCAGACCTCCAACCTGGATTGTTCTGTGGCTCTGTAACATGGAGATCTAATCTGGTTTTCCTTGCCTTTTACTTTCACAGAGATCCCAGGCTATCCTGAATCCATCCTTTAAGAAACAAATAAGCAAACAGGTAAAGGTTTAAAGGTTTGTCATCACCAGGGGAGAGCATAACCAATGAGCCATTCTCCATTGGTCAAGCGCTGCCAATCTTTGAGAATCAAGCAAAAGCCACTAATTAGTTCCAAATCTTATTTAAAGTAACACATCCCATAAACAACACAACTACTGATATCTGCTTTCCTGTTATTTTGTGCCTTGGAGTTGGATTTTTAATAGTCAAATAGGATTCACAGTCTTGCTGACACTTCATGGTGAGTTTTTCTTCAAAATGTGCAAAGCCTGTTGTGTAAAATGTAAAAGAACATGTTCAAATTGCAGCCTGTCCCTCTGTCACATCCCCTCCTGGGACTGCTATTTCCACAACAGAGAAACACTCCTTTTCTACTCCTTTTGGTTCTAGACAAATGACCTTGAAAAGACTTAAACACCACATTCTCACACAGTCCTGGATGACCCCTAACTCTGTTTTTCTTCAATAAACTAAAAAAAAATTGCAAAATGGCAGCATGTTATTATTCATACACAGAATAACCAGAGATCACATTAATTTCTTTTCTTTTGATCAGTTGAACAGGAATACTATTTCTAGGGACCCTGAAAAGGTTCAGGTTTCTTTAAATGTATGTCTCACCAATTGCTCAAACAGGCAATTTCAGACTGAAAAGATTCCATTCTGAAAGGAATTCTTCTGTTTAGGCTGGAGGTACTTTGTTTTAGCAGGGGTGCAGCAGGCACAGTGGTTGGTTTCTTTTCCATGAGAAAAATTAATATGTTTTTATTTCAGGGCAGACTGGGACAATTTTCCTTTTTAATTTCCACTTCAGGCAGCAAATTGAAAAATCAATACTCATCATAGGTTTAATTGCACTGTCTGTGCTCTTTTAACCAACACTCCAGAACACAGCACAGAAAGTGGGGTATAAAAATAGAAAACAGAGAGTGGAAAATCTACTACCCAATAACTTATGCTGCAAATCTACAGCCCTGAGATTTGTTCATAAAATCACAGGATGGTTTGGCTTGGAAGGGACTTTAAAGATCATCCAGTTCCAACCCTTCTGCCATGGGCAGGGATGCCACCCACTAGACCAGATTGCTCAAAGCCTCATCCAACCTGGCCTTGAACACTTCCAGGGCTGGAGCATCCACAGCTTCTCTTCCAGGGCCTCACAGAAAAGAATTTCCTCCTAATATCTAATCTACATCTCTACTCTTTCAGTTTAAAGCCATTCCCCCTTGCCCTTGTCAAAAGCCCCTCTCTGGCTCTCTTGTAGCCCTCTCAGATTTTGGGGATTTGGAGGCATCACCTCACTTTTCATTTCAGTGGGTGCTGAATACAACCATCAGGTGAGGACACAAAGTGCAAGTGCTACTAATGTAGCATAAATGCAATGGAGAACTGCTGAGAAAATAGATTTAAACACAGGGAGATGACAAATGTTAAGGGCACAAATTACCCAGTCCATTACTTCACCGTGATTTGTTGAGAGTAATCACTGATTAAATGCTGGGTCATCAACTGCCAGGCAATGTTTAGCTTTGTATCATCCCAAAGTATCCCTTGTCATGGCAGTATTTGAATGCTCTCAGTTGGCAGCAGAAATAAGACAGTTGCATTAAACTAAACCTCAGGATTAAATCTGTTCTCCAGGGCAAAGGCAGAGTGATTAGTACTCCTGTTTATAAACAGAGTTGCTCTAATCTTTTACTTATAAATTTCCTCCTCCATCTGTTATCCATCAGGGAAGTGAAGCTTTAAGAAATTGTGCAGACAGCTTTAAAGCATTGTAGTTCTTTTGCTAAGCAATGCCTTGGCCTGCTGGATGTGTATCTTGGAAATGGAACTTTATTTGCCAAAACTGCACCTTTTCTAACCCAAGATCCCGCACTGAAGCCCTGTGCAAGGCATTTTTCACTGCCCCTTCTCCATAGAAAATGGGCTCCATTGTGTTGAAAGATGCAATGTGCAGTACCTGGGCCAAAGGATTAAACTTTCATCATCTGGGTTTGATACTCAGATTCATGAGAGGAAATGAGTGTTAAGCATCCACTGCATGCCAGGATATATTGAAAGATCCCTTTAGCAGCACATGCCAGTATTTTTAAAATAGGGCACATTAGGGGTTTTGATGTGCTAGAGAACATTATATCTTCTTAAAGCAATGTTTTTGTGCCATGCTTGGTTTTTAGTGAAATGAGGCAATTCCCCACAGTTTTTTAAGTTAAAACAATAGAAAGGAGAAAGGAAAGCAAGCAAGGGAAGAGAGACAAAGGAGGTGATAACAAGTAACTCAATAAGAATGCAGGTCTGGGTAGCTTTGGGCTGCCCACACATGCACATATAACACAGATATCCATCACATCATTGACAGAACCATAAATAGTACTGGGGAAATTATTCCCCTGAGAGTCCTAGAGGGAAAAAAAAGCCAGCCTGTCCAAAATCAATGGTCTTCTGACACCGACTTCTGTAAACCTCAGGATTAACATCAGAGTTCACAAACAATTAGGGTTAAGTCTGTTGCAGTCAATTCCAGACTTGGGAAAAACTTTCAGTCTTAGCCTGGTAGGTTCTGTGATTGTAGATCTCTTCCCAATGTGTTTCTGTACATAAATACAACCTGGTGGGCAAAGTACTAAAAAATCCATTAAGGTATTGTAGGAAGTCTGTGCCCTTTGATAGAAAACTCCATGATCTCATAAGCCTGAAACTTTCTTACTCAGACTCCAGTAGAGTAGAGCTTGTAGGATTAAAGATGTAGGATTAAAGTTTTCTGATGCCTCAGAATACCACAAGAAATTCACATGAATTCAAATGAAAGGCACCATAAAATTCATAAGCACCTCAAGGAACAGGCCTGACTATCTACTGCAATAAACAGACATTAATCCAGCACTTTTTCAAGGTCACTTTTGCACATAATATTTAAAAACCTGGGGTCAGCCTGTGCACAGCATCCTGCCAGAACCATCACAAAAGATTTCCAGGGCGTGTTCTTTGAGGTTAGGAACTGCATACAATCTGTCTGTCATGGATTGCCACGGCACTGCACATATGAGTGTGGTCAGACTCCTCTTCATTAAACCTAAACCACTCAGTTGAAATCCAGGCTCAAATACACATAACTTCTGCAGAAATTTTGCATTTTCCATGTTGCATACAATGCAACATTAAAGGAAAATTCTCCCTTGTTACCCATCTATTCTTAGAAGCCTCACATGGTGGTTGAGTATCATTTGTAGAGAACATGTATTTATTCAGAGAAGATTTATATGCAGATTTTGCTTAAAGAACTCCATTCTTTGAAGAAAAGAAAACACATTTTTGAGATTAAGGCATAGAATCAAGGACAGAAAGTCCAGGTGAAGTTTTTAGTTCTGTCCAAAGTTTTCTGTGTCACTGTAGACAAATCACTTCACACCTCTCAACTCTGAATCTCTAGGATGAAGACTAAAGTGGTTCTTCATTTTTCTTGATTGTGCAAATGCATATAAAAATGTATTAGAGCTTTTGTTTAGATAAAGAAAACACTCATTTTTTATTTTTGGGAGCCCCTGTAAAACAAAGCTGTCTTGGCTGGGCTGCTAAGTGTCTCTACAATGCAAATAATAAATTACACACTTGATCCATTAGTACTCCAATTTTTCATAAAGTGAGATTCATTTCACCAGCTAAAAGCTGGAAGTTTAATCTAAGCTGGCCTTCTAAACTCTGGCCAACAGCTACAGGCATCTCCAGAGGATAATTTTTCCCACTGACAGTAGACACCTGGCCTCATTCCACTGCCAAAACATCGGCATCTGTGTCACTTGGGACTCTCCTGCTCTGCCCAGCTGGTCCCCAGGACATCCTTGCCACCCCCACCTGCCCTGTGTGCTCTCAGCACTCCACAGGTCCTCCACTGAGGATAAATAATAGCCAAATAATTCCAGTGAGGGAGGATTCAGTGCTGTATCTAACTAGGTGTGCAGTGTGGGTGCCTGTGTGGGAATCAAGAGTCCAGGCTGCCTTGGCAGGGGACAGAGGTGCCACCAGCACAGTCAGGGGAGCAGGCAGGAGATTCAGCTGCCCTGGAGCTGCCTCTGCCAGCTGAAAGGCTCTGCAGGCTCCTCCAGACACACAGACCTTAGGTCATCCAATGCTCTGGATTCAGGAGAGGTTCTGCCCCGTTTAGAACAGCACAGAATTTACTTAAGAAATTAATTTAATCTATTTATTTAAGAAATTACAAGCAGTTATTGGCAAGCCAACTCCTCTATTAAACAGTGCTCCAAAATACAAAAATGACAAAGTCCCTAATGTGTAAAACTTTCAGCAGAAAGAATGTACAGGGCAAGCAGATACTTACTAATTACAGAAGAATGCCAGCAACACCACTATTTGTTTTAAGAGAAAGGAAGCCCTGAGTGCTAATTCCTCATAAGAGAAACATCTGTCTCACTGGTATTCAGAAATTAAATTCATGTCCCCCTTAAAACTTGCACTTATTTGGTAACATGGCAACCTTAATGGAAAATAGGATTTATATGTCTGGCAATTCATCTACAAAGTTAATGATAGTAAATGGGGTATAGAAAGCAGGGTGGGAAGGCTGAAACTGAAGAAGCAGCATCTGACAAGTTTTAAAAAGCACAGTATAAAAGGTGGCCTCCAAAACCATCTGCCAAAGTGTCAAGGTGATGGATTTTTAAATATAAATAGATTTTTTTACACTATAGACTATAATACACGTGAGAGCAACACAGCAGGCACAAAAAATAGAGACCACTGAACCACATGGCACTTGCAGTCCCCAACATTCCCATCCTGGCTCATTTTGAGAGCACCCATTTGCAGAGGCCATGCTGGATGCAACCCATTTTTACTGGATACTCTCAGGATGCTCTGATGGAAAAGGACACCCTGAAGTATGATAGAATCATAGAATGGCTTCATTTGGAAGGAGCCTTAAATATCTTCTTGATCCAACCTCCCTGCCATGGACAGGGACACCTCCCACTTGCTCAGAGCCCCATCCAACCTGGCCTTGAGCACTTCAGGGATGGGGCAGCCACAGCTTCTCTGTGCCAGTGTCTCAGCACCCTCACAGGAAAGAATTCCTTGCTAATACCCAATCTAAACCTACTCTGACAGAAAGTAGCTCAGACAGAAAGCTGCACAGAGAACGTGACATCCACAGCCCCATGAAGGAAACCCCTCCCTGGATGTGCATTTCTCCCACATCTACTTCAGGTCATATTTAGCACCCAAATTGTTTTTTCTGAGGTCTTTGTTAAAGATGGATGAAAGGCCAAAGCCTGCAAAGCAGGGTATTGGTGTTCCCACCCACACGATGACCTTGAACTTCTTCACTCTCTCACTTTCAGAGAAACATGTTTTTGTGTTCCAGTTCACAAAGGTATTTAACTGCACCTCATTTCAGTAAGTGAACAAGGGTCTCAAGTTACAGGTAAAGGTACTTTTACAGGTAAATTACAGCAAAAGGTAATTGTCAAGTGCTTCAGAAAACAAAAAGAAAGCTTTCTATTTTGAAGTAATGCACTAAACTGACTTCAGCCTTTCATCGTGTGGGGAAGAGCAGAACAAATTCTCATTCTTGTCTCACTTCCTTTGTGAGGAAAAACACAACCTCCTCTTTGATATCTATTCAATGAAAAAATTCACTAGAGACACCAGAGGTAGAACAAGAAATACCTATAAAAACTTTTTTTAGTAGTTGCAGAGATACAACTTGATCTTGGAGTGTGAACACGCGAGTGGTGTTTCAGCAGCAGTTTGCTGCATTTTTGGCATCTGGCAAGATCCAGAGAGGAAAGGCAGAAAAATAGACTCAGAATACTGGAGTCAGTTCTGATAACCCAGGTTACTCAGACTTCCCTCCTTCAGCAGTCTGAGCCATGTGTGACTTTTGTGACACCATCCACACACAGCTGCTGTTAGTGCTGCTCACTTGCCTTGCTTGGCCATGGAGCAGCAGCACAGGACACCTCAGGAAAGACACCAAAGCACAGTTAGGAAGCAGAGCAGCAAGCTCCCAGTCCTCCAGCCTGCTGTGGTGACATTCCATGGACACCTGAGCTTCTCCAAAGCCTCCCCACATGGATCTCTGTGTGCTGTGATCAAAGCAGGGCCCAAGTGCTGAGCTGTCTTGGTCTAAAGTCACAGTTCTTTCAGCTTCTCCACGACCAGAGTTCAGCAGGGCTGTGGGACTGTGTCCAGGGATGGGGATATGGGCACCCAAAGGGTGCCAGTACCACCCACAGCAGCATTTCCAGCAAATGCCAGAGTTTTAACAGCCTGCCCTCAGTCAAGCAACTCAAGACAGCTCCAGGACCACTACAGGAGCTGGGTATTCAAAGATCAGCCTGAAGCAAGACATGCCGAGCCCACCCTGTTCCTGTGGCTCTGTAATAACTCTGTCATTTTACTTAACTGGGGCTGCTTCTCCCAGCCAAAACAATACCACGTTCAAACAGGCTCCTCTTGACTGTCAGAGTGTTAACTTTTCCCCTCCTACGAGATAAGCTGAAGCAGAAAAACAGATTGTGGCTTCTGCATCCCCCGGTCCCCTCACACAATGGGAATGTCATTACAGCCCCGCCGTGCCCCCGAGGGTAGAATAAAAAACCTCTTTCTACTCTGTCTGACAGGGCAGGACATCATTACTCCGCGAAACATAATAGCTCGACACTTACACCTGAAACACAATCCACTCCCTTCTCTTCTTTCTCACCGGAGCCGCTCCAGCCCCCCGTTCCATTATGTAAGATATTACTTTCGCTGTCTGAGAGCAGGAGGGAAGACATCAGCTGTTATCTTTCGGCCGATAAAGATCTTCATTCACACCTGATGGATTGCAATTTAAGGGAAAAAAACCCACCAACATCCTCCCCTGGGTTCTGTGAATGGCAGTGCAATAACATTGTGTTAATAGCTCCCAGTCTAGATAAGGCTGCTGCTTCTGACAGTAGGAAACGGGCTTTGATAGGCACTGAGATGTTTTGATCGCCTGTCAAGGAAACATTATATCTAAGTTTTGCTTCAGTAGAAATATGTCGTTAGCATCTGCACCACGTTCCTTGCCTGGCCTGAGAGCTGGCACCGTGCACAAGCACAGGCTTTGGGCATAAATTCACATTATAACAATGAAGGGCTTGAAACCCCTTTATATTTAGCTGTGATTTCCAAAAGAGCATTTTCCACTTCTTCACCCAAACCTTCTGAAAAACCTCAGACACCCTGCTGTGCTTCCTAATTTCTCCTCATGTCATTAGAAGTTAAGAGCATTTGTTTAAGAGGGTCTCTGCAGCACTTTTTTGATCCTTACCCTCAAATTTACCACCTTACTCAAACAGGAAGAAAAATCAGAGCATGTCTGGTAAAAGTTCATTTAACAAATCTCTATTTTAGGTCTATCAGTATTTCAGGTATTATAACTTTTGGGAGTCTATGAGTCAATATTGAGAGCTGTAATAACTTTCATTTATCTAATATGTGTTGGTAGGGGATTTAAGGCTCCACCCTCCTTGTCCTCGAACTCACTGCTTATCTCTGTGCGTCTCAACACAACAAAAAGTGTTCTTAGGTTCTGAGGAGCTGCAGGAATTGTGATACTGAGAGATATTCTGATGAAGGCTGCAGCAGCCAGGGCAGTGCTGCTGCACTGTCCAGCCCTGAGATGAGCTCTAAATGCAAACTACGATGCTGTGCCCAAAGCCAGGAAGAGACTGATTTTTCAGCTGAGAGCTGAGCTTTGCTTGCCCTGCCCACCAGGACGGAGCTGTGGATATAATCTGTGTGAGCCAGCACAGCAGTGAGTGCTCACAGCCATCTCCCCCTGTTCCTGGGTGCTGTCATGCACAAAGATGCACAATAAATCAGTGCTGGTGTGGGACATGCAGCTCCTCAGAAACCCCAGCCAGCTCTGCTCGCTGCTCCACTACCCACGAGAGGGAGCTGACAATCCTCTGGCTGAGCCTGACAGCCACAAGGCTGCTAAAAACCCATTGGGTCTGGCTTTCTTTACTCCCTTGGCTTTCTTTCCCCCTCTATTTTAGAAATATCTGAAACATGTTTTTCATAAAACTGGGAAAGAATAGATGATGTGAGGCAGGTGAAAACAAATCAATAAAAAATAACTTATGCCTGAATCGTTTCACATGGACTGGAGATTGACAGTAGGCTTTCTGGAAAAAAATAACAACCTTTTTAAAGAAAACTATTGTGGTTTTTGCTGCATTGCTTGAGTTCCTAAAGGGCTCCAGCTTTGCGAGGTGACTCCAGAATAAAGTCCTGCATTATGTTCAGCCCAGAGTCTGTGCTGAGGGTTTCTGACAACACTTCTCATCCTGTGGTGCTTTGTGCTTGAAGCAGACCCCAGGGTGCAGCACGATTTGTGACACATAAACTGAGCTGCAGCTCGTGCTGCTGTGGGGGAATCTCAGCAGACACAGCCGTGGGCTGCTGCTCTCCCAGAAGAATGTGAAGCTGCTTCACAGCAGTGCCTGCAGAGCACATGGGGATCCTCCCAGCCAACCTGTTCCTGGCAAACAAGATGCATTTCCTTGCTGCCTTTATCCACCAGGTTCCCAGAACTGATGGGCATCACCAGTTTTTAGCCCAGTACTGCACTGTGCTCCCATCCAGGTTAAGCAGGTGATGAAAGACCAAGCAAATCCTGCCTGAAGAGCAGCTTGTGGTGACCTTTCTCCCTGGGGAAAGGTAAGCACAGGGTCAGGAAACTCTCCAAAGGCAGGAATCAGGAGTGAAAAAATACTTTGGAAATACTGAAAAGGGACAGCTCAAGGGACAGCAGCACAGCAGGTGTGAAAATACCATGTGGATGGAAGATTTCTGGTCTTGGAGTCTAGGTCTGGCCCCTCTTTTATTTAAACAAATTCTTTGGCAAGGCTGATTGTCCCCTTCCCATCCCATAGCAGTTTGGCCACTGGGACCTGGAAAGGCTTGGCTGCATTTGTTCCTCAAGCACAATTCCAGAGCAACCAGGGCTGAGAGAGGTAAACAGGAACTGCCTTCAAATGAAAAATATACTAAATTTTAAGATGATAAGAGCATCCAGCACTACTTTTTTACACAGAGATACACTCTAGTTCTCCACATAGCTATCAGCCAAAATAAAATGAGAATACTCCAAAACACTAAAAAACCCCAACAACCAAACCTGTGTTTATAAGACTTGACAAGTGATAAAACACAATGAAGTGTGTTTCCACTGCATATGCTCCCTTGACCTGAAATGGGTCATTGCAACAGGCAAGGTCCTGTAGCTGTGTGAGCAGCAGAGCAGGCTGACATTTAAATTCCCCTGCAGATGAAGAGCTCCATGATTTAGGGCTCCCCCAGCAGCAGACCACTGTAAATAACACCTGAAATGCTCAGGAACTCCCATGATGTCTCTCTCAGGCCTTGTACCAGAGCTGACTGAAGGCAGGAGAGGTTCCTCACTGATCCCAACAGGCCACGGAAGCAGATGCTCAGCTCAGTAAATCTACTGATATTAGAGGGAGTTTTTGGGGGTAAATCTGCTGCAAAACCCCTGAATATCAGAGCCCTTGCACAGCCTGAACGTTGCAAAGAACAGGAGGCTACCTGCAAGAAGTGTTTTACTTCCAAAGCCATAACTGAGCCTAATTTAAATGGTGTTTTCTGACACTTTTTTTTTTACAATTGCTACAACTGTATTACATTCCAGGCAAGGCAGCCCACTGGGAATCCAGTGAGAGCAGGAATTAGTTCTGTTCACAATCCTCAGCTGGGCATTTTCAGCTCAGGGACCCTGGTCCCATCCCTGCCTTCCTCACTTATTTCAGAAATTGAATAAATTGTTGCTGCCCAGAGAAGAGAGCCCACAGGCTACAAAGACAAAAATGGTCCCCAGGAGGGTCCTCATGGTCAAACCCAGTCTCCTGCAGACTGAATTATGAAATGTAATCTGAAAACTGTCTTTATCCTCGAGGCAAGGAGACTTTGTTTCGTGAAAAGAAATTGAATTTTCACTGCGAAAGCTAGTTATAGATGGGAGCAAATTCACACAAATGTGTTTATTCAGAGAAATCCTTGCTCCCAGTGTATTTTCTACATTCAGCCAGGCATAGCAATAGGAAAGCAGAGCCAAGGCACTCTGAAATGTCTCACAGACAGTTATGACTCTGTTGAGGAGTTTATATTAAATAAATTCTGGTAAAGTTAAGGAATTTTTTGTATTTAACAAAGTTCCTTCGCCTGTTCCCCCATTACTTAAAGATTTCTGGGCATTTCTACTCATTCTTTGATTTAAAATATCTATATCAATCAGTTTAACTAAATAATTCTCATGGGTTTTGCTGAGTGTTCATTTTGTTCTTGCTCTTCACGTGTCTTCTGGGACCACTGAGACCTCTCACAGGGATTTCAGATGCATTCCATTGTTTTAACCAATACCCCAAGACCTTACTCAAAATGATAACAACTATCATGCTAAAAAAAAATTGACTGTGCAACATTTAAACTCAATCCACCAGGGAAACAAGAACCAACACTCATTAAAAAGTGTTCCCAGATTTCCTGCTCTCCTCTGCCCCCCAAACCCCTCTGTGCTCAGCCTTTGCTGTCAGGAATGTCAGGAATACCAAACTGTGTGCACATCCCCATTTCTCCACACCACCTGCCTCCAAGGCTGAAGCAAAGTGCTTTCCATAATAGATTTTGTAGGAGCTTTTGCTATCAGGCTGCTCCCTCTGAGGTTGAGCAATAAAATAAACCACTGGAATTTACAGAGAGCACTCTGAAAAGGGATACCCTGTACTGGCACATCAAGCTGACATTTTAGTAGGAACTGTGCAGCTCTCATTCTGAAGAGCTCCTAGATGCTTTTCTCCAAACTCAACCAAGGCAGTGTCCATATGGAGCTTAATGAATGTTTCAGCTGGAAGGGAGCCACCTCCACTGAGCTAAGAGCAGTGGATTCATCTTCATACAGTACATTTGAAAATAACCCACATCAAAACTGGAAAATGGTTCCCTCTCTGTTTACCAGCATAGTTGGTCACCACTTGCATAACAAGGTTTCAGGATGAATTAGGGACAAACTGTATGGTGTCTCTGAAATTTCACTCTTCCTCTAAAGAACAGAGTTAACTCTAATCACTGTTTTTAAGAATAGACCAACAGGCAGCTTATATCCACAAAATATTCAATGAAGCACAAGGACACTGAAACCCAAGATTTTACCAGTAATGATAAGATTCCAAGTAATAAACAGTTGTGACTTATAATCAACGCTGCAAAAATCAGAGTATCTTCTCTTGGTTATTTCAGTAAGTGAAGCCCAAATCCCATAGCCTTCTGGAGTCAATGGAAAAGTTTGTATCTTCAAAAGCAAAAGGATGTGGGTATTTCAAAACCATCAAGAAGATCCAGAGGCCCATTAGGTGCTCTTCTCTGGCACCAGCTGCCCAAGAAATAATAACAATGCAGTGAAGTTGATGTGAAGTAGAATGGCAGGAACTGACTTCCACAGCTTTCAGCCATGGGCCAAAGCATGGGGATAACAACTCTTACCTGCAGTGCAGTTTGATACCAAGATCATGGAATATCTGAGCTGGAAGGGACCCACAAGGAAAATCGAGTCCAACCCCCTGCAGGCGAGGGGGAAACCCAAACTCACAGTCCTTGGCAAGAAACCTCACCAGTGTGGTTCCAAGGGGCATTCTGTGTTTTGAAGAGAAGTGGGCTGGCTGCTCTCCCTTTCTGTAAATGTTGGCCACACTAGATGAAGGTTTTGGTTTGGAGCACTCTGGAAGCAGCCCCCAAGGCTCCTTTCACCACAGAGTTCACAGGGGCTGCTGGGTTCACACAGCAGTCCTGGATCCCTTCTGTGGGAGACAAAATCAACCCCCTGCTGCAGCACACCCCACGTGCTCTCCTGCAGGCCTGTGGGGCTCCCAAACTACACCCTCTGGACACTGCTTCCACCCACACACCTGCCTGTGCCTTTCTGTGCAGGAAACCTCACTACACATCAGTGGAAATATCCCCCTGAACCACATCACAGGGGGATGTCAGCATCTCAGCAGCAACCCCTTGGAGATACTGATCCAACCCATTTCTGCTAAGTTATGGCAGGAACAACCTTGTAGAAGCTTAATTAAGGGTTTTGCCCCTTTGCATTCGTTACAGACCACTGTGAGCAGGTCTGAGGGTCTGGCTCCGTCCTTAGCATGTTCTTCTGGCAGAACTTTTACTTCAGTTTTGTTTCTGCCTCCTGTGATCCAGCCCTTAGCTCCCTCCAGGTCCCTGTGCCTCAGTTGGGCCAGGAGCCTTGACTTCCCTGAAGCAGCAGAAGCACCTAAAGTTCATCTGCTCCAAGTCCCTGTGCCACTGCATTGTTCCCAGCTGAGCACAGAGGGGGCACAGGGTGGCTGGGCTTGGAATTCAATGATGCAGGTGATGGATACTGGGCACTGGCTGGTTACACCCTGTGACACAAATGGCTTCACTCTCAGCATCAGCATTAGGAAATCTGGCTGGTGGGAGCAGCCTGGATCTGGGACAGTGCAATAGGAAAGGAACTGTAAAAGCAAATTTTCCTGAGGAGGAGAAGGAGGATTAGGAGGACTTTGGTGATGATGTTTGAATTAGCTTTAACAAATAACCCTCAAAGGGAATAGTTTTTGGCTCTATCCTGAACACTAAGTTGGCTTTGAACTACAAGGGATTCCACAAAATCCCAGTCTATTCGCACTCCTTTCTGGTAGTGTAGTATCTTTTTTGTCTTATTTTTTTTTATGCTGGCTGTACAGCTCATGCATTACCTTTGAAATTTCATAACTTGTTGTGTAACTTCTTTTACTTTATATCCTGGCCTAGCTTGCTTTTAAAAGCAGCTGTGTCTTTTCAGCCGAGGTGAGGCTTTGCAGCTAGCCTACATTATGTAAACATGCATTGTAACATCCCCAAACCTGCAGTTAGTCAACAAAAGATCAAACAGACCATGGTGCTTTCATGGTAGCCATCAAAGTCACTCAAACTTTCTCAGTGAAAGCTGCCAGCTTGCATTTTTTTGGTCCAATGACAAAGATAAGGCGATTTGTCTCTCTTTCAAAGTTACAAATAAATAAGGAAAAGGACAGTAGTTTAAAATATCTTAATCAAACCTGTTCATCTCAGAGTTTATATTTCAAGCCTTTACCTGCATTCCAGAGTGAAGTCAAATGTCAAACTTTCCCCCTTTATCTTCTCTCCTTGACTCAGGAGAAGATCTCTATCTTCAGAGAATGAAACAACTGTTTTCCTTAAAATGTTTCAATAGGCCTTGGTTTTGTAAAACAAGCCACTTTTCTGGCAGGTGCTTTGATTTCAGAGAATTAAAGTAATTGCCACAAAAGGGCTGGCAAACCCCACAGCTGCTGGAGTAAAAGGAGAAGGAGCTGCATGGATGTACACAGCATGTCTGGGCAGGAGAAAAGGTGGACAGTGAGGGGGAGCTTGTATTGACTTCTTTAATTTACTGTCTGTTCTTCCATTCAATCCATTTTGGTCCTAAGAGGATATCAAGGTATCATTTGCTTTCTCCTCTCTCCGAAATCAGCTTTATCAACTGGACCAGCTGTGGGTGTTCAGAAAAGGACACAAAGCACAGCCAGAGCTGTAGTAAACAAGATGTGCAAAAATATAGTTTATTTAGTCTTCACATTAGAGGACTGAAATGGAGCAGTAGAGACTCACAAAAAAGCTGCAGATGAGAGAAAGACAAACAGCTCTTCATGTGCACTGATGATAGGACAAGGAAATAATTGGTTTCAACAACACTAAGAGAACTTTGGGTTGGCTGTCCTGGGAGACTTCTGATGTGATTAATTTTGTGCTAGGAAATCTTGTTCAAGAATCTGTGAAGCCTCCACCACAGGAGGGTCTCATAAACAGCTGAGGCAGGAATGATTTAAGTGTCTATGAGAATAACTGATCCTGCCTTGGAGGAACTGTAGAGTTTAAGTTCAAACACTTCTGTGAAATCTCTTCCAATGTTATCTCCAAATACCTCCTTCTATTTTCTCAAACCCCTCGGATTAAGACAGGATTCATGGCTCAGAATTGATTCAAAGGTTGGGGTTGTTCATGCCTTAGCCAAGGCTTTGGGTTCCACTGCTCTCTCCATTCTCATCTAACCCTTCAGCTCATGCAGGGTGGGGTGAAAACTGAAATCCAAGCAAGGTGACAGCACTGGGACTGCAACCCTCACAGGCAGCCAACCCATGCTCTTAACACCACAGCCTTGCAGGGCTTTGTCACCTGCTTCCCTCTAATCCCCCCAGGGTTTAATCTGAACCCTGACTCCCTCCCTTCCCTGCTCAAATTGCTCCTCCTCAGGGACAAGAACTGAGAGTACAACAGTGAACCTGATTCAGATGCCAGGCCCAGGAATGGCCATGGAGAGAAATTGTTGAACTGGAGAATTATTAAACTGGAGAACAAGGCCAAGTTGAGGGGAAGGGGAGACAGGCTGCCCAGGTGCTGCCCTGTGCTGCTGGACCTGTTCCTCTGCCCTTCTGTTCACCCAAGTAGCCAAGCCCAGAGCAGAAAGGACAAGCTGCCTCTCACCTGTCTTGCATCCCCTTGCAGGTAAGAAAATGCTCTTTTTAGTCTTAAAACTGGATCAGTATTTACATGCAAACAGATAGTGCATATTTTTGGGGAATTAGATACAAAGACTTTTTTTTCCCTGCAAGTCCAGTCCCTGTAATTGTGAGTACAACTAACAAATGAGAATGGCAGGCACAGAGAATAAGTTTCCATTACTCAAGTGCAGCTAGGAGGAGGTTGAGAAAATATTTTCATGTCTATTAAATCATCTGAAAAAAAGCATTTCAGTGATATAAAGGGCTTTTCCTTCTCTTCCTGTTTTACACCTTAGAATATGTTCTTAACCAGTTTTTCTTCTGAGTTTATATTTAAGTTACTTGCTTCTCTACAGAAAGCTTCATTAGTGCTAAACCTGGGCCAGTCCTCTTGCTGGATGTGAAGGTGCCAGGAAATCACACAACAAAGCCAAGTGCCAGCCCCATGGAGAGGCAGAAGGAAATAATCATTTTGTATGTGTGTAATTGTGGCTTCTGGGTGTAAATCCTGAATTCTCCCACAAGTTCCACTGTAGATAATTTTTGATTCCTACATTTCAAAATCATGTCATGGGCTCCACCTCTGTCCTCTTCTTTCCTGACAGTGTTCCTCATTTGCAGATGCATTTTCTTTCCAACCATCCTGCAGAAAATATTTTGAATAAGAATTGAATACACAAAGCACCCAAAGAAAGCATTTAGGAAGGCCAGATGTAGGCCATGCAGAGGACTAGCCAGCCTGAAGCTGAAACCACAGTCCAAAGCACAGTGTTGGCTCCATGCCCTTGCACAGGTGGAAGGTTTGGTTCTGAGCCTGCAGGAATTGCAAGGGCTGCACCTTTGAAGGACACCAAAGAACTGTTTACAGTTGTAGTTTTCTCTAATCTCCAGGATCTTAACTCTTTTAAACACACAAACTACTCAATTACCAAATGACTTTTTAATTCTTTCCCTGTCTTTGCTGTGTGCATTTGGACACTCCAACTGCTACCATTCCCTTCCAAATTCATTATCATCCTTCCAAATTCATTATCATCCTCTCCTTCCACTCCTTTCTTCATGGTCCAGATTGCTGCTCCTTTTGCCTTCTTACATCTCTCCTCCCTGTCCCTTCTGTGTCTAAAGCATCCTGCCAATTCCTCTGTTTTCATCTCTGCCTCATTCAAGCCCCCTCTGACAAATCACCCCCTTCAAAATGCCCACCAAGAGAAATATTGGGCCAAAAGAACACCATGAAGTCATTCACCTCTTCCATGCTGTCATGCACCCTGTCTCCTCTGTGTTCAGTCCCTTGCAGTGGGGCTGCCTTTCCCCTCTCTCGGTTGTGCCCAATGCCAAACACATCCCAAATAATTAGGGGATGCAATTTGGCTTGGAGAATGAGTCACTGACCTTGCTCTATTCTCAGCCCTGCCATTAAGCTGCTAAGTGACCTCAAATAACTTTTTTAACCTTGTCTGTCCCAATCTGTCTCATCCTGTGACTTTCTTCAACAAAATGTGTAAGCTCCTGGGATCTTGTTATGTGGTGCTAAACAAAAGGGACCTATTTTCCCACTGACTGACTCAGCTGGGATTTATCCCTGTAACCACAGACATCTGCACAGTCAATATCTACACCTGAGCTACTCACTTAAGTTTTCTAGACAGCCAGAGGAGAACAGTAGGCAGGTTTAGGTTAAGTTTCACCTAAGCAAATGTAGGTTTTATATTTGGGATGAAATTAATCACTTCATCAGAATGCTTGCATGTTGAAAATAATTCCCCAAATATTAACCAATTGCAATTCTTTGATTAATTTGGCTGAAATATCAAAGTTATTTTTGACCAACTAAATTGCATTTTTTTTAATAAATAAATTATGCCACGCAAAAAATTTACTCTGAGCTTTTGGGAAATACTAAATACTTTGAAAGGTGATTTTCTTTTCTAAGTCTTTCCAGTAGTTTCTTTGTAAATGTATTGTTGAACCTTTGCTTTATGAGGAGGTTTTACCACATTTCACTCTCTTAGAGGGCTGTAACTGTGCAGAAGGCATGAAGAAAGGCAGGTGCCAGAGGCCAGCACCAGAGGTCCCAGATTGGTTTTATGAAAGCAGAAAACAACAGCTCCTCAGCATCTGGGGAACCACCTCAGTACCTAAACCTGGATGGAACACCACAAAAATAAGATGTGACAAAGGCACTTCTCTTGCCTCAAGTGAGAACTTCCATGAAATGGCATCTGCTGGAGAGCTCATGGGAAGGAATATTCCATTTTCCTACCCCAAGGAAGAAGGCTCGAGAGCAACAGAGCTTTTGCAAGGCAAAAGATGGAAAGGTTGTGTCACCCACCAAACAGGCAGAAATGGAAGAGCAGGAATATGACACCAATCACTGTTAATCAACATTCACCTCCTCCAGCCAAAATGGCAGCAAATTTGAGAGTGTCTTTGAAAAAAACTAAATAACAGAATGAACTTAAAAAAAAGAAAAAAGAGTTTTGCCCAAACCTATTATACACACTCTACAAAGGGGTGTCTGTGACCAACAAGGAGAGAAACAATAAACTGGAGGAATGGCTTTCCTAGGATAATAAATTAATCACAAATAGCACACGTCAGCCACACAAATTCTGAAAGAAAACAGTTTCAAAACAGAAGTAAAATGTGACTGGGACAAATAGCTTCTTCATCCTTAGAAAACAAGAGACATTGCCCTGAGTAAAGAATCAAACTATAAAAATTTGAAACATTTGGATTTTGGATGCTATTTTTTGGGTCAAAGTAAAAAAATTGTGGGCATATATATATATATATATAAAAAGAAGTACAGCAGTGGCTTGTAATTCTGAAAACTGGAATTTGATCATCTTATTTTGAAGCCAAAGAATTCACCACTGTATACAGCAGCTGGAAATGTAAAGAAGAGGAGACATAGCAAATCAGCTGGACAGAAAGCTATATTTTGTATTTTGTATCTTTCTAAAGCCTCTTGAGCCATCCTGTTCAAGGAAGAAACAGCACTGAGACATCACAGAAAATTAATAGAAAAACAGTTTTCTTTCTTGGAGGACATATCTGATGTTTAGAGCTACCTTTCAGTGGCAGTACCATTGTACAGGCCTATGGCAAATAAAAGTGATGTTCAGATGCTCAGAAACAGCCCAGGAGCAGCCACAGATGAATTCACACTATAATATTCCCATCTTATTTGAGGTAGAGCAGTGACAGCCTGCATCTTCAGAGACTCACTTTGCAATGTCCTCAAAGAGGCTCAGCAGCAGTCTTGGAATCACTCAGGAGTCCTAATAGTTATGGCAAAGAGTTTTAGAACTGAATAGGACTAAAAAAAGAAAATATTCCATAGAGCTTAGTCTGCAAAACAACACAATGCCATAGAGAGTCAAAGCCTTTCTGTGCAAAACCTGAACATTCTGCTTTGAGGGTGTAATTTTGTACTAAACTTCCCTGAAGAATTTAACCACTAGTTCAAACAGTTTGCACTCCTTGAGTTGGTAAATAACACTCTGCTTCTACACCAGTGCCTGTGTCTGACTTCTGTAAAATTAATACTTATTTCTTTCCTTTTGGGCAAAGAGCAGTTCTGATGGCAGTCAGGAAAAGAAAGAGAAACAGAAGCTAGAGAGTGGCTTTGTAGTGAAGATTCATTTAGACAATTTGGTATCTATTACAAGCTGAACTCAGGCAGTGTCTGCATGCAAATGTGGAGAGGGACTGAAAGGGAAAGGGTCCTTTTCCTTCATTATCATTTCCAAAGTAAGTGAGTGAGATAACTATGGGATCTGATGGCTGGAAAGGACACTGGACATGTGTGTCCCGAGGCTCCAGGGCTCTGAGCTAGCACCCTGTGCCACACTCATGTTCAGGTGCTCTCCTCACCCAGCTGGCTCTGAGAATTTATGACCACTGGGGAAGGGGTCTGTAATCTCACATCAGCAGGATGTGGCTGCCTGCTGCTGCACACAAGGAAAACCTTTGTCCCTTCATTCCTTGTCCCTTGGGCAAAACGGCTGCACTTGGGGGAAGGTAATAAAGATCCTCTCAGATGCCACTGTCTGTGTCTGGAAAGCAAGAAAAACAGAAAGAAAAACTGTCAGTGTTTGAGAGGCATTTGTGCAATGCTCTTAATAACCTGCTTTGACTTCTGGTCAGCCCTGAGCAGGTCAGGAAGTTGTACTGGATGGTCACTGTAGGTCCCTTGGAATGGAAATTCTCTATTCCATTCTGTTCTCTTCTGTGATCAGGGATAGAGGGTGTATTCCAGGGAGAGGGGTCAGCTGTCTTTGCCTTCAGATCATGTCAGGAAAACAAGCCACAAATTGCTCACAGGGTATGACAGAAGTGATTACCACAAGACCTCTGCAAAACCCTTCCTGCCAAACCCTGCCTGACCACCGTGTATGTGAGGAGGGATGGGAGCAAAGGAGGGAGGTCTTGCAGGTGATTTTGAGCAGTTTTCACAAGGCACTGGCACAGAATGTTTTATCTGTCTCATGAAGAAAGTGGATCTGTCATTCCAGCCATTCAGAGAGGGTTTCTTTTCACTCTCCTGGAAGTGTTTGACTTTACCTGGCAGTCTTCTTACTGTTACCCATGAAATAAAGATTTTTATCAATTGCAGTGGAGTAGCCAGAACTTCTTTATTGTCAGTTCTGTTGAAACAGGAGGCCAGTGATGATTGGAAGAGCTGGCAGCCTGTGCAGGCTGACATGAAAAATAATGTGCTGAACTCTGTCCTTCAGATAAGGACAAAGGACCAGGTTCAGCTCTGGGGGAAATGTGTGACTTAAACAAGAGTCTGCAATTGTGCAAGACCCAAGGCAGCAGAGGGGTACAGGTGGGAAGGTAATTCCAAAGTGGGGATTGTGGAAATAGCATCTAAAAATGCAGCAAAGATGGCAGGTGGCTAAAAAAAACATTTACAAGATTTTGTGCAGCAAGGAGGGGACAGAAAAGTCATACTACAAGACCCAGTGCTCAAAATCTTCCCACCACTCTCACCTAACCCTTTTATGCACAGAAAAAAAAAAAAAAAGGTATCTTGGGTACAGGTTTAAAACAGACAATCATTTGCTTGAAATGACACCAAAAGATGGGTTTATTTTCCCCACTGAAGTACTTTCTTTTGCATTTTGTCACTAAGTGGCCAAAACAAGACAGCTCAGAAGAACAGTGGGCAGCTTTGTAACATATGATTGCAGACAGGAGTCAGCAGGGACAGGAATCTGAATGTCCTCAGACCTGATACCAGTTCCTTTTAGACCAGCAGAGGGTTTGGACTATTCTGTGAGTGTCACATGCCATACCCTGGTTACAGTGCTCACCTGTGGGAAATATTGTAATAGAGCAGCAGCCCCTGCCTTGGCCCCTCGGGCAGGAGCACACGAGACAATGCACTCCCCACGAGCCTTTCATCCTGCCAGGCTAATGTTCTCTGCAGAGAAAAGGCAAAAAAGGGAAACCTGATGAAGGCTGGGGCAGGAGAGAGGAGAGGAAGGTGGGAATGGGGAGTGATGAATTGGTGAGTACAGGAATGCAGTGGCTCTACTGAGGGATTGGCAGGGCTGTGCACCCCATTTTTTGCAGCACTTGGTCACTTGAAGGACAAGAAGAACCAGCCCAGGTTCCCCCATCCCATTGACCATCACTGCTGGACCATGGCAGCAGCAGATGAACAAGATATTACAAATATTACTGCAGTTAAATGATGAGTTCAAACCCAGCTGCTAAAAAGCGTTTTAATTTCTTTTCCTTAGTTTTACATCTCAAAATATTCCTTGAAGGCAGTTCCTCAGCAGGAGCTGAAGGAAAACAGGCTGGTTACGATTTAATAGACTGGTCCCAGAGAGCTTTTCATAAAATAGTTACACTATTATAAATGAGAAATGTTGTAAGAATAGCTAAAATGGGAATTTGCACGAAGTATGGTGCCTTTTATTTGCATATGACCTCAGTGATTATGTGCAAGATTTGGCCGTCCTCAGAGTAAGTGCCACATTCTGGTTAGAGAAATATGATGCCTTTGTTTTGGCAGAAAATAAATCTCTTAAGGTAATCAAAAATTCATGTAACATATTCTAAAAATATCCCCTCCAAAACTGCCTGTGCCAGGCAAAACAGGAGAAAATATTTGCCTTTGACAGGGATATTGATCTATAAAATGTTTCTTTTCTTCTCCCTTCTTTGCCCTCTTGATTCTCTTCCAAGCTCCCCTCTTCTGGTGCTTTCAGAGGAACAAGGGCTTCTGGGAAGCATCATCTTGAAACACAACTTTGTCAGCCATGCCCCGAATTTTATTTCCACTCAGGAGGCCCTTTGCACCGTTCTGGCAATTTAGAGAGGAATTACATCCATTTCTAGCTCTTTAGACTTCTCCCAGCAAGTATAAGGCCCTTTGTAAGAACAAGGGCTTAGTATGCACATCATTGCAAGGTTGCTCTGGATGCCCTCTCCCCTACAGAGACGTCAATGGAAGTGGATCTGGAAAAAATGTTTCACTTCCTGTGAAAGTCAATCCACCTAGCCAGGAATCCTCATAAAGAGAAATACTGCTCAAGGCAGGGATTTCTCTGAATAAACTAAGTGTCTAGGTGTTCAGGAGGTGGATTTCCTATTCAGTGGTGCACACTGGTGGCTTTATAATGCGGCAGTGACGCAAAACACCTCTGCTAGCTCAGAAAACAAGGTTTGGGAGCACTGGAACAGTAGTGCAGAGCAGCTGGACTAGTCCCCTGTACCTGTCCCTGGCTACACCAGTGCTGGGAGCTAATTTAGACCAGCTGTGGCTTCCTTGAGCTGGTCACTGCTTGCCTCTCCTTTTTACGATGGAGTGAGGAGAAATTGCACTGCTATAACTCTCCAAGATAGGATTTTGTTTACTCCCCACTCTTCTTCAAAGGCAGAACAGCATCAAGAAGTTATGCAAGTTTCTGACTGACATGCTTACAAACCAGGGGGTTTTGGGAGGGTGGAGTAAAGTTGGTTTTTGTTCAGCAGGAAACAGCAAGTCACCGGAGGGATGGCTTCTGCAAACAAAAAATATCCCACCTGTCTCTTTGACCTGGCACCCTGACACACCAGAAGAGTGATGGATTAAAGCTTTTATACACTTGACTGCTGCTTCTGAGTCTCACTTTTCCACCGAGGGCTCTATTTCCCCATTAGCAAATGTTTTTATTTCGGTCAGACTACAATGCCTTGTTTGTGTTTGTTTGGCAGGCCATTGGTTTGCCAGGTCAAAGGAAGGAGGAGACACGGCCAATCCCTCCTGTGACTGTCTTTTAACAGCCCTGAAAAGCCACTGACAGGCAGCAGCTCCTGCTGCTCCCACGCTGCACTCCAGGCAGTATTACTGAGATAAACCAATATCACCTATTAAGCATTAGCTGACATATGGCTTTTGAGGGACAAAATCAGATAAGAAAGAGTTTAAATATTGAATCAACTTGCACAGGCTTTAACTTCTCTGTTTGCAAGGAGGAAGAACAGAGAGGCTTATTCTGAAGTCAATCATTTCAAAGTGCAGTCAATAAAACCAGTGTAAAAGAGCAGCTGGTAAGTACAACCATGTGTCAAATGAACCATTGTATTTTCTAGGAAAGAGGATGTAAGAAAGTCTGGTTATGGGACCACTCTTTTTCTTGGAATACTATATGTCTAAAATAGCAGCTTAACAAAACACCACTAAGATCAAGGGACATTTGCTGTTAAAGCCCAAGGGAATCACAAGCTTCCTTAACTGAGGGACCCTCGAGGCCTGAAGGAGCACTGAAAATGGTCTTTCAGCTTCTCTTTGTCTCCTTTCTGATCCATGTTTTATTTGCAGCTATTGGCAGAACTAAATCCTTCTTTCTCCTCATTCTCAATTCATACTTTCACATGAAATAGGCTTAACAGTTGTTCAAGACCTATGACAAACTGGCATTCAGAAGTCTGGAAATACACATCCATATTTTTGTGCACATGTAGTAAGTACAAAGAGGGTAGCAAGGATTTCAGCCTTAGTGTTCATAGAAGTCCTTCAGGTCTTCAAATTTTGTGACAGGGCTCACTGTTTCCAGTGGCCTTTGAGAAATGCTACCATGTCCCTGGTCCTTCTTTCCATGCAGCCCTCAGAGATGGCAGGTCAGCTCCCTAATTAATAGTACTTCTAAATATTTTTGGAGCCAAATAGAAAGGAAATCATATCTCATCTATGATCTCTTAGAATGCTTCAGATTCTTCTTTGTGGCTTTTATCCAGTGCATAACCTTCAAGAAAGCTCAATGAAAAGATGAGCAGATCATCTCCACCCTGCAACCTGTCACCTTCTCATTGCTGGCCTTAGGTCCAGGGCTTCACACAGCCCCTGCTGTGCCAGCTGCAGTCACATCACCCAGAGCTGCATCGCTGCTGGAGGCAGGCTTTTGGCTTCTGAAGAACAAAACCAACTCCTCCACCACCTTCTTGAAACCTCAAGCAGCTGATCACACCTACACCTGAGTTCCCTGAACCATCTGAATCTAGCTGAGTTCCTCCTCCTCCTCCTCCTCCTCCTCCTCCTCAGAGAGAAAATACTTAAAATTCCTCATGTGAATAAAAGGGGAAGCCACTGGGGCTGTTCATGAAAATCAGTCATGGAAAAAGAGCTGGGGATTCATGAGTAGTGAGAGTGATTATACCCTGTTCCATTAAAATGTGCTCCTCTCTTGGGGAAAACACCCTGCATGGCTCTTCTTTGTGCAGCTCACATCCAGTAAGCCAGTTAAATTGCTTTGAGAGAGTGAAAGGAAATAATATCCCTCTTGAGGGAAGCAGGAGGTCTTTTCTGTAGGCACCAGAGTTTTGTCTTAAACTGCATGTCCAAGTCAAATAATTTTCAACTTCCTTTGCAAAAGCAGGAAGGAGCCAGATGGAAGAATCACTCATTGCATGGAAATAACAAGATTTGCACAGCTTGGTTGCGTTCCTTCCTCCATCCTCTTCTCCTTCCAGATCCTTCTGAAAAGAGCTAAAATAATAATCTCTTGAGAATATCTGTTACTGACAGTTCATTACACTGCTCTGAATGGGATTCTTGCTCTCAGTTTAAAACTGGAGATGGTTTTGCCTCTCATGAATGATTTTGTATTTGTTATAAAAACACAGTGTGATGGGAATGTGTCATTTCAGTTACAAACTGAAACACTTACAACACTACTGGTTCCTTTCATATAATAGTTAGAATCAGTCTCTGATCTTAAAAGATAGGAAAGTTTCACTGAGTGCTTGGAAGCTCCCTCATGCTGAGCTGCTCTTGACTTCTGGCTTAGAAGATGGGTCAAACAGTGTGATAGTACAGAACTGTATCTCAGAGACTGATCTTCATGTCTCCAGGACCTGAGTTAATAAATCAGTGGAATAGATTCTCATTAGATGTTTAGTTAATTTTCACTTTTATTACTGTGGCAATACTTTTCTGTTAATTTACAAACATTTGAAATATTCAAAACTCTTCTTTCAGAGATTTTCTAAAGTAATAAATTACAAGCAGTTTCTAATGCTTAATTGTAAAATAGTCCCTTTCAGTGGAGATAAAAGTATTTTGTAGTAGAATCTTGTATGTCTGAGTAAGATCTTGACAAGTATGCATAGAAGCAAATATTGTTGCATTATTTGCCTTTGAAAGGAAATTTCCCATGAATATAAATGAAACTACTCCACACAAGTGAATACAGTACAAACACAATTATGCCACTGTGTTTCTTACATATTTTGGCAAATTAGTAGGATCTGGTTATCAAATTTATGATGTTCTGCTCCTGTAATAAATAATATGTGAACCCATTAAAACTGTGTTTCTCATATGTCATTAACTGCATTTGACCAGCACATGTGCAAACCTGATCTCCTTCCTGAAGTCAGATACTCTGTATTAAACTTCAGGGTTTTCTATGTGGCCTGTTTGTAATATTCTTGGAACCTGGGGAGGGAAAATGATTGCTGTATATTTGAGATCTATAAAATACTGGGTTAATTTCTCCAAATGTCAGATATGTTTTCCACTCATCAGATTCATCTGAGTTTCCACTCAGTATCTCCCATTATTAGCTCCATTATTAACCTGCTAACTACCAGCAAAAAGCAATCCCTCTATTTTTGACTTTCCTGGAGAAAAGGCAGTTCAGGGGAGACCTTATGGTTTCCTGACAGGAGCTTGTAGCCAGGTGGGAATAGTTCCCTTCTCCCAGGTAACCAGTGACAGAATGAGAGGAAATGGCCTCAAGTTGCAGCAGGTCAGGTTTACCTTGGATATTAGGAAAAAAAATCCCAGAAAGGGTTGTCAAGCCCTGGAAGAGGCTCCTCAGGGAAGTGGTGGAGTCACCACCCCTGGAAGTGTAAAAAAAGACGTGGATATGGAATTTGAGTACACAGCTTAATGGTGAACTTGGTGGTGGTTCTAAGCTGACAAGTGGACTTGATGATCTTAAAGGTCCTTTCCAACTTTAACAACTCTAGAATTCTATAAAAATTACAGGTATACAAAATATTTTCTGCTAATATAATATCTTCCAGCTCTGGCCTCAACTCACAAACGTCAGACCACTTCTACTCTCCTCTGGCCTTACATCCAGCCCTTTGACATACACCAGCAAGTAATTTTCTTACAATTCTTCAGCAATTAATCTTCAGACAATTTTAGATCCTTTGCCTTCCCCATAAAAAAACCAAACAAACAAACCTACAACAAAATCCAACCACCTTGGCAGTGAAAAAATAAAGGGATAGAAAGGTTAAATGGTTTGCTCATGGTTGCACTGGAGCTCTGTGGGTAAGGCATTTCTCTGTGGCACCAGGGCAGTGCTGAAAGCCACCCCTCCCTGGGACAATAGATACCAAAGCTTTGCAAATATCCAGGAATCCAACCTGAGAGCAGCCTGCTCTTCCTGCCAGCAGCACCAGCTACCACTGCAAGAGAGGCAAACTGCAGTTCCAGTAAGGGCTGGTATTTGCCACCCTCTGCCTTTGCTGCACAGTGGAGAACACAGCACCTGAGCTTCCAAACTCTCCTCTCTCCCTCTTGCCCACAATCATCTGAGAATTATCATTTCTGGGAATGTTTTCACCCTGTTCTGTTTCTCAGAGAAGAGGTGTCAGTGCTGCTACAGCAATCCAGCAACTGTTTACTAAATAATCTGCATCCCACTGTTTCTTTGGAGGGAAACAAACATTCTTACCAATACAGCAGATGACATATGAAATTATAAAAGAGCCTATTGGGTAAATTAAAGATCTCCTTTATTCTCAAAAACATCCAGCTTTACAAGTCTAATGTGGAGTGCTGTACTATGCCAGATACATTTGGAAACCATCCCAGCTATCACTTTGAAACTCTGCCTATTTAAAAGTTTTGGCAACTTTAATCACAGCCACAAAAGCTTCAGCAAAATTGCTGTTTTAATGAGGCCAGTTCTGCCAGGAAGCGACAAAGCAACCGATGCCATCTGTTTGCATCTACCCACATTTAATCTATTAATTTGAGCCAAACTTACAGTCATCAGTATTGTTTTACTGGGATCATTATCTGGCCTAAAAATAAGCTGTCTTATTCATTGCTGAAGTAACTGAAATCAACATTCTTGCACCAGATATAAGCTTGATCCAATGCTTTTTTGGCCAGAAGAGAAACCAGGAATGGTTCAGCTCCATATGCCATGAATGCAAGTGAACCTTGGCTAAGCAGACAAATGCTTTCTTCACATATGCATTACAAGCTGAGAACTAACTACACTTGTGGGTCACAGTGTCTGCTTTCTGAATCTCTGTGAAGTTAAAATAGGTGGAATAAAAACAAGTTAAAAGATGTTACTATGTTCCTGTGCTACTATCAGGTTTCTATACAATGATCCAACATGAAGTAGCTAAATAAATCCAACTGGCTTCTTTTCCATGCATGTCCTAAGTCCCTCAGGACCCTTTTTCCCACTTATTTTATGCAGTTCTAAAACCTTTGGACAATTGTAATGATAAAGCATGGATATGGGCATTAGTGTCTTATAATTCAGGGCAAAACTTAAAACCATTAATTGATTTGACACTCCAGAGAAAGCCACTGCTGAGAAATGTCAGCTTGCATTTTGTGATGTCTCTGTCTACACACTTAACAATTGGAGTAACCAGGGCTGAGAGGGAACTGCAGGAACCTGCAGCAATTCTTGGGCTCTGGTTCTGAGGCTGAGCTCCAGCTACATCTCAGCTCCCACACAGGAGCTCTGCTGGTATAAATTCCCACTCCCCACCTCCTTACTCCACCCTCCCTCAGTTGCCCTCATTTTCTAACCTCTGGGATGCTGTCACATGGATTGAAAGGAAATCAAGGCAAGATCCACCAGGATCCCTGCCCTGGCCAGAGCCAGGATTGTGGAGGTGCCTTGAAGTACAGTTGACCTGCAGTCTGAAGAAATCTAAACTCATAGAACCAATTGTTTAGGTTGGAAAAGACCCTTTAGATCACCGAGTCCAACTGTTAAACAAAGACAGCTCTTCCCTCTTGTGCTTCAAAACTTCTTGAAGATCATGCAAGGCAGAAATGGAGGTTTTCAGGTAGGGATGGTGTGAGCTTGTGAGGAACAACAAGCACTACCTTCTGTGGTTGGCAACACACATCCTTCCTCTTGGGATATTTAAACCTAAAAAGAGGAATAATTTATCTCATTTTTGATGGTATGAGATTGTGCTCACACAAAAGGAGATGGAGAGACAATGTCTACCTGTTGTTTAACAAAGGTTAACAAAAACCAGAGAGAAGTAAAGCTAAAGAAGAAAAGCTATAAGCTGTTTAATATGTGTAAGATCTGGAATAGGACATTTCTGGTGGATGGAAAAACTAATTTTCCTGGTTTCCTGCTTGTTTCCCACACATAATAAAAAATGTGTGTGGAATCACTATTCTCCAACACTTTTAAACATAATTTACCATAAGCAAGATGTTAGTTTCCTTGGCTGAATACAGACATTGTCCTGCAACAGGGATAATTCTTCCCAGTTCCTTGGGCCTTTCATGAATTTATTTCTTACTTGTTCCAAAAACCACTTATGATCACCTACATCCTCTGAGTTAATGGTACAATTTTTTCTTGTTGTTTTCAGCTTACATTATGATCTCTGAGACTATACTGGATTTAGGGATTTCAATTTGGTCTTTAGTGGCTCATATATACCACAAATCTAATACATATCACAGGACAAAGACTAAAAAAGAAGTGCAGCTGAGGCTGGCATTTCTGTAAAAGCCCAGAGTGCTGTACTACATTGGCAAGATAATCTGTCATGGCTAAGAATTATTATATTCATAAGTCTATACCACACAAACTGAATCCTCTGATCTAAATTAAATTACTCTGGTTTCATGGCAGTGCTACTTATATTGCATTACAGTCCATTATCCATGGCCTTGTTCTGGCTATAAGTGATGACAGATTCTAGTGCCTTATACAGTTATATTGGCCATTTATTTTCAGTGCTGGAACAATAGGCACAAACAAGTCTCTTGTAAAGGTTTGGTACAGCTTGAGCCACATATTCTGCTTTTCAATCAAACTTTTTAAAGATATCAGTCTTCTTTTTTTCAACACTACTGCTTTTATCTTGCCTGCCTGATTCTTAATCATTAAGATTTCACTGTGAAGCTGTGACATGAGAAAACTTTTCCACCACCTTCTGCCCACTGAATGCCAAAGTTCACAGTACTTTGACTATTTTAAATCATCAGGTGTATTACACATTTTATTTAAGATACTAGGATGTCATGTTCTGACACTGCACAATGTTATAGGCTTTAGTGCTGGTTCCTCTTAAACACAATAAACTGCATTTCTTGAGCCCAGATCACCTGAAGCATCACTGGGACGGATGATCCCAAGGGCATAAGCACTACAGCACTGTGAGAGGAGCACTCCTGACTCTTACACCAACTGCTGTGGAAAAAATGGTGCAAATGAGCTGATTTAGGGTACACTCCAGAGAAAATTTATTCCTAACCCCCCAGGCCTTGGCATTCGATTAAGCTGTGGAAAAGAAACACAGCAAAAAAATATAGAGAATGAGAAATGTAATTTTAAATTTTATTTTAGTTTCATGCTGTATTTTTAGTGCAAGAAGAGGTTTATGCTAGCTTGGGCAGTGTGGTAGTGGGGTGCCAGCAACAGGGGCAAGGGAACATCATGCAGTAGTTGCATTTAGAGAGGAAACAACTGATTTCTAGGAACAGCACATTCCTGTGCTTTGGATGCTGTGCTGCTGTACAGGAACACCCAAATAGTTCCCCTAAACACATTGACACAACCTCTGCTGTCTAGCATCCATAAACACAGACTCATCCTCCAGATATAAAAAGGGAGATAAACCACAATCTGCTTGATTTTAAGCAGCAATTTAAGAGCTGCTGTAACGGTCTGGATACACATTTCATGTTTTGGAGTTAAACCCAGACCCCCATCCATATTTAGGAAGCTCTGGGGCATGAGCTGGTTCCTTGGGAGCTGGAACAACCACGCTCCAGCTGCCTCACAAGAAACAACTGCAGCAGCTCCAGAAATTCACAGCAGCGGCGCTAATTTTTACCAGCTGAGGACCTGAGCCTTTATCTCTTGTTTAGGTTTCAGAACAGCCCCGGCTCCAGCACTGTGAGTCTGCTCCAAACAAAGGGTTGGACTTTCGGGTGCGGGGTTTGCTCATCCCCATCTCCCCGTGCCGCAGCTCTGGGGACAAAACGACATCCAACCCCTGGGAAACGCTGCCCTGGGTGCGGGAAAAGCAGCAGCTCCCACAGGGGTGCTACTGAAATGAACTGGCCCCAAGTGCCAGCTTTGCAAAAAAGAACACTTTGTTCCTGCCTGGCCTTGGCAAGCTTTTAACCCCGGCTAATTTAACATTAAAGCTACACTAGCCGTCTCAGATCCATATTGTTAAAGCCAGCTGGATATGCCAAAAACTACAAAGGGGAGCGAGCTTTTTGCCCAAACAAATAATGCTGACTGTCACTTTGTATCAGGACTTAATCCTGTTAATGAGCTGCAGGCGGGGCAATTTCCCTGATTGAATGTGTTTTTCAGAGCCCATTTCCACTCACTGTATTGCTCGCTGATAGCCATAAGGTATGGACTGCAATCCAGACTCCACTCTCAGTCAGCAGTTCATTATTCAGAGTGCCTTTTCTTCCACATCCACTCAATCCTGTTATCTCTCCCACTGCCACAAGGAAATGCTGTTCACATTCATTGCAGGTTTTCCAAGCTGAGTTCAGATTTGTATCAGGCTGCACATTCATCTTTTGTGCTGTGTAAAGGATTTTGGGGAGGTTTCACCTGGTTTCACACTGGTTCTGTTCTGCTGTACTGGATATTGGAAATTTCACAGGATTTCATTTATTCATTTCATTCATTCATTCATTCATTCATTCACAATGAAAATTAAATAAATTCCTTGGTTATTCCACTTCAGAGTCTAAGATCTCACATTGTGCTGCACAGAACCAGGCCCATGGACTGGATAAGTTTAACGCTTCATTATATATGAAAATTAGTCTAGAAAACTGATTTATGTTAATAAAAACCCTATTTTTATTTTTCATTTATGTTGGTTTAATTTGATCCTACCATGGTTTCAAGGATGTAGAAGTAACAAGTTTTAGTTTGCCTCTGAAAACAAATAGTTGAATCCATTTCCCTATTCATGTTATATGGACACCCTTTGGAGGAAAACAGAGCTTACCAGATGAAAAGATGCCACCTCTAGGTGGAGGAGAGGAGGCAGCCAGGACACCTTTTTACTTGTCCTCTGAGTAAGAATGTTCTATTTTAGATAAAATATTTTGGGTTTATGATGGGGGTTTTGGGGTTTTTTTTTTGGTTGACAAAATAAAAATATGAAAAACCTACATATATTTTTCAGTGGATATGAATGTTAAGAGAATCACCTGTCTTAGAAAAATCACTTCACTGCAAACCAGTTCTGCTGCTGAAATTCCCCTGAAGAGCAGTGCTGGCTCCAGGCATGGGGTCTGCACACACCTGATGCCCATGGGCACCACCACAAATGATTTGCTGCTTGTTTTTAAACAAGTGCTAGAGAAAAAGGGCTATTTTGTGTCCAAGGGACAAGCACCACCTCGAGCACGGCAACCGATAAAAGGCTGGGCTCCATCAGGCCACCATCGCATGCTTTGTTTGTTTTTACCTGAATCAGATTAGTGCTGCAGTGTGATTTCACCCTTATTAGAGGCCAGGAAGGCTTCATAATGTAGCACTAAGCTCGAGGAAAAAGTTCAGAGAGAGTTCACAGCTAATTAGAGATCCCAGGCTGCCCACAGCAAAGCAGCCTTGATGGTGGAGTGGATTCTTGCATATCTGATACGACTGATCTGCACTGGTGTGGATTTTTACATGCCTGGACACTGTTGAATCCAGCTGGTGTCCTCTCACTGGTGAAATAGTGAGTGCTGTTCCCCCTCTCCCAGTTTGCATATAATGTTTACTGGAAAATCATGGAGAACTCTGTTAAAAATATCAGAGTCACATGTCACATAAATATTTATGTCAGAACAGCATAACAAGGCATAACTGGGACCCCAAGAATGGATATATGTAGCTACTATGTATTTACACAGTTTAGCAAATACTGCATATTTAGTATAGCTTTCTTTGTCTGACTTCTCTAAATAAATTGTAAAGTTAAAGTGAGTTGTATTTTTTTTCTTTTCAAAAAATATTTATTGTTAGGCTAAATAATCAGAAATTAAAGATACATTTGGTATTGTCAAAGGAATAATAACAGATTTACAGAAACGAATTCACACATAACCCCAACTAATTGTCAAGCAAACATTTGTATTTGTTGCCTTCCCAGTTATAATGATCTGATTGTGAGAAGTTTGGCTGCTTAGGAAATGTGTGGCAAAACACATGGATGTATCCCTTTTACACATCCCCAAAAGCCTGGATGTGGGCAGGAGCTCTGAGTGTGGCTGGCAGTGTTTCACCCCTGTCTGACTTCCACAGAAATGTTTTCTCACCCCTCAGGAGAAAAGAGACTTGTTTCTCCATTTTAAAAGTAACTGTTGGCAGCAAAGAGTTGTATCCAAGGCTCCTCTGTCCAAAAGGCTTCCCAAAGAATAAAATTCCCACTTGCTCAGATGGTCGGGCTCACAAATTTCTTCTGCCCTGCTTGGCTGTGGTTTTGGGGTGCAAGGGGGCCCCCAGGCTGTTTGCTGGCAGTCTCTGCTGGAGAGAATTCACTGCTGGGTGCCAGGCTCTGTCATGGCAAAATCTGCCCTGTGCCCACCGACCTGGCTTCATCTGTGCTGTGTTCATGTGCTCCTTCAGGAGCTGCTTATCACTGCTTGAGAGAAAAATGTAAAATATTTGTATTTTCTGGAGAGTCACAGTTTTCACTGTCGTGGGATATGAAGAACGTGGATTAAACACTCCATAAATTTGGGGGAAATACATAGCAAATACAGCAATATTTCATTAAATGTGACTATGCAGTAATGTGACATTACATATGGTGAATTCAAAAAGTTCAATGGTGTCAAACAGCAATTAAGTCAAATGAAGCATATATTAGCATATCAGAAGAAAGCTGTAAAGCACTCCACGCAAACTTCCGTGCTTTTTTTCCTTACTCATAAGCTAATTAATTTTTTAGAAATGGGCTGCATTTATGAATTTTGGAAACGAAGTGAAGCATGGCAGGGATTCCAGTTTACTGCCTAGCAAAAACTGTGACTCTTTTAACAGTTCTGACAGGCACAGCTGAGTCTTACAGGAGCCATTCCCTTCCCTCCAACTTTTTTTTGTGTCCCTTCAAACACTCTGTTGCCATATTAACAGTCCATGTCTAAAATTTGCACAGCACATTCATTGTCAGGAGCTACTTTCTGGTTTATATCTTTCTGCACTGGTTCTCAAGGAACAGGGCAGGAATTAAGCATTGCAAACAGCAGGAAGGCTTTCAGTGTGTGTGTGCTTTACACACAGTCTATGTTTAGTTGTGACATTTATTTTACAGCTTCTGTCTTCAGAGGTGATATTTGCAGCCCCATCATCAACAACCCAGGTTAGAGTTTTAAGGGAACAGTAGTTTGAAACAAAGATTGCCTCCAGGAAAGAAGGCTTGATGAGGCAATAAAACGTTTGCACACATGAAAAATACCTATGAAGTCACTCCTTGGTCTGGGTTACAGAGCCAGGACTCAGGGAGCAGATTTCTCTGCTGAAGTGTTACAATGATTAATCACAGCCCATAGGAAAGTCACTCTGAGGGTTCTGCGAGGGGAACTGCAGGGCCACCACCACACAGGGACTCAAGAGGCTCCCCCATGCCAGCACAGAGGTGACTTTCTGTCCCCACACTCCTACAAAGGCTGCCAGAAGCTGCCAATTTCAGCCCAGCAGAGACTCTGAGCCCCTTATTTCTGAGCCCCAAGAGGCTGCTGTCTCATCCAGTGTGCAAAAAGGCTCGAGCAGACTGGTGCCTTAGCACTGATTGTTATTAGCTGTCTCTGATTTACAGCGTGAAGGGGAGGGGCTGTGGTCTGCCTGTCTCCAGCTGGAGCTGAACTGGAAATGCACAGCAGCTTTCCTCTGAATCTACAGCCACAGCATCAATATCTACGTGGGCAGGTGGAGATACAGCTCCCTGTGCATCCATGGCAGTCACCCAGCCCGGGCAAACACAGCCCCTCCTGTTTGTACAGTCCTGCAAAACGTGCATGGATGGGCTCCCTAACAGAGAAACTGCTCTGAGGGCTCACGTAGCTCTTCTAGGGGGATGATGTTGTACTGCCCAGCATATTGGGCATGGCACAGGCTGGGAGAACACCAAGTAGGTTAAAGGGAAAATCCTCACTAGATGTAAAAGCTTCTTTATATTTCAGTTACACATTTTCCACAAGAACTATTGAAAACCCTGACATGGTGATATATGAGCAAATAAAACTTGAGTTTACGGCAAACAGACTCACATTTTCTGAATCACTTTTTTTTTGCTCAAAACTCAGTGCCAACTGTTTTCTTTGCCATTTTTCTCCAAACCCTCTCTGCCAACCAAATGTCATTGATATGTGACTTTCCACACAGATAGATAGTATTGCAATTTTTCAAAGTACTAGACTGAGGCTATTAAGCATATTGCTTTAAACTTGCACCAAAATCAGAGGATATGAAGGAAGCAGACAGTTGGCAGAAGTAGCCTTTCCACCACATATGTCAGCAAGAACTATAGCTTGGGAAAATGATGATTTCTGGAATATAGCACTAATGTATTTACCGTATGCTGTGCTAGATGCTTTTTACATTCATGCTAATAATTTGCAAACTTGGTAATTTCACATAGGCAAACTAGAGCTCTATTTTTATTTTTTATGCAAAGATTTACTGTATGGGGCTGTAACATTGCTAGGCTGTGTTATTTTTACCCACACACTCCACAGACTCTACTGGTAAGCTGTGAAAGGCTGTCAGAAGAAACAGTAATTGCACTACACTTGTGGAAAATGCAAGTCCTCTACATTATAAAGGTTACTTCTCTTGTTTCTTATCCATTTATCTATTTATTTCTTAGTTAGAAAAACTGCATCATGTCTAAATGACTAGGAACTGCAGAGATTCTAATAGAAAGATAAATAAATACATAAAAAGATAGAAATACCCATTTCAGAGCTTACAATGAAAGAAGTAAGGCAAACCAGATCTGCATATCTATTCCAAGAATGACACCAGAGAACAGAACAGTAGAGATCTTGACCAGAGGCATTTAAACAACTCTCATTTAGGTATTCCCAACTCTCATTTAGATATTCCAGTCTCTCTTTGCTTTAAACACCTTCTACTGCTAACCTTGTATGGGTAACAGAAAAAAGGAGAACATGAATGAACATCTGAGTACACACAAGGAGCAAGACTAGAAGGATGTAGTTTACATGGAAAACATTCCTTGATACTCCTGGCTGCTTTTGTTTTTCCTTCCTTTATCCCATCCTCTGTTTCCCAGCCAGGCTTTTCTTCCTCTCCCCTGCAACATCCTGATTTATAATGTTCCCAGGTTACAGGTGACAGGTGAGCCCCTGAGAGCTGACCCCTCCCAGGCTGGGCTCTTAGGGCAGACTTAGGTCAAAAACATAGTTGAAACTGGCCTGGGTAATCCCAAATGGCCCATCTGTTCCTCACTCCCATCACACCAAGCCTTGCCTGTCGTCACCCACGATGACTCTTGGAGCTCTGTCCTGCCTGTTTCAAATTGGTTGAGCTCAGAGGAGCTGGGATAGCTGAAATATTATTTTTTTTACCGTATTCTGCACAGCCAAGTGCATAAAGACACAGATGTACTTCGACCATCTCCAAAGTCAGCTTCTGTTTGGCTCAAAGCTGAGCTAGGCAAGGATGTGAAACATGGCTAGAATGTGTGCTTGGTTAAGGCAGGGGCCAGAAAAAGCTTTTAGGAATGTCTAGTGGGACAGATTTCCTCCTCTCTTTTGTGTTTTTTTCTTCCAGATGCCTTAACATGGGATAGACAGCCCTTGATCTTGTTGTGGAGACTGCCCTGATAGGAAATGTGTTGTATGCCTTTTTTGGGAGGCCCCAGGTTGGTTAGGACAAAATATCACCAGTGCAGGGTGATTCTCCAGAGTGCCAGGAGTGATGTGGAATCTCTCAGCATTGCTCACTTGCTGCAGAGCTTTTCTACATGTGGGCCTTGGTAGCACCAGTGCTTGGGTTTAGAGTATTGCAAGGTGGACCACGATGTAGAACAGTCACTTCTCTAGGTTTGGTGGCTTCTGAATTGTTCTGTGGCAGCAAGGTCAGGGGGCTGCTGCTTGCTGAGGGCAGGGCTGTGAGGGACCTTCCCCATGTCCTTTGGGTGAAAAAGTGAAGCAAATCTCTCCACTTGCAGAACTGGAAGATTTTTCCTCTTTTGCTGGTGGCAGACTGTGAGTAACTTGCTAACAGAGCTTGTTCACTGACTCCCAACACCAAAAAGCTTTTCCCACTTCACATGCAGAGTCACAGCCTTCCCTATCTCATCACTGCACAAATTTATGATTTTGTTCCCAGAAAGTTCTTTCCTTATCCCTCCAGATACCAGATGCCCAGCTGGTACCCTAATCCCTGGTACTACTCTACTCTAACAAGTCCAGGACAAATATTTAATATCATTTCAAGGGACAAATTATCAGAGCTTTAGACATAATCAAAGGAAGAGCTGCCCAAAGCTCATATGAAACACGAGACAAAGGATCCTCAGGGCAGAACATCACTAGCCTTCTCCATGGAGACACTCAGCAAGTCAAACCTTTTGTTATGAAAGGCAGGTTTCCCAGCAAAGTGCTGTAGCAGTCAGGGGTTCCAGTGATGCAGATGATTTGGTGACTGCATAGTGCTAAATCTTTCTGGAGCTGGTGAGATACCCAGCAATCCTAAAGGCACAATGGGCAAGAGCCCCAAACACTACAGCGTGGACACGAGCAGTGTCCTCCTACTTGCACAGCAGTTTTTATGTGCACAGAAGAGATTTGCAGGAAGAGTCTGGCACAAAGGCACACATTGGACCACCAGAAACAGTGCTCCAAAGGCACTCAAAGCTCATCTACAGACTGAAGTATGTTGGCATTTTTGACACAGAGATCACAGAAGGAGAGAATTATCGAATTGCATTTCCTCAGGTCACGAGCAGGTTAAATTCTAGAGGGAAAATAGAACTATCATAGATAAGCCAACAGTGCTGCATCTTGATGAATTATGGCATTCTTTCCTGACTGCCAGAACAAGAGAGTTCAAAAATAAGTGGTAGCAATTTCACATTTTAATTGGCACAATTGTAGAAAATGCTCCTTGGCAAGTATCAGGTATTATGTCTAACAGACCAAGCATTTGTCTGCAACAGACTTCCTTTGTGTCACACAGGAATAAATAGACATGATGCTGCCTTATATGGCATAAGCAGCACCTTGTGAGGGAGATGTGATGACTGTGAAATGAAGCTGAGGTTGGCAGTGATAATGCAAACAAGAGGATACCTTCAGCATGAGTGCTGACCCCATTGCACAAATTGCACGATTCTGACTCATAATAAAATCCTCTGCTATTGTTTGTGTGTGCATAAAACACCCTTGTAGTGAAATATACACTCGTGTTCTCTCCCAGAGAACTGGAAAAGATAAATGAGTGCCCTCTTATGACTTAAGGCCAGAAAGCTGCAGACAGAAACACTGAAAAGAACTGGAGGTCAGTTCAGTCTCTGTTTCTCAGTTACACAGCACAGCTTCAGCTGCTGCTTCTTAATGCTGAAGTCTTGAATACCCACTGTGCATTGCCAAAGTCCTCTCTTCAGAAATTGTCAAAATTAAGTCTAAATAATTTCTTTCTTCAGACTACTACTGCTTACCCCCCCCAGCATGACTGGCCCCTGCTTCCATTTTTACCTCTCTCATCCCTGAGGACTCCTGTATCCGAATTAGTTTTAGCTTCCAGGGACCTTATGCAGTCCCTCACATTTGCTGCTCGCCTTGGGGGTGCTTTTCCCTTGTGTCACATGCAGAGTCTACATCACACCTTGCTCTTCCCCTGACCGTCTGCAGCTTTCCCCGTAGGCTCCCTACGGCAAAGGCTCCGTGCCGGTTTCGGTGCCCTTGGCCAAGGCAGGAGAGTGAATTCCTTTCGAGGTAACTCAGCACCCTCTGCTGTATCCTCAGCGAACCGCACATTTTCCTGCTCGCGAAGGACCAATTCCTCCCCGGAGCGACAAAATTTCTGCGCAAACGGATGTCTAAGAGAGTGATACAGGAACTTCCGTGCCTATAGAGAAAAACTTGGGCTTTCTGTCCCTTCCCCTCTTCTTAAAGAATAAAATTTAGTATTTTCAACTTTTTTGAACAAATGATAGAAGCACTGAACTGGGCAAATGACATTCCTCAAACTGTTATTTCCTTTTTAATTCTTTTTTCCCTAGCTATTACTTTGATTTAAAAGAGCCACCTAGATGTAGGTTTTGAAAAAATTTCGCATTTTATTCAGTTCATAAATTTTTAATTTTTTTTTTCTGGACTGGGAAGGAAAAGGATATAATTGAAAAGTGTTTCTGCTCAGCATGGATAGCTCCTGTGCCTTTGCTTTCTTACCCAAATTGCATTCTGTTTTCTCTTCAAAATGTATTTCAAAGCTGTAACATCTGAGGTTGCTGGATTCTTTCTTTCAGGATTAGACTGTGGGCTCAAATAGATTACCTAATACATGTTAAGTAGAAGATACTACCAGACACTACTAAGTACTTCAAAGCAGCAGTAAAATAATGTATTTATACAAAAGTATTTCACACTGCACTTCTTGTCCTCATTGATGTGATGTTCCAAATTCTCTTCTCAACCTACAGCTACAAAACACAGTCTGCCTGTCTCCAGCTTTCAGCACAGAAAAGGTCAACCTGAACAGTGTAGATTGTTACTGAATTTAAGTGGAAACCTCTGTGGTGAGCAGGAAACAGATCATTCAAGTCTCTGGATATTTATTCACCTCTCTGAATGACAATTCTTTGTTATTGTGAGTGGTGGAAATCTAACATGTATGACTTTCCTACATGAATTCTTTCAGACATGGCCCATTTATGGACACAAATTTTCAGCTCCATGAAGCTAAATTCTGCAATTGATGAGGGCTGACAGGGTGGGATGGAAGAGAAACAAAAACAATAGAACAAAAGTATTCCACCTGATTGTAGAATGCAACTTCCAGCAGTTATAAAAGCTACAGTATGACTTCACAGCCTTGGATGATGACTGCAGTGTGATGGAACAGAGATTAGAGAGGATCCCCCCTTGGGATCCAGACAAATAGAAAACCATTGGGGCACAAATAATATCGAAGCTGGCAATCATATTTTACCAGCCTCACTTCTCAAGCTATTCAAGCTCCTCTGGAACTAAAGGAGAGTAGAAATTTTTTAAGAGTTACACTACACACTTTATTTGAACATGTCTGTGGCACTGTAAAATTAAACCTTTTGACTGGAAGTTTGCATGCAAGGAAATTGACTTTGAGATCCCAACTAAACTTTGAAGTAGAAGAATACTGAGGAGGAGAAAACACACCAACTTTCCCATGGTGAAAAAAAGTAAAGGCAGTTATACATTGAAATAAGGCAAATGTGAAGCTGAAATTTCTCGTGCTGGAGCAGGGCAAGGACTCTTCTCCCTGAGCAGTGGAAGAAATGTGATACAAGGGATTGTAACTCCCTTTCCCTGTGTCCTTGCACTTGTAGGGGAGGAGGTAGAGCTGGGAAGGAGGCAGGGGTGGAGGGAAGATGTTTTTAATATTTATTTCTCGTTATCCTGCTGTGATTTTGTTAGTAATAAATTCAATTAATATCCCCAAGCTGAGCCTGTTTCACCCATGATGGTATTTGGTGAATGACCTCTCCCAGTTCTCATCCCATTTCCTGAACCTTTCATTAAGTTTTCTCTCTCCCGTCCACTTGTGATGTGAAAAGTAAAACATTTCAACACAAAAGAAATTCTTTATATATTCAGGGGGCTTTATCTCAAAAAAACACACCAGCTTTTAGTTTTATTATACTTAAAGAAAAAAAAAGAAGGCATTTGATGACTCAGTCATACAAAAATTTTGCCACATACACGTGGATGGTGGGGATGTGGATTTCAGAGTTCTCAGAAGGAAAAGGCTGCATTCTGGCACCCTTCATTCAGAGCCTCCAGGTGCTATTCCAAAAGTAAAAGTAATCTTCACTGTGTTTTTTCTCTTCATCCCAGTTCCCCCACTTCATTCCATTTTGGGAAGAAATATCTGTTACCTAAATCAAAATTTCACAAGTGTGGAACAGAAGCAGCCTTCTGAGCTCAGCAGAGCCTGCTAGAATGTAATGTCCCTCAAAATTTACTCCTTTTCAAGAGGGCAAACAAAAAGACATGCACTGAGTAAGAACCAAACTTTAGAATTCTGTAATCAAAAATCCATAAATTAATTTTTTTTTAGGACTGCACTCCATCTCTAATACTGTACAGGCACAATTATTTATCCTGCAGCTCAATGCACTCACAGCAAGAAATGGTCATTCAAGATATAATCATGTTTTGCCATAACACTTAGGTAATAAAGGACTTTCATTTATACAATATATTTGAAGCCAGAATTTCAAAAAACAGGAAGATTTTGTTCTCCCATCTAAAACTACTGTAGATATTACTCAGAAAGATCAATGATGCTTTAAATATAGTATTCATGCTGAACAATTAGCTGGTTTATGCCAAATTGACATCTTATAGGAGTTACAAACACTTTGATATCCAAAGACTATGCAGTGCTTCTCCAGATGCTTCTTAACCAAAACAATTCACAGATGTTTTCTCATCTCTCTCCTGAATGTCCTCCTAAATTAGTTGATCCTAGAATAAAAATAGAAGTACAAATGAAAAAAAGCTTGGTAAAATTAATGTAAAACTTTATTTTGTAAAAATGTAAAACTCCATGTAAATTATTTGGGGAATTTATATAAGGAAAAGCAATACCATCAAAAATTAAAAATACAACATATATGATTGATGAAAACTTCTCTATTTCCATTTTCATGAATGTAAATGTGCTCCTCTGTATTTCCATAAAAGCATTTTTGCCATATTTTAATTTCAGCTACACAAGTGAATGTCCCAAGCATTATTCTTTANGGCAAATGACATTCCTCAAACTGTTATTTCCTTTTTAATTCTTTTTTCCCTAGCTATTACTTTGATTTAAAAGAGCCACCTAGATGTAGGTTTTGAAAAAATTTCACATTTATTCAGTTCATAAATTTTTAATTTTTTTTTTCTGGTCTGGGAAGGAAGAGGATATAATTCAAAAGTGTTTCTGCTCAGCATGGATAGCTCCTGTGCCTTTGCTTTCTTACCCAAATTGCATTCTGTTTTCTCTTCAAAATGTATTTCAAAGCTGTAACATCTGAGGTTGCTGGATTCTTTCTTTCAGGATTAGACTGTGGGCTCAAATAGATTACCTAATACATGTTAAGTAGAAGATACTACCAGACACTACTAAGTACTTCAAAGCAGCAGTAAAATAATGTAAATATCCATTTTCATACTGCACTTCTTGTCTTCATTGATGTGATGTTCCAAGTTCTCTTCTCAACCTACAGCTACAAAACACAGTCTGCCTGTCTCCAGCTTTCAGCACAGAAAAGGTCAACCTGAACAGTGTAGATTGTTACTGAATTTAAGTGGAAACCTCTGTGGTGAGCAGGAAACAGATCATTCAAGTCTCTGGATATTTATTCACCTCTCTGAATGACAATTCTTTGTTATTGTGAGTGGTGGAAATCTAACATGTATGACTTTCCTACATGAATTCTTTCAGACATGGCCCATTTATGGACACAAATTTTCAGCTCCATGAAGCTAAATTCTGCAATTGATGAGGGCTGACAGGGTGGGATGGAAGAGAAACAAAAACAATAGAACAAAAGTATTCCACCTGATTGTAGAATGCAACTTCCAGCAGTTATAAAAGCTACAGTATGACTTCACAGCCTTGGATGATGACTGCAGTGTGATGGAACAGAGATTAGAGAGGATCCCCCCTTGGGATCCAGACAAATAGAAAACCATTGGGGCACAAATAATATCGAAGCTGGCAATCATATTTTACCAGCCTCACTTCTCAAGCTATTCAAGCTCCTCTGGAACTAAAGGAGAGTAGAAATTTTTTAAGAGTTACACTACACACTTTATTTGAACATGTCTGTGGCACTGTAAAATTAAACCTTTTGACTGGAAGTTTGCATGCAAGGAAATTGACTTTGAGATCCCAACTGAACTTTGAAGTAGAAGAATACTGAGGAGGAGAAAACACACCAACTTTCCCATGGTGAAAAAAAGTAAAGGCAGTTATACATTGAAATAAGGCAAATGTGAAGCTGAAATTTCTCGTGCTGGAGCAGGGCAAGGACTCTTCTCCCTGAGCAGTGGAAGAAATGTGATACAAGGGATTGTAACTCCCTTTCCCTGTGTCCTTGCACTTGTAGGGGAGGAGGTAGAGCTGGGAAGGAGGCAGGGGTGGAGGGAAGATGTTTTTAATATTTATTTCTCGTTATCCTGCTGTGATTTTGTTAGTAATAAATTCAATTAATATCCCCAAGCTGAGCCTGTTTCACCCATGATGGTATTTGGTGAATGACCTCTCCCAGTTCTCATCCCATTTCCTGAACCTTTCATTAAGTTTTCTCTCTCCCGTCCACTTGTGATGTGAAAAGTAAAACATTTCAACACAAAAGAAATTCTTTATATATTCAGGGGGCTTTATCTCAAAAAAACACACCAGCTTTTAGTTTTATTATACTTAAAGAAAAAAAAAGAAGGCATTTGATGACTCAGTCATACAAAAATTTTGCCACATACACGCGGATGGTGGGGATGTGGATTTCAGAGTTCTCAGAAGGAAAAGGCTGCATTCTGGCACCCTTCATTCAGAGCCTCCAGGTGCTATTCCAAAAGTAAAAGTAATCTTCACTGTGTTTTTTCTCTTCATCCCAGTTCCCCCACTTCATTCCATTTTGGGAAGAAATATCTGTTACCTAAATCAAAATTTCACAAGTGTGGAACAGAAGCAGCCTTCTGAGCTCAGCAGAGCCTGCTAGAATGTAATGTCCCTCAAAATTTACTCCTTTTCAAGAGGGCAAACAAAAAGACATGCACTGAGTAAGAACCAAACTTTAGAATTCTGTAATCAAAAATCCATAAATTAATTTTTTTTTAGGACTGCACTCCATCTCTAATACTGTACAGGCACAATTATTTATCCTGCAGCTCAATGCACTCACAGCAAGAAATGGTCATTCAAGATATAATCATGTTTTGCCATAACACTTAGGTAATAAAGGACTTTCATTTATACAATATATTTGAAGCCAGAATTTCAAAAAACAGGAAGATTTTGTTCTCCCATCTAAAACTACTGTAGATATTACTCAGAAAGATCAATGATGCTTTAAATATAGTATTCATGCTGAACAATTAGCTGGTTTATGCCAAATTGACATCTTATAGGAGTTACAAACACTTTGATATCCAAAGACTATGCAGTGCTTCTCCAGATGCTTCTTAACCAAAACAATTCACAGATGTTTTCTCATCTCTCTCCTGAATGTCCTCCTAAATTAGTTGATCCTAGAATAAAAATAGAAGTACAAATGAAAAAAAGCTTGGTAAAATTAATGTAAAACTTTATTTTGTAAAAATGTAAAACTCCATGTAAATTATTTGGGGAATTTATATAAGGAAAAGCAATACCATCAAAAATTAAAAATACAACATATATGATTGATGAAAACTTCTCTATTTCCATTTTCATGAATGTAAATGTGCTCCTCTGTATTTCCATAAAAGCATTTTTGCCATATTTTAATTTCAGCTACACAAGTGAATGTCCCAAGCATTATTCTTTATATGAACTGCAATTCATTGCAATCATAGCCAAATGGCATCTATTACTAAAGTTCAACACAGATACTTTTTTATAACATTAATTTCTCCTACATTATTTAGAGATCCTATCAGGTTCATGCATCATTTCATATACTGTATCACTGTCCAAAAATTTCACAATTAAAGCAACTATGATGTAAGCTTTTACAAGCCATGAATCTTCATTTCTTAAAATATTTTTACTTTGGTTTCACGAACTCAAAACTACCTGGGATGAGCAGGAAGGTCACATTTATTGGTATGGACTTAAAGGGCTTTAGAGATTAATTATCTTTTTAATATAAGTTTAAAAAAATATTTCACTTGTGATGCAAACTCTGCAATAAGGACAATTAGGTTTGCAAGATGTGATTGGTCAGGTGCTACATGACCTCATCTAGGTTCTCTTTGCCAAAAAGACCTGGACCATTCAAGGTGCCTTCTGAGAAGGCTGTTCTATGGTTCTATGACCATGATTCTGTGATTTTATTAATTCATGTGCCCCAGTGCAATTCCTGCCCACATCCATCCTCCTTGGGCTGATGTCTTTGCAGCTACTTTTGCTAGTTTTATGTTGCACTCAACAAATACTTCTCTGGACTTAGCTCCCTTTTCACTGTGATCTGTGGACGTTTACATGGATGTCTTGTTGGGCAGATCTTTAAGAAACTGAGACAGTAAATTTGGACATTATCAGATTTAAATCTGATAATGATAAAAGTACACATTTTCAAAGCAGATGCTCTCCTGCACAAAAGGCCAAGGCAAAATACAATCATGAACACCATCAAAATCTTTCATATTGTGCTAAGAACCTACTTCCAATTCTGAAATACCATTTTTACGCTGCCTTATTTATTTAAGCTATGTTGAAAATTTTTCAGGAAGTGTCAAATGTTATTTTCTAAATCAACTTGCCTTGTTGTCTTTGCAGAAGTCCAGAGATGGTGATTGGCTGCCTCGAGAGGGGCAGCTGTGGGGAAGGTGAAGTAAATGGATACAGCTGAGGGGTTCTGAAATCAGGATTAGCCCACGATCCCCTTCGACTGCTTTGGGACCCAGATGAAGATGGACATGCACTGTGTGGCAACCTTACAGGGGTGGATCTGTGAAGGAAAGAACTCATGAATGTGATTTGAGGCTACTTCTACAGCAATACAAAAGATCTCAAAATTACTTCAATCCATAGTGCTAATATTCTAAAGGAAAATGTTATAAATTATATATATATTACTTATTTAAGATTTTTACGTATTGCAAGAAGCAGACTGACAAAAGAAATTATGGAATCAGAGGTGGAAAAAAAGGAGTACTTTGTTACATATATTTTAAATTTCTGCTAGGAAGATATATTTGGCTTAATGATTACAAGAACAATTTTTCTGGAACGACTTTAAGTTATTTATTGATGTTAATAATTCTCACAGTTTGAGATATTTTCAATGTTTAAATGAAGAAACCAGAAACACCTGTTGCAGGCTGCAAGAAAAATTCAGGTTATTCAGAGAACAGCCCTTGTGCAGATATTTTGTTTTCATCTCTGATTTTTATAAGAATGTTACAGCAGAGACATTGTTACAAATCCTTATTATAAAATTACTACCCTTTTTATAGGAATGCCATGACTGTAGATGTCAACAGCTACAGAAGTTTAGATTATATCTGCACATTTTTGAAAAATGTGATTTCAAAATAAAACTTCCCCTCAAAACCAAACAAATTCATGTAGATGATAGCCAGGCTGCACAATAACACTTCTTCAAATCTAGAATATAACCTTTAAACATACAGATTAATACAGGCCAGAGGGGAAATTTCAGTCTCTTATGGGAGATGGTAACCTCTTGAAAAAGTATTGAATTACCTTGTAGATCCTGCTCCAGTATTTTGACTTGGCATTATTAGAGATGTCTGAGAACTTCTGTAGGATACACTGCCTGTTGGAATCAGATTTTGAAAACAGGACCAACGTGAATTACCCAGTTTACTTAAGAGATAATTTTGGAAACAAAGATTAGTAGTACTTTTATTACATGATTTGGGACAAATTCATAACTGGTTCATTCAAGAATTAAAAATGGTGCACAATTACAACAGTCAATGAGAGAGCTCAGCTGTCACAAAACCATCACACTCCACCAGCCCTGCAAATCTTGGTCCACTTAAACATGTGCTGTTTTCTTTCACCTTCTTTCATTTATTAGACTATTATTAGACTATCAAGACAGCTGTGCTGAAGTGCTTCAGTTCTTCAGCTGATCTTTTTTTAGCCCATCCACCTCTGAGAAGGAAACTTTCCTTAGTGCACCATTAAATCATTGTTTCTACTTATCCTTACTTTTGCACAAAAACTTTGATTCCCTCAGCATTGTCCACTGCAAAACTTTATGTGATGGTTCTGAAATCTGCTGAACACATAAGTGTTCTACATAAAATTTTACTACCTAATAAATATCTATTTATATTTAGACACAATAAAAAAACCCAGTTAACCTCAGCTCTCCTTATCTTGTTATGCCTAAATTTACAGGCAACCATGCATTTAGGAAGGATCTGAGCATATAAATCAGACATAACACAGAAAAAGCAATTTTTCCTCCTCCATTGAAATTGCATTGCAGTTGCATTTGTCTTTGTTTTGGGACATTTACACCATGTAAAATCACAAGAGTGCTAAAAGCTCTTTATGTGGCTGCAGATGGATTCTATGAACTGCTGAAGCCAGGTGAAAGCCTGCCTGAGCATGGACTGCTGCAGGAAATGCTGAATGTAAAACCAAGATTGAGAGGGACACACGAACAGTAGGCCTGCAAGGCATTAGGAATTCTGGGAAACTCCTCACAAATGAACAGTTCTCAAGAGACTGCACCAATTTCAGCAGGCTGTTACTCATGTCTTACTTACATCTGAGTGCTACCCAAGCTCAGGGTATGAAGGAATGAAAGAAAGCAGTGGCAGGTAAAATGCCTTTTACCTCATTACAGTGATAGGGGGCAAAAAAAAATCAACATTTTGAAGAAATTCCTTACCTCACTTTTGCCATTAAATATTTTTTTTTAACTTCCATTTACTTTCCCCCTTTTCTTCACGTGATGTTTAATATGATATTGTGGACAATGCTACTCTATGGTAACGTCAAACATAAAATTATGAAGCTTAACAGACGGTCAACAATGTATACTGGAAGTGTTCCTGTTCTGTTCAATCACACAGACAGTTACAGTATTTTCTTTGCAACTGCTGACTCGACAAAAATCGGTTTAGTTACAAGTAATCATTTACTGAACAGAAGAGGGAAGTACCAGAAAAACATTTCATACTTCATTTTAACCATTCCCCACTGCTGCATTGAAGTCCACGAGGTAAATTCCTTACACCTCTACATAATTCAGATTTTTTTAGTAAATTGCTAATGCATGGATTTTAATTTATTCATCCTCTTAAATTCAGTTACAAAGTTTCATTTTACTCACCCATACGTCCATCCTGTGGTGGAGTTATTACTGATAATCTTGTTGGACCAGTTGGTGTCTCCAGCTAAATGAATATCAAGTCATTAACCACAGTTTATTAAGCATATTAATTATTAAGACATTTTAAACAATAGTGTTGTATTTTTGAGGTCTACAGAGCCTGCAGATTTCTGGAACTCTCTGCTCTCAGTTTTGTTCTGATTAAAATGCAAAACCTAAGAATTAAGTTACTATTTATACAGATCTATGGGCAGGAGGGAAATACATGTATTTTAGTTTTATTGTTACCTATCATATTCAGATAAGAAACAGATCAGACACTCCCACTGTTTGCTGTGCTGAGATTCCATTTGCAAGTCAGCATCTGTTCCTGGATGTTACCCCTCCTAACCAGGATACCAACACCTTCCTTCTCCTGTTAGCAATATCACTCAAAACTTGCAATTTCCTACTCAGGTATCAGAGTCTAAATGGCACTTTCAGATCACTGACATTTTTGTAATATTGAGATTTTAAGAATTTGCCATTTAATTTGGCATCACAAGTTTAAAAGCCTCTATATGGCATGTGGAAAATACAATTCCAGAAATAAATATTGTGATTTATTTGTTTTTGGTTTCTTTTGGGGAGCATGTGACTTCTACCCTGCATCAAGCATATCTGAAATTATCATGCACAATAGAATGGTTTTGAATGGGATGGGGGGAGAATCCTATTTTTTGCAGCATTAACAGAGTAGGAGAAATCAAAAGGATACATAAACATAGATTTTAAAAATCCACTTACTTTCCTCATTGGTGAAGGCACAGGATCAATCTCCATTGCCTCCATCCTTGCAAGAAAGGTCAAAGTAAGTATGACATTGTAAGAAAAACAACATTTTCATTATAAGGACTAAAATTATGTTAGATTCTAATGTTAAACTTGACTAGTAATGGAAAAGCATAATACATAATGCATAACACATATAAGTATTTAGGACTTATTCCAAAACTCACTAGTAGTAAGAAAAATCTATTCATTGATTCTGAGCTTGGGTTTAGACATTTACAGAGAAAGTTATTTATGATTAGCATTGTTATTCTTCTATTTGTCTGAGTAACTATGAATATTTATGTATTTGTCACTTGCATCTGCAGCAAGGGCACTCTGAAACTCCCTTTTTGTAGAAAAGAAAGTCAGAGTCAAAGGTATAGAAACATTTTAGCTTGAGCAAGTTGTACATTCATTTTACTTAAAATTAAATGAGCCTTACTGGACTGGCTCATCCTATCTAATTTGAGACAACTACAGTGTACATATATAGGTGTCTGTACAATAAATTCAGTTTTTTCCTCTGGTAAATGGAGAGTGTCTCAGTAATCTATCTGTCTGTCTGTCTATCTAACCATCTATCCATCTATCTATCTATCTATCTATCTGTCTGTCTATTCAGAAATTCTTTGGAATAAGATGCATCAGGCCTTAGATTTCTTTCCAGTAACCACAATCTATACAACTGCAATGCACACTTGGATAGATAAGACCTTCCTGAGTTCTTTCATATTTGAACAGTTTGCAAAAACAAAACACAACACTAGAAAATATTTTAAACTTGCTACAAAGAAGTTACTTTCTGTATAAAACATTAGTTAAGGTTTTCACTGAAAATTAACAACTTTGTACCTACGTTTCAGAAGTGGAAGGACGACTCGAATGAAGAGAATATGAAGAATAAACATTCTGTTTTCTAGAAGGAACTGAAGTCATTAAGAAATTTAATATTAGAACATGTCCAGTGACAGATATTCCACAGTAAATATCTTAAACCAACACTCCTTACTGGAAAATGGATTTCTGCTTGCACTGGAAAATTGCAGCGGTGTAGTTTTTTCAGGAGGTTTCATACTAAAGGGGAAAGAAGAAACAACAGATATAAATTGAAAGCTGGTTTGATTAGTTCACTGTCTAACTGGTCAATAAAGTATAAAATCAAAGCATTTTATCCATCAGTAGCAGGTTTTAACATGACACAATGTGCCATGAAACAAAGTAATTTATTTGGTAAGCTACGAACTTTGTCTTTATATCATAATATCTGCAGTGCTCATTAAATACCCAACAATAGCAATTTAGCACCAATATAACAGCAAAGTACTTTAGAGAAAAAAAGATGTTAAAATACAACTATTAACTATAGCAAAGCTCAACATTTATTTCATTTCATGGAATTATACATTTACCAAACACTGAGAAATCTAGTTACCAAAGGAAATGTTACCTTTGACAAGAACCATAAATAGGAGGAATATGTTTACTAGGGAAGCAAGGAGAGGCTCTAGGGCACTACTCTCTTGGTAGAACTCAAAAAAAAAATCTAAAATTCAGTAAGAACCCTGTATTTGATATAACCAAGATGCTATTTATTTGAGATGCAGACAAGGAAATGGAGGCAGTGGATAAAAACAGATAAAGTGCAGTAATCCACCACATAAAGAGTTTCCTTTAAGTTTTTTCTTTCTGTTACATTACATCAAGCAGCCTGAGACAGCACAATTCAGTATTACATTTAAGAGTCATGGGAAAGTCTCTACTTAAAAAAACCAAAACACAGAACAGGAATAAAGACCAACAAATTTGTGCAGTTAAAATGCTGGTTTCATGAACTGGCTTATTAAGGAGATTTCAAGAACAGTTTTGGCTTTATGTTGGAAATGAGGAAGATGAAAAGATGAAGGTGAGTCAGTCACTGTGCAGGGGGATAAGGACGAGCGACCTCTTGGATACCACGTTAAAACATTTGAGAAAAAAGAGTAATTCAAGATGAGACAAGAATTTAATTTTTACTAGTAATAGAAAAGATAAGAACAAAAAACTCTGTTACAAAACTCTGGTAACTGTACATGGGCTAAGATACCAGGAGAGGTATCATAGCACTTCCCAGGCTGATGCTATAAAGCCCATTGCAAAATACACAAACATGCTAATGTAACTGCAAATAAAAAATGTAAAACTGAGTATCTCTGTGAGAGACTTTACTAAAAGTTAATTTTTAGAGTTAACTATTGAGTTGAATTTTGAAATAAGAGTATTTCTTCCTGACAGGATTGATTAGTGTGAATGAAACGGATCTGATGTCAGAAATCACTATTCATTTATTCCTACAAAAAGACATAAGACAAACAAAGCATGAAATTTTTACTGTTTTATCAATTAAACTTACTGTTGTCTGATTACATTTACTTTTGCTGCAGTAAACTTCTTACCATTGCATCTGTTGCATTTGTTGTGTTAGCTTCTTGAGAGACTCTTCCAGCTTTGCTATCTGTGAGATAAACATAGATTTAAACAAAGTCTATTTGGGTGGTATACAGCTTCATTTTCATCCAACTAGTATTCTAAAGTCTTGAGAGGCTGCTTTCTATTGGTTTTAATCTTAAGACATCATTGCTATTCCAGATTTATTGGAGCTGTTATGGCTGTGTTATAGATCCATTAAACAGTCAGTCTGGAAGAGATATGCTTCTTTTTGGCAGTTAAAGACTTAGTTTGATTACCTTTTGTTAAGTGTGCTGGTAATATTGGATAAATGAATACTAGGAAAAGTGCTTTAAAATAGTTTTCTTTTCTTTTGCTTCCTATTTTCCATATATGATATAAAAGCTTTGTTATGATTAATATGGAGCTACCTGAAAAAGCAACCAATAAATGTACAAAATACCATGTTCTCATACTTCTCATTTCAGATTCAAAATGTATTCAGTTGACTGCAGTATCTATTTGTAATAAGCTTAAGTGAAAAGTATTTCCTACTATATTAGAGACACAACCAGAAATATCTCCATTAAAGAATGTTATGAGCTGGCAAAATTGAAGAATATTAAGGTCAAGAACACTAGGTCAGCCCCCATTTTTTTACAGTCTTTCATTATGTGAACATATATTTTATGAAGGCTGTAAAAATTTACTCAATAGCCTCAATACTGCATCTATATTTTATCCTTAATTTCCATTATGTGACCTTATTCCTTCACACTGTCACAATTTGATTTGAAGGCAGACTATGAATTTGCTTGTTAACTTTTCATGCTTCTCAAACTACTATTTGAGTCCTTTAATAAAATTACCTGATTTATAAAATCGTATTGTTTGTGGGAGATACTATGCTCTTTTTGCAGATGCAAAACTCTGCAAAACAGATTAAAGACAAAATATAATTTATGTAAGATCTGTTTTTCAGCATTCTTCTGTTTTCTTCCTCCTAATCAGAGCTAGGTTGGACTAAGAAAGTCACCAGCCAGGAACAATGTCCTTTACCCTGTCACTCTGCAGGACTGGGTCATTTTCAGACTGAAGTACCTTAAAGAAGGTGAATAATGATTTGGTTTTCAGTATTTTTGGGATCCTAGCATAACAGGGCACCTAGACCTGCCAAGCCAAGTGCCCACCATCACTTGCACCCCAATATCTGCACAACTCACAAAAACAACCACAAAACAGTTTCATGAAGACTGTGAGACCTTGTTGGTCTCCCCATCTCCTCCACTTTCCCATCCATACAGTGAATTGGTTTCTTCCCTTCCTGTCCTTTGATTCTCCATTTAATCTTAATCACCTCACAGATAGAATAGTTTATTAAAAATAGTCATCAGAATTAACAGAGTCCTCACAGACTTTAAACAACTAAAAACTGATATTTATGATGACAGAAATGAGTTGATCCTGATAAATTATTCTAAGTATTCTGATAAAAGATTAATACAGTTTCTAAAAATAAACCAAAACATAAAGGCAAACATAAACAAAAACCAAGAAAATCACAATTAGAGTTACCTTTTGTTTGTGGTATGCTAATAAACGCTTACGATATTTTTCTTGAAATTTCGAAACCTAAAAATAAATACAGTTATATCCAGCTTCACATAATTACATTTATGCACCTCAGTAAAGAAGTGATGGAAAACAACTACTTCACAGTTTTCAAAGTTTTCTGTATTTTAAAAGGTAGTTAACATATCTTCTTTAAATCCTCTCCAAAAATAACACAAAAAATATTCTAAGTTATTATCACTGATAGAAAAAGGCTGATAAAGTTAATTTAATCCAATATGGCCTACACTAGAGTTGGTAGATTTATTTCACTGAAGTTATATTTTAATACTATGTTCAATAAAAAGGTAAAGACATTAGAAAACCAGTTTAGCTGCAGTGTTTCTTATTCATCAGTGCTAAGCAAACACATAAAATTAATGGCAACATAAAAAGTAATCTGTCTTACTGGCAATTATAATATGCCTTGTAAAAATACCCTGTTAATTAAAAAATAATTGTTAGACACACTGTCTGGTGATGTGTAAGCACTTCTTGTGTCCAAATGAGGATCATAAACCATGACAAGTTAAAAGTAAAAATGACAAGGTAGGCAAGACAAGAGCCTGAGGAACAAATTACCATAGGCAGTAACTTGTAATAAATTTTTCTTCTCACATGTAAGAAAACTTCCAGAAAATCTACAGGAATAGAGACAACCAAGAAGAAGAACTCTGAGACTAAAAACCCATAAAGGAGTATCCAACTTAAATGGTTACTTTTTATTCCCTGTGGAAGAACCTGGGAGGTTCCCATTGAATATTCATCAAAGGATCAGGTGTATCTTTGGAAGAACTGATGGAAGAAATAACCACTTAGAAAGTGATGGCTCTGAGCTGCCTCCACTCACTCAAAAATGAAATCTTGGGTCTAGGAGAAACCTGAATTTGTCAGTTTAATGCTCAGTACCAGTCAAAAAGTAAATCAGATCTTACCATTGATTTAAAATGGAATAGGAGACATCACCATTCCCCTTTAAAAAGGGGAATGTTACTATATCCTGAGTCTGCTTAACATCTCAGAAAGGATAGAGCAGGTCTGAGAACAGTTCTGATTAATCAGAGGTATGCAAGAGCTTCACTAAAAGCATGACCACATGGAATATGAATCTTCACAGCTGAAAACAAGATAGTTGAAGAATGGATGCATCAGCAGTCTAAAACTAATGATTGGCACAGATGTAGTGCATGAGAACAGATACTTTTTCCTCCAGAACAAGATTCAAGAGTAAGAAATGAAACCAATAGGTTAAACCCTGAAAAATGAAATCACCATCGTGGAGTGAACAATCTGTTAACCTCCCTTCCATACTATGAGACAGATGCTAAAATTCAGGAAGCAAAATTCAGATGCAACAATTCAGGACAATTATGTGAGGAAAAATAGCCACCACAAGCTTCTGAATGCAGAGGACCAACCACACCTTGAGAAATCCCTGTGCCATGAGTTTTTGGAAGCTGGGAGGCTCTTCTGAAGATGTATCACTACATGCCAGCTCTGCTCTCACACTCTCCTAAGTGCCTGTGTTGTGACAAGATATTAGATTAAATAAGACATTAGATAAGTTGCTCTCCTGTCTTTCATGTTGGGACAAGCTCTGAACATACCTCAATGCCTTCATTACATTTCAATATGTTCCCAACAGGTTATCTCAGGCTACAGAAAAACTACCTTAGCCTTGAGAGATTGAGCCCTCTTTTTTCCTTCCTTTGGCACATTATGGAAGTTTGTATTCCCATGTGACGGAAGGTGTGCATTTGTTCAGTTGACAGAGTAACTGCTGCTCCTGCTGTTACAAAGTGGGTATGGAAGGACAGAGGGAGGCTTCATGTTTACCTTGTGTCACTTCTTCATCTGAGGAGGAGCACTGCTCAGGAAAGGGGCCAAGCTCAGCTTTGGAAAAGTCTGTGAAGCCTGGGGTAGAGCAAATGTGAATCCATGACCACTGCTGGAGAAAACAGGTGATATTCCCTGGGTTATTGTTCTGCTGGATCAGGAAGCTCACCCAAAGATCTGCAAGTTCCAGCCCAAGGAGATGAGAACAGACAATGAAGGCTGCAGCTGGGCCCAGGGAGAAAGTACTACTGGAATGGTTGAAACTGCTGCTGAAATGCACAGAAGAGGGACAAGGACACGAAGTCCCAAAGCCAAGCTGAAGAGATGCAGAAAATGATGAGGAAATGGAAGTTTGTATGCACCCATTTAACCCAGACAGCTACTGAAATTCTTCACTGGAAACTAAGGCTGAAGAAAGGAATCCTTTCTAGGATTTATAAAAAGCAGGAGGAAACTGACCTTGGAATCATTTACTGCATCTACTGGGCAACATAAGAGGCATGTTTTGATTAAAAAAAGAAAAAAAATGAAAAAGGGAGAGAGGGCACAGTCAGCTCAGGACTGTAGCCAGCTCAGGTTTTCACTGTGTTACTTTTTATTGCTATAATTAAGGCACACTATGTAGGCACGTTTAAGCTTCTGGCAGATCTAATTTTTCATGGCATGGCATTGAAAGTGATTTTAAACCATTAAAATAACCAGACTAGTGGTCCTTAGAGAGAGTTTGAAAATACAAGCAGTGACCATAATGAATAATTTATGTCTTTTAAAAAACTTCGAAACTGTGGAATTAAGGAAGTAAAGATGGTAATGGACATACACTCATTTTCAAGCATTCACTCCTACACTTTTCCCATTCACATAAAAATCAATAGGAGCTGCTCATTATTTTATAGAATTAAAAAGTTTTAAGGTAGATTCACCTCTGATATTTCCTTTGAATATCTGTTGCATAACACATCTACTCCGATGAACAGTGATTGAATATCAGGACTTAGCTACAAAGAAATGAAAGTATACCAAGGTAAGCATTTTTATTAGCAAGTTATATTAAATAAAGTCTTTTGTAAAGCATTTCTTAAATTGACTGATGTATATAAATAAAAAAATTTGACATATCAGAGAAGGATAATGCAGAAATTGAAAACAAGCCCAGTTTTCTTTAATGGCTTCATCAACCATCTGGAAGGCACTGGGCTTTTTTTTTAAATATATTACACACATAAATACTTATTGTGATTAAGACAGTAACAGTGTCCAGAGGACATTCAAGGAGGATGCTGTGGCCCCTGGAAGAGGCACTGCATTCAGACCAACAGCCAGGTTTCTGGCAGACCCTTTCCAGGCTTTTTGGTTCTCACCATTCCCAGCCACATGGATGCATCTTATAATCAGGTAGTGTAGATAAGAGAAGGGTTACTTTAATCCAGAATACACACATTCCTAATCTGTTCATAAGAAAAATAAAGAAAATACAACCCCAAAATAGTTATACTAGTTACAGTACTAAGCTAAAATAGTTACAGGGCTTTCAAAAACCATGAATCTAGGGAAAAAAATCTACCTATAAACTGGATGGTTTTCTTTGATGTACTGTGATTGTGTAAGAGAAGGCAGGTTTACAACTACCCCACATTTGAATAAAAAGACCAAAAATAATGTTGGCATCCTTAGACAATAGAAGAAGGCTGTCCCAGAAAGAAGGCAGCCCTCATGTAAGGAACCACCTTCCAAAATCCAGTAAACAAGACCTAAAACTGCTGTAGGAAAAATCTGAATTACTCCCAGAAGAATTAAAAATCTCAAAAAGCTTAAAAAACCAGAAAAGTTTTAAAAGGTGAATTATTAAAAGAAGTAAGAACTATACCACCTTTGAATGAAGCATACATTTTCTGGGATACTATGAAAGCAGAAGGATAAGAGCAGTCATTTAAATTAAAAATAGTGCATTGAACTCAAAAAGGGATAGGCTTTGCTCCTCTTACTTTGAAATTATTACTTTGAAATTATTAATAACTATTATTTTGAAATACACAAACATCTAGAAAGATAGTATTTTTATCTACACCAAAAATACCTTAACACTAGCAGAAAGTCAAATATTCAAGATTAAATAACAGCCAAACCTATTTTCCATGTGTGCTTAAATTATATCTTTTTATTAATAAAGGGAAATTGAATCTCTTATGTATGAAAAGTAATTGTGCAAGGAGCTTAATTAATAACTGCAATAGATTTGTATCTTCTGTTTCCCATATTGTGACATCAGCTACTGTGATGTCCTGTGCAGCAATTCATGGTGGCCTGCACTGTTTGCTCTCTGCAGAGCTGGGCAAGCTTTAAGAAAACTGCTTTTCCCTGCTTTCTCCAGCTACTAATTTTTACAGAACTCACAGGAGGTAATTAACTGTATTTGAGACTTCCTCTGCAATTCTGAATTTGGCTGACATTAGCCAAAGCATTCAAAAATTTCCAGCTGACAGATGGACAAAGAGAAGCACAGACAGACAGATAGCACAGTTAACCTAGCTGTGGTATTTAAGTAAAGAAAATACAATCAAGACAACAATATTCCATCTAGAAAACTTAATATATTCATAAAAATACATTTAGCTTCTTTAAATGAAATACATTCATAGGAGCCAAGCTCTTGCAATCTATTTAGGGTTCTATCAAAGCAGTGACCTTGGTTTAAGTACCTATCAGATTTGAAAAAATAAAACCCAACCAGCTTCATGCTGATGTAAAAACTCTTTCAAATAAAGATTTGTATAATCCTGTTTGTATTTTATCTGTTGCATGGAGGAGTAGCAGATGTTACTGTGATATTCTGAAATACAGAACAGCCAGATTCTGATTTATCATAACACTTAACCATCCTCTGGGGAAAAGCAAGTGGGGATCATGAGACATAGAAGGAAGATGTAAAGGTGACAGGAATGCATTACTGTAAAGATGAGAATATTTAATGTGTACATGTTGATTACCCCAACACACAATTTAATTAGGAGTTCTAACACATTTATAGGACCTCCTCCTCATTGGGAATTCTTCCATAGCATCAAGCTCATAAAGCTTACCAGGTATATTTCCACTCAGGTTCCTGAATTATAGAGCCATGACTTTTTTATATGCATCTTTAATTATCATTCCAATCATTTTATCTGTTCTTAATCAAGGATAAGCAATCATCATTAATGTCTTTTTTAAAGAATATGGTAATTTGCTTCCTTCCAGCCCTCCAGAGCAGTGGCAGGTTCTAATGAAATATCTAATATTTTTGTTAGTATCCCAATCACTGCATTTGTAAATTCCTTCTGCGTTTTTGAAGTAAACTGTCAAGTTATGCTGAAATACTGCAATTTAAGACTGATGTAATTTAAAAATTAACATTGTTTTGAGCAAGGTGTTGGACAAGATGACCTCCAGAGGGTCCTGACAACTTAAATTATTCTTTGACTGAAATGAATAATAAAGTTTGCAGCAACAATAGGTTGATATTGAATGTATATTAAAATATGCCCTTTAGAATTTGTATTAAGGACTTTTTGTTTTGTTTTTTTTTTTAATTTTTGATTACTGTGTGAATTGTTCCTTTGTATTGTAACTGCATTTTTTTGTTTTGCTGGAATTTTTTTTTTAGTAGCATTGTCTTCTTCAGCATGCAAGATTCCTAGGAGGCTTTGATGTTTAACTGTACTAAATTTTATTAAATGTTTTTAGTGCTTCTCTTTTATCTTTATAAGACATTGTCTCTTAGGTAGGCATCAGTCTACAAAAATATAACTGTTTTCACAACCTATTTATGAAATCAGCTACAGAAAAGATTGCTTCTGGGAGAAATGGCAAAATTAAATATTCCTAATGATTTATCAAGAAAGGGAATTAAAAGCTCTTAATTCTCCAGTGAATAACAAGAATTCCCAACATTATTTCAGATTCTTTCTTAATCACATAGCCACAAGGAAAATACTTAAGCTTAAGAGAAAACAGGGGAAAAAAACCTAATCCACTTGAAAACATTGCTGAACCATCATGCAGGTTTTCAATTCAGCCCATTACATTAAATAATTCATTACAGTTAATTTTCTGTGATGTACAAGTGCCAAAATCAATAAACATTTTCCACATTTTGAAAGTAGTCACTGATGTTACACAGTAACCAGTCACATTCCTTGAAAAGTTTAGAATGATTTATAGTCCAGCACAACCTGAAAACCTAAAAAGTCTCCACAGCCTTTAATTTGAAGGAATATCTACAACAAAAAGCTGAGCTCTCTTGTGCCTAAATATCTAAATTTAGCAACTTATTATTAGTAAATATTTGTGTCACACTTGGTAAAACCAAAAAAGGAAGCATTTTGTAATGCAAATAGTTTAGCTGCTCAGCAAACCACAAATTAATGTAATGCAACAAAACTAAAGCTTGATTTACCTCTTTGGAAAGGACTAAGGTACGACAGGCAGTTCTACAGACCAAACATTCATCTTTTTTGCCTGTAAGGTAAAGACACATTTAGAATACACATTGAACTGAATAGATATTGAATACATTGTAAATAGAATGTGATGCCTAAAGCTCTGGAGTTTGTGGAAGAAATCTGGAGGTTATACAGGAAGTATGAATAAACATGAATAATGAATTTGATTATATAACCACGACACAGAGGTGCACAGGAAAATGTGTGTGAATGTCATCAGGTCTTACTCCTGCAAATAAGCATTCATGTAAATGATTTTATGAATATCATTAGTGTCACAAAATGCAGGTGACTTTTAGTTCCCTTGATTTAAATAGGACTACTTGCCTGATTTAATTAAATGTATGCTTAAGTGCACTAATGACTTACAGTCAATCTGATATATGGCTTTTTAGACTGGGGCACAGTCTGGTTCTCCCAAGAAAATATATGAAACCCAAATGTCAAAGAATAAATAAATTTACCTTTTGAATTTCTCCAGTGAGAAAACAATAAAGTCACTTTTTAAAACTTTATGACTTTTAAACTGTCTGATTACCTGCAAATATATTAGAAAATACCTATAGCAAATGCACATTATTTCAATATTTATAATTGATACTTTTACTAGCTACTGCCTTTCTGAAGATTCTAAGGATCAGTGTTTATAAACATCTTTAAACATATTTTAAACTTTGTATCATCATTACTACTGAATTCACAGCAAAAAGATATGTAATCTCTCAGGTGCTTTTCTCCCAAACAATATTAAGAGCAGAAAGGAAAGACGCTGTTCATGTTCTAGGAGTCTGCAACCTGTCAAGGCTGCATTTTATGATCCTCTATCCTCAATAGCATCCCTGTGAAAACATCTAGTCAAAAGTTTTTAGTTCTGAAATATAGATCGATCATTTCTTCTGTGTGCCCTTACAAAAACCAGGGCATTGTTTAGCATGATCTCAAAGGGCAAAACATTGATATTTGTCTGATGCTTTTTTTTTCTTTTTAAAAACTTCATTATTCTTCTGTCTTTCCCACATATCTTTGTCCAAGAACATCACAGGAGTCCCAGAATATGACTCTGGAATTGTACATCACACAAGACCTTCAAAACATCACCTCCAATCTTCCCTTATGCTGCTGAAAGTTTTCAGGAACAATACTGAGCCTTAAAACAAGACTACTTCCAAAATCTACCCTAAACAAATCCTAGGTTTTTTACATAGCTTTCACTACGGAAAAAATAAAAAACATTCGTTTTCCCAAATCAGCCAGAACATAATGCCATCTATTTGTGGGGGTATTTTTACAGAATTATGGATCATAAGCATCCAGAATCCAGTTTTATTAAAGCCTCCCTTGCTTGTGCCCAAGGCTTGCTCTCAAAGCCACATCCACCTGGCGGCGGACACAGACGGGTTTTACTGTTTAAAGCAAATCAACAGCAAGGATTCGAAAGGCTTAGCAGTAACACTCGAAAAAGTGCTGAGGGCTTTCTTTTTTTCCACAGCGGGTCAGAAATACCAACATTTCGGCTGGATGCGTGCACGCCAGCGCAGCACAGCCCAGCCCGCCCCGCCGGGCGCGCCCCANCGGCAGAGCTTGGTGCTCACACGGCCCGCAAAAAAATTTGGTTTTTTTCTGGCCTCTCACAACCAAACTGGAGTGGTGCCCACGCAGACGGTGCTCTGAGACATTCCCTTCCCGTCTCCAAACGTGGGGAACTGAACTGCACCCACAGGGCTCCGGGCAGGGGCTTCAGAAGGAGCCCTGTCCTGCTCACTCCTCCCGGGTCAGAAATTGAAAAAAAGAAAAAAAAAAAAAAAAAAGAAGAAGAGAGAAAAAGAAAAAAAAGTGAGAGCCACCTGCTTGTGTTAGTGCTTACAGGTTTGTTCCNGAAGAAAAAAGAGCCGAGAAAATAATTGTGGATTTGACTCTTTTAAATGCAAGAATCCACGAAGTTTGTTAATTCACTAGCACAGGTTTGCTATGGCATCTGTTGTGGAAAAAGAGCGAAACAAGGTGATTTTATGTTCAGTTTTTAGACAAAAAAAAAAACCCAAAACCATTGCTTGCTAGTGTCCCTTGATGAAAATTTTAGGGAGAAAGTCCCATACAGACCTAGTTGCAGTGCAGGCTGTAGCTCTGGGTATGAGAGCTACAAACTGCAGAGGAAGCTTTTACCTTCACAAAGGCTTCTGCCCCTAAAGTGCTTCCCAAAAGAGCTGTGAGTCAGCTTCTGCTTTATAGAGTTAATTAAAATCTTGAAGGATACCGAAAACTTTTCATAAAAGCAAAGATGATGATAATTATGATGATATGATGATGATTTTTAATAATAATAGTAGTACCAGTAGTAGTAGTAGTAAAGAATTAAACAATCACAAGTTATATTCAAGACTCCCAGGTCTCAGTGCTGAGTCTCTACTCTCTGAGTATAGACCTGATTAATATGGTGGAACATGATCAGCTCTTTTATAAATTCTGAGATGTTGCTTGTCCTGGATTACCAGCTGGAGTGTATTGTAAGTGAAATGAGTTATGTTTGTCACTGGGATGTGGTTGGGAGCTTTACACTAAATATCAGCTGAAGTCTGAACCACAGCCTTATCGCAGCACTTTATTACTTTCTTCTTGGACTTTGTATACCATATGGTTTTAACACATATTTCCTTCTTACCCACCACCAAAGATGTTATCACAAGATGTTGTGAGTGAGTGCTCTATAAAAGTTAATTTAATAACACTTACTGGTCATTCCAAGTGGCACCTCGGAAGTATCAGAATTTTAAAATATAGGACACAATACAGTGAGTAGCTTTATGAGATTTTATTTTGATTGATTTGGTCCCTGGAACATTGCTTTTTGTTTCTACTTTGTATCAATTTTATTGATTCTCACATACTACCAGCTGTATTTTAATTCCCATGCTGGAAATGTAAGTAGACATAAAGGGAAATGTCATTTCCTTGCTAATGAAAACAACAGGTGAGAAGATAGAAAAAAGAGAGAAAGCAGTGCTTTTAGAACAATAATTGGTCTATAGATATTTCAGCTTTCACTACCTTTTAAACTAGCAAAGGGTCTGAAAAGACAGGAAAACAAACCACAATATTCTGTATCACAGTACTCTAGAAATTTCAGCTTCCATATTTTTGTATGTAATCACCTCCAACTCTTTACACTCCTGCTGCTTTGTCAAGCTAATTATCTGACTTTTTAACCACAGCCTTTGACTTGTTACTGTATGATGCTGTAGTTTCACTGCTAGTTGTACATAAACCAGCTAAATTAAGGTATAAAGATATATGCAAGCAAGCTGCAATAAGTAAAATGGAAAATTAAGTCAAAAACTGGTAATTTCTGTAGGCAGTCATATGAAAGTTGCTAAATAATTAAAATTATAAAAACTCTCAACGCAGAAACATTTAGTGTGGGAATGAATTAAAGTAAAATTGGTATTGTTTACCAAGAAACGTGTAATTTGGGTTACTTTGGCATACTTCATAAACACTATCATTTACATAAACAACTGTGGGAGGTATCTGATTATCATCAATTCTGTAGCCTAATGTTTAGGGCTTTTCTGGAAGTAAAAAGAAAGTGTAATTCCAAATTGCTTGTCTGGGTCTCTCTCCTCCATGGTAACTGCTGCCACCACTGATGAGTTCAAACTCTGAATATTTTACAGGAAAGCATTCACAATTATATTTAGGTGTTACAAATACATAGATTAAGTTCAAGACACTCTCACTCAATTAAGCACCGCAGGGGATGCAATTATTTCTCTGTTTACTATCTGAATCCTAGTCAATCTGAAGTGCTGAGCTGTTCATGGTGGTGCCAAATAAGATTACTGAGCCAGTAGAGGAATTTAAAATCTTACAAAACTTTATTTTAGATTTCTATTTTAGATTGAATCTGAATTAAAAGTCCTTCATTAAGTTCTGAACTTAAATGCTGCCTTACTCACTGACCCTCTGTATTTAGCTTTACATGAGTAGAGAGGGAGAAAAAAGGATATAAGATGGGATTCAAGGAGTAAAACATAAGGGGATGCCAGAGGTTGTGACATGGGTGGAGAAACCAGAGTGAGAATCAGAGCAGAAGATAAGAGAAGCTTGAGAGTTCTACACAAGCAGTTTTCTCATAAGTGCAGGGTTTCTTTGGATGGTCAGTTTTACATGGTGTGCAATTTTTGAATCTGTGCATTGTCTTTATAGAACTTAAACAAGCTTCTTAGAAATAAAGAAATCTCTGAGAGATTTGATTTGCCAGATTCCAACAGAGATGAGGATTAATGTTTGTACTATAGCCCACCACAAAATATTGCTGTTGGTTTCTTCACTTGTCTTCCGAAATTTTTCTTCACGCTCCTAGAGAGTGAAGGAAAAGCATAATTATTGCCTTTTGACATCTGTACATTTCATGGTAACTAGGAAGGCATCCCTCTTCTGCATAGTGGTGAACAAAAGCATTTTTACATGTGGTATAAAAATGAAGGTTTATACTTATCCATATGGTGGATATCCACAAATCAAAACTGAGAAGCAGAAAGGCAAACAGAGCTTCCCTTGTTCACAGAAGATGTATTGTGCTAAATATGTTCCATTAGTACAGATTTTAACCTGTTCAGGTTTACAGTCACTTCCATATTGCTGTCAAGAGCCCTTTTGCAGCCAAATTTCTGGCTTTGGGTAGCTAGTTGATGTGTTTCACACACAGTCTGTCTGTGTGCCTAGAGAAAAGTGACTGGGTGTGCACTTCTTTGAAGAAGGGCTTTATTTCTCTCTTCATGGGGATATATAAATACACACTCAGTCATTTCCTTCCCCACTCAATAAAATTTATGCACACAGGGCAGCATGGAAACAGCAGCTGGCAGCATCACCCCCAGTGGTACCTGCCACCTGCTCAGCTGCTGTGGCTGAGTCTGACCAAGAAAACTCTGTTTGGACAATCCTGCTTTAGAATTAACACCTGCTGCTATAAAATAACACCTGTTGCTGTAAGCATGAGTTTGCAGTGATTAATTAGTTTTATGTTACTGCTTGAAAATATTTTGCAAGGTAATGGAGACTATTTTGCTTAAATATCTATAGATTTTTATGAGTTAGAAAAAAATACTACTGCAATTGGATAATAAACCTCATAATACTTTATAAATCAGTAAGCCTATGTACAATATTTTTAACATTTCCATTAGAGGACATACTTACTCTTTCATATTCCTGTTCTTTGGTTACATGATGAATTTGCTCAATTAGATGCTCTAGTCTGACATTAACTTCATTCACTGTGTCTTTGGCTTGAATAGTAGATTCATCCAAAAAATGTTCCCCAACTCTAATGTCCAAGTGGATACGCTGCAAACAGAAAAAAAAAATGTTCTTGTTACTTCTGCTTTTTCAAAATTCCTTAGAATAAAAATGAAACAATGGATCATTTCCCCTTAAGATCATTGCAGGAAAATAGTTTTCATTGCTTATAAAAATCCCTCCTAAAATTAGAATCAGGTGGAAAATTTGAAGGATTTCTTAATTTGATTTTTAAATTAGTTATACAAATTTACAATCTTCAGTAATGTCAGGGCATTATTTTATGCTAGTATTGGGTCAACCCCCATGAAAACGTATTCTTTGTCCAAAGTAATTAAAACATAAACACCATTAGGACTTCTTAATATATTTCACATTTCAGACTAATATTGAAGAAACTACATTTTTTAATAGTACTACAGGAGGCTTTTTATGAATACACTTCTAGGTGCCCTCACACAACTCTTTTCTTTTATCCAAGACTATTTAACCAATTTAGAATATCTCCCAATATCCTCTAGGCTGTTGTAGGATCTATAACAAAAATGCCTGAAACCAGCCAAGCGATGGAGCCACAGAAAGAAGAGAGAAAAATGGAACTTGCAATATTATACAACTTGTTTTGGCATGAATGAAAAATTTTACTAAAACTAGTAGGAGAAGGTTCTCCTAGGAGCCAATTAATACCTAAGAGAAAATACAAAGGCTTTAGCCAAACAAATAATCTTCAAAACACTAGAAATTGATATTGCCATAATAGAAGTTTGGCCTACTTAGACATCAATCTCAACTGAAGAGTGAATCTTTTTTCAGCTCTCTTGAAGTTACCTAACTTCAGGTGTAAGTAGAAATCCATCTCACAACCTTGTGGTCCATTAATTTCTGTATTTTGGTTTGAAGGGGTTCAGATAACCATCTGGTGCTCATGGAAGAACACCTAAAGATTTAGCTTAGCTAAAAAATGTTTTTCCTTCTGTGATCTTTATTCCTCCAGATATAATTTTAAAAGGACAATATTTTCCTTTTTTATTTCTGAGTTTCAAAGTGAAACAAACAACATTATTTCATATTTGTGGTATTAATGTTCCTCTTCCCTGCATCTCTTCACTTCTTTTAAATGGGATGGCCAGAACTCTACATGGTGCATGTATCATGTAAAGTGATGTTAATACACCTCCATCTATACCAGGTAAAAATCACCTGCACATCCTCAGAATCACATTCATGGGGCAAAGTTAACTGTGACCAACCAAAGCTTTATCCCCCTTATCCTCTCTAGCTGATAAGCTCTACAATATTTTTTTAATGATTAAACCTAATTGCTTTTGCAATGTATATGATTAAATTTCCATTAATTTCTATCAATCAGCTTGTAAGAACACCTTGTTATTCCAGTATAATAATCCTACTCCAGTACTGTTATTTAGCTGGTTATTTAACTCTTTTGCAGTCAACTGAGGAGAAAAAAAACCCAAACCACTCTAGAGAGTAATTCTCTCTTGGTTTTGGGAAGCGGCAAATAGATGAAATTTCAAAACAGCATTTATATTTTTTTTTGCTGCAATCAGTAGAGCCATGATATCACTTCTGATGTTTTTGGGTTTTTTCCCCCAACTCTGCATTAAAACCAATTTTTCTGATAGTAGACAATAACAAACTGACATATTCTTCATTTGAATATCTTTCAAAAAATAAATGTCAAATTTTCATTAGGAATCCAGTCTAAGTTAATGAAGACATGAAATATCTTTATGGCAAGTGCTTGTGTTAGGTAATCTTAACATATCTGTCATTTTGATCCAAATTAATTGTTCTTACTGATTAAAATCTTTCACATTCAAAGCACAATACAAACCTGAAATCTCTATATCCTTAGTCTTGCCTCTTGAATGCTGACTTCTTAAATATGAGAACAGTCTTTTTATTCCTTCATCTGCATAATTTTCTTTAATCATTAAAACCCATTGAATTATCTGCTAGAAATTAAATCAATTTCTAATCTAGTTTGTAATCTCTGCTGTTACTAAATGATTTATACTGTTACAACGAAGATTATTTAAGAAATACACCTACCAGTTTACTTCCTGCAGTTACTGCAAATCTTGTGGAGTTAGACTGGAAACAGATGATATGCTCCCCAGAGAGGTAGGATGTAAAAGAAAATGTCCCTTGTGGTCCATACAGTTTTGACATTAGTACCTGAAATTTAGATATATGCATTGGGTTTGTAATTTATAACTACCAATAAAAAAAATTTAAAAAAATACTGTGAATTGGATGCAAAAAGGAGTCAATTCAGCTGCTGACATCATTAAATTTATCCGAATTTCCAAACAGATTTAGAGAAAACAAAACAATTTTAGCTTATAGTGAACATTAAAATGTTACAGAATTTTGCAGTGTACAAAAGCCAATGCTCTCCAAAGCATTCAAAGCTTGAAAACTGAGACCTTGTCTAGGTAGGGAAATGAATTGTCCATGGCTGGAAAAGCTCAGGACCTCATGGCTGCAGGCAGCTGCTCTGCATGAGGGCAAGGAGCAGCCTTGTGGGGACCTTGACTTTGGGTTTTGTTCATCATCAGCCTCCCTTTCTGCTGCTCAAGTACATTCTGTACCATTTTACTTCATTAGTGAATTTTGGGGGTTTGGTTTTAATTTAACTTGTTTTCTCAGTTGTCACTTACTCTTCCTGATGGCAATGTTTCACAAATCTGGTAATAATGCAAAAACTGTCCATACACATAATTATCAAATATCATCATTTCTTTTTACTTTGATAGAAATCACAGGATTCTTACATCTTTCAGCATCAAAATACTGAACTAGCTGGTAGACTGTAGATTTATTTTTAGATAGTGCTGCCTGCCAGTGCCAGAAGTCAAGTAATAAATCCTACAGAAACATTCATAAAGCATTTTTACCTCACCAGAAGGACTTGTGACAGTCACAAACATTCCCAAACCAGGAGCAGATTCAAGAAAGTCATGTTTACGTATATCCCAGCGTTGTACTTTGTAATTCCCTGAATAAAAACATAGATATATCTTTTAAATAAAAAATAGCTTAATGTTAAACATCTTTATCACTTTTTCAGGAAAAATACAAATATAAATAATTAAAAATAATATATATATGTCATGTATTTATGATTAAAATTGCTCAGGGGCACTTTATAACAGAGTGAAATGCAGTAAGTTTTTACTATACTAGAAAATGTACTATAGTTAATTAACAAGAAAACCTTTCTGATTACTCCTAATGCTCTGGAAAGATTAGTCCCTAGAAGGCACACTGAGACCTCCAAGAGCATAATGTGCTGTACTCAAATTGCATTTTATGGATTGTCTTTCACACTTACAGTATTATTTCTTTAAAAAAAAGGGATTAATTTGTATTATTTTTTACTATCCCCTTGAAATCTTACATTTACAGTCTCGTAGATTAATTTAATGTGCTTCTGATATCAGAGGTGAAATGAAACTTTAGTACATCATGAATTGTCTCTTTTCAGACCAGCATTTATCAAAAAAGTAACTCTGCCATTCATATGGGGAAAACCTTGTTACAGAAATTCTGATATGACTGAGTACATCAGTCAGACTGTGCAGCAGCACACGTGGAAGCAGCAGTTCCACAGCTGTAGAATTAAAAAGCATTCTTTTTCTCCATTTAGTCAGTTAAGCACTCTAAAAACCTGCATTTCTTTGTGTGATGGATACACACAATGTTTGAGGACTTTAAGCCTAATCCCTGCTGCAGAGAATTATTTTCAGTGTGCCTTTTTCTGTTTTTTTACCATATTCATCAATTACAGGAACTGCTGTTACATTTCCACTTATCTTTGTTACTGCATGGGTTGGATCATCATAAAGCATTGACAGGTACCTACCAATTACCAAGGTGTCACTGGGAATGTCTTCAATTATGCATTTCTCTTCTCTTTCTCCAATGTGAAAATACAAAGCGAGTGAAAAAGAAATCCAAAAGTTCAGAAGAAATCCTATTAATTTGCTTTTCATGTTTTTTATATATCCCTGCTGTACTGCTTTTGAAGATAGGTAGTTACATACAAATGCCTGTAGTCCTGTGGTTGTTCCTTGTTTGCTGCTTATCAGAGTATTTTTGAGAGAGAAAAAAACTGTGAGAAAAGGCAGCTGGTGGTTACACATTTATAAATAACTACAGCGTGTTCTGGAGAATGAGATAACACGGAAAAGGCACCTTTTAACATATTTCCTCTTTCCCAGCATCTAGATTAAAATTTATTTTATACACTTAGCATGAAACTCAAAGGACCTCTCAGGTGCTTGAGATCTGTTCCCTGGACTGCTGTAGGCTACCTCTTTCCATAAACTGCTCAATTTTCAACTTAAATGAAGTTATTATTTCCCATTTATTCTGGGTGCTTATTCCAGAGCTTCACTCCTCTTTTATTAAGAAAACTTTTAATTTCCATCCTAGATCATTGTACAAATGTATGCACCTGTATAAAACCCACAGGCACTACATAAAAGAGGAGCTATAAAGAAGTCAAAAGAACTTGAACAATCAAATAATCCAAAGCATTAATGAATGTGATACTGTGGGGGAAAATAACATTAACACTTCCAGAGTAAGAATTTTTGATATAGAAATTACTATGTTTTAGATACTTCCTAATGCATTCTCTGAAGAAAATCTTAGTGTAAATCAAAGAGTGATTGAGGTTCTTATTTTTATTCTTTATACTAATACAGACCAATGTGTATGTCTGATGACATTATCACTGAAATGTTCTTTGTCCTATAAATGAAGATCACTGGGTCTGAAAGATTGGCCTCAGTGTCAGAGGCTATGTGGTCATTTTCCAGCAGGGAGGCCCCACCTGTGGGATCATTTCCCATCAGGAGGAGCCATCTTTCCTCATAAAATTTATGTAATCCCAATTGCATGAGAACACATACTTTTCTAGTATCAAGGAAGAAGAGTGGACAGCAACTCATCTTCAATATCTGTAACCTAAATAAAAATTTTGGGATGGTAACTCTTACTGGATTATTTCACATCTGAAAAAGAAGGACTGATTTGTGTTTATTGCCCTTCCCTGCACCTGCCATCTATGAAGTTGTCTCAATAAAGGAATGTCTGTGTAACACTGGCTTAGGACCCTCCTGGGTTCAGTCCATTTCACAGCATGAAGCATCTCCATGGAAATTGTAGCACCAGTATTAGTTCACCTCCATAAATCACCCATCAGCATCCCCATATTGAGAGGCTGTCACACAAAGAGAACTGACTCCTTACACATTACTGCTTTGAGGGATAAAAGCTGCATCTCATGGCTGTTGAATCTTTAGGAATGTCAAGGGTGATGTTGTGACTCCTTTACTGCTTTAGCATTTATCCCTAATTGCAGATTACACAGGATCTCATATCACTGGACTTTTGCCCGTGTACCACAGGAGATGTTGGCTGTCATGCACCTGCATAAATTCTCATGCCATGCTCATACGTGCAGGAAATACAGGTTTGTCTGCAGGTTGTGAGCTACTTGACCAGTTCTCTTTTTAGCTTTTTATTGACTACTTGAGGAGTCCAAAATCCTGAGTTCCAGTGGTAGAACACAAGATATACAAGGTGACACCACTTTATCCTTCACTCTGCCCAGACCCACAGGGACAGACACATTCCTTCTGTACTTTTGGCTAGCAAATGCTAACATAGTAGGGCTGCTGGACTCCAAGCAAACAAAAATAATTCAGTCCCTAGGTAATGTGCAGCATAATGAGAGCTTTCTTTTGTCTCAGGCACTCACAGTACCTGTAAATTGTCATGGATGCTATTTCTGCATACTGCAAAAATCCCATTGAACAGGATCTGGCTGTCATCAGAATTGCTGTATCAAGTGTTATATTTATTTCTTGAGCATGTTAAATATTGTCATGGAATAGTCTGAATAACAGTATTATGTTGGATCATTCATGACAGATCAGATATTCCCAATATACTTCAATTACCTGTGACTGGGAATATAATGAAATGAAGCTTTTTGCTGTCAGTAGCATCAGATACACTCAGATCTTTTGTTTTCACACTTATTCCATTGTAGGAATTTAATTTGGTGTTGATTATTTTTGTAGGACCACAGTTTAATTCCATGGTGACTTTTTTGTTGCTACACTTTACCATTAACCACATCTTCCATTCTGCAAGAATATCTGCCAAGGCATCAAAGCTGATTCTTTCTATAAAATATTCTTGAAAAGAATTATCTTTACAAATCCATTTCAAGCTTCTTTCCAAAGTGCTTTCTGAGATTAGCTTAACCCAGGAATTAATTTGCCTATTTCCTTCCCTAAATCTCATATTTAGGACCTCAGCATCTTGGCTGTATCTGTGACACGAGATACAAGGGAAAAGGGAGGCAGAGCTTCTCTGTGTTTTATCCTGGTCCCAAATTTTTAAAGAGAATTTCAAGCCTGCTGAAATTAAAAGCTACACAGCCCTAGCAATATCCACACAGGAATCATGTACCTCACTAATCATTTTAATAAATAAATGCTATGAGAAATGTGCTCCATCACCAGAATGTGTTTCAGTCACTGTGTTCACAGTCTTGCCAAGTAATGGCTCTGTCCCTGTGGTTTGCAAAGGAATACCTGGAATTGTATTTATGGCCAAACAATACACAGCCACAGAGGCATCCTTGAAGAATATCATATATACCAAGGTCTCCTGAAGTTACAGTTAACAAAAACCCCCAGGTTTCTGGCTGGACAGAAAATTTCTGGTTTTGAAGGAAGCTGCAGTGAATATTCATGTAGGTAAACACACTAAAATAGCAGAGTTATTTATCACTGACTGGAGTTTTCTGAGATGTGTTGGTCTGTTACATCCTCCCTTTTTACTCCACATCCTTATCTCATCCTTTCTCCCTTCAGTGTCCTTTGGAAAACTTTTGGCTCCAGGCCTTTGAGCAAACACTGGGACTCCTCCACTCAAATTGTATCTTTTAGGACTGAAGTCCCAGAATCAGGTCATGTATACAGTTGCAAATGCAGATATTCTTTTACTGGGCCTGGCCCTTTATTTATTCTAGACATGTGAAGAAGCAAAACTGTGGTGTTTAGAGAACTGCCAGGAAAGTACCTCAAAGGATACCTTGTGGATTTCAAGTTTGTTTTCCCTAAGGCATAATTTAGAATTTCATCTGATATCTGCCCAAAAACTTTATTTATTGATCTTAATTAATTTGTCTCTCAACAATCATTTTAAATAAGCTCCTATCCTCTGAAAATATTTAAATATATACTTCAATATATGCTTATGTTTTTGATATGTTGTGTAAGCATGTAGTAAATAAGTGTAACAGAAAGCACAGAATGGTTAAAACTAATAAAAAATAAGAAAGAAAAATATTGACAATTAACTAAACACAGAATAGTGTAGTAACACTATTCCCATTATAGAGTGGAAATAGGGGGATCTTAAAAAATAGGTATGAAAAGGTGTGATAACAGGAGTAAGTGAAAAAATTTTGAACAATAGACAAGAGTCTGAAGAACAACAGACAGCAGGGAATCTAAAGAATGAGGGAAGAGCAGAAATTTCTACACTTAGTTCTTACAACTTTGTAGGACCAGTGAAGTCTAATCTGATAAAGTTTCAAGTTTATTTGTGTCTTTGCAAGATTTATCTCCTGGAGAAAAAAATACAAAGAAATGTTTAAGTGTTTCAGCCCTGTGGAGATTACAGGGTGCTCCTTTAAGGACATGAGAAGTTTTCTTGTGTTTGGCATATTCCAGAAAGAAGCTACTCAAATGAACTCTCCTGTTCAATACTGTGCTGTATATTTGTTAAACTGCAGTGTGCTGTAAAAGGTTTGTGAGCTGACTTTAAACTGATTCTATTTGAAGTGTTATTCCAAAATCCCTTTCCTAGTTGATAGCCACACTCTTCATAAGCCATATGTTACATTCATTTTATAACAGTTATTTGAGCATTAAAACTTGCAGTCAGGAGCAGTTTCTGGGATGTGTTTTGTTATAGTTGTGCATACCTCAATTTTAGGTAATAAATACAAATAGCAGCAAACACATAAAGAAACATGGACACATTTACTCCATATATAAGGTTAATTATATAATTTACATTATGGTCAACAGCATTAATTCTGAGATTAAGGTTGTCCTGTGAGGGACACACACCAACAATCTGTTTTTGAATCTCATCTAACACTTCTAATTCAGCTCAGATATTTTCTACTGCTATCCACATCTGATTTTTTGTTTCTAGCAATTTTGTTGGTCGTGTGTCCTCATGGCAATTATTTTTCTCACTTTTGAAAAAGAAAAAGAAAAAGACATTTTCGTATAATCAAAAGTCTTAAGACAAGTTTACTCATTTCATTATTGTCTTAACCACGCTGCAAACATCTGGTCACTCTGACTTTTGTAAGTAGCTTCTGAAGAAATGCACATTAAGCAATGTTAGAAAGACAACAAAAATGCCAATAAATTAGAAAAACATAATTTAGAGGAAAAAACTATTTTCTAGGTATAAATAGCTGTAGATAAACAAATTAAAATATTCAAAGAGGTTATTAGTTTAGATTTTGTGGTCGAAAGATTGTTACTGTGAAGTAAAAGTGTGAAGTACAATTCCTAGTGTCTTCTTTTCTGCCACTAGAGGGTACTCCAAGAACTTACAGTGTATTTGGAGGAAGGATTTATTTGGGGGTTTTTGGTCTGTAAATGATCCAGTACTGTCGTCATACTGAACTTTAGGAATTTAACCCACCAAATCTTGCTATTAAATAAAAACTTCCAAAACCATTCTATTACAGCTTTTCAGCAAAATAGTGCAGACTATCCAAATTATAAAGAACATTGATTGACATGTAGTTTAGATTTAAACTTATCCTACTTTTAAATTATCTTAATTATTATCTTTTCTTTATTTCAGACACAATTCTCTGGTTCACATCCTGTTTCTTCATCCAGGTTTGGACAAGGCATTCCATTATTGGCAGGCTGAAGGAGTACAAAACGAGTTCTGATCTTGGTCCCTGTTTCTCTGCAAACCCCTTTACAGAGACCCCAGGAGGACCATTGTGAAACCTCGCAGTCCAGTGGTGTTTCTGCAATACACACAGCAAGGAGGTAACTTTACATCGAGTTTTACTTGAGTCAGATACACACTTGGAAAAGCATTAAGGAATCATTATCAAACCGCATCCTTTCTTATACAAAATACATGTGATATTAATCAAAGCCATATGTTGTCTCATAAATTTAAAAAAATAGTCTGGTTTCAGCTCCTAAACTGGTATTATTGTTACTGCAGTCTAGAGCCTGTCTGAGGTATTGTGTCAGTACTGAAGCATATTAAGTCTTGAATGAAAATACAGAATTCCTATAAAAGAAAACTATGCTTAAAATTATTGTACTCAAAAGATTGAATTAAAAAACGTTTACTGTCAATTTTTATGATTCATTTTCCTTTGCGTGGCTTACTAAAAACACTGGGATTAAAGCTTTTCTCTGGTTTATTTAGGTATATTTATATTTCTTTGCAGGTAGCTATTGTTCCTAGAGTTGTTCATATCAAATTCCATTTTACTTTTGCTTCAGAAATAAAGACCCGTTTTATATTATTAAATCATCTTGCTATTTTTTTGTTCTGTGCACTACTCCTCCCTTTGCCAATTAGGAGATTCTGTCACTAGAAGCTTTCTAATGCTGAAAGGACTTTCAAAATAGTTTTCATTTGCTGCAAGAAAAGAAGTTAGAATCTTTGAAGTATTATCCATAATGTATGCTTCTATTTAAATACATATCCTAAAGAGTAGGTGAATCTTCCTTAGCAGGTTAAATTAAAATACTGCTTGTCACAGGAAGTTGCATCAAAACTGCCTGTTGCAGCACTTGTGGGTAAATCAGGTGTGCACAAGCCCATCTTTAAATGCCATACTGAATGTGGACTCCTGGTACAAGTTCCTGATGTTACAGTGAACTCACCACTTCTGCTGTCATCACTCATTCCTTTGTTTCTAGAGGGAATGAGGGACACAGCTTGACCTCTGGTAATTAAATCTGCCCTTTTGATTCTGGAATAAGTTTTTAAACAGGCTGATTTACTGGTTCATATACCATAAAGTGGGGATTTGTGGTTAAAAATGATTTCTTAAATACCATACTTTAAATGCAGTTTTAAATTTATATCATGAACAGGGCCAAACATTCCTTTCAAATGTTATAGGAAAGACATTCAACTGTAAATGAGATGTATAACACTCACTTTGGATATGTCTCACTTACTAATAGAAATACATTAAACCACTATAAATTGATAAATACATTTATTAAAGTATAAATAACACATTAACTGTGTAGAGAATGAACTTTGGTTTAGTGGTTGTAAGGTGACCAGCACAGTACTAGAAACATGCAATTTCCAGACATTCTGGAGTAGCTCCTGGAACATGGCAACTCTTTTGGGAATACATTGCTCCCTTGGAGCAAATATTGTGCTAATTATATTGGTTAATTCATAGATTTGTAAATCATCCCTATGATTGACTTGAGTCAGTAGTTAGCATGTCTTCCTACCTATTCAAGATTATTAGCTAATATTTTTGAGAAAATGAAAATGAGAGAGAAGTTTATTTTTGTTATCAAGATTTATGTTTCTATTGAAAATATGTCCAAATCAATTGAATTATATAAAATCTTATTGTACATAACTGCCAAGGTCTGACCCAGAAAGAGACAACAATAATAGTTCTTGGCTTCATTATCATGTAAAACCTTAAGGATGAGTATTTACTTCAAAGTTGCAAAGAGTTTGGGAATGCTGATTCTGATCAAGTGTCATTTGTTCCTCATAAAATTCACTGATCTACGCTGATACAAAGACTTGGGTAGCTCTTATTGTGGATATAACCCAATCCTTTGAACCATAGCTCAAATATGCAATCCCTTACTTATTCGGTCAGGAATTCTTTTTTATGGCAACTGGCTTGTTTTATTTGTGAGTCTGGAACTATTCCTATACAGATAGGAGAATATTCTGCCTGAGCACCTGTTTCATCCACATCACCTGCCAGATTTCCACATACTTCTTGAGTGAATGGAAATAACAGAATTGAGAACATCTACTAATCACTTACCTGAGACAGGGTCTATTACTTCATTGCTTTTAGCTGGAAGATTAATAAAAGGTGCAGAAAGACCCGGCTGGCTTTTCTTTAATTTCACCATTGTTACTTGAGCAATTGGTGGCAAAATTTTGAGTTTGGGATAATAAAATGAATTTGCTGGGTGACTTGGAGAGGAACAAGTGATCTGTGAAATAAAAAGGGGAATATTAAAGAAACTAAGAAGATAACTGTAAAATCATGCTTGTAAATCATGTAAATAATTTGCATACAACCAGTTTCTATGAACCTCAGTTCACATAACTATGCTGGTCATCCCAGAATTTTTATGCAGGATACTTGACTGGATACAGGACTGTGGTAGGAGGTACTGGGAACACAGTAATGTATGAAATAGTTTGACAGAAAGAACTGGATGTTATTACAAGAAGAATATATGAGTATTAAACAATAATATTAGGTATGCTATAGCAGCTGTCATGTGGATATGAGAGGCTGAATGCATCTCTCTTCCTTTCCTCATTACTCATTGGCACAGTATTTATTGCTAGAAAAACTCACCTTTAAGAAAGGATTAACTGAATACTTATAGAATTCAAGACATTTGAATCAAAATCCTTAATTTGCCACCACTCTCAAATGTCAAAAGCAAAGTATGAGGCATAGAGAGGATGAAACGAGCAAAAGGATTGAAAGCAATGTCCCCACAGCGAAGTTCTCTGCTTTCCTTTAGGTCCTTTCCTCAAATGTAACAGTTTCAGGTTTCAGCAGTGCTTTCAACTGAAAACTCCTCCTCACAGCAGTATTCACTACTATGAAATTTCCTGGTTAGATACACATTTGGTGATGTCAGGACTTTCATGAGTATTTTTGTTTTCTTGGCACTTTAAGGGTTGTTAAATATCATCTAAAAATTACCAGCTTTTCCAGAAAATAATTAAAATGTAGAGACAAATTCTCATGAACCATCTACATTTACCTAATAAATTTCAAAGATACAGAAGATAAACAAAAGCAGTACGTTTATCAGCTATGTAATAAATCCATATGTAGAGAGCATCATCGCTCTCAAATACTGAAATCAGTTTCACAATTTTAGGATAGTTGTCTTTTAAAGGGAAGACTCAAAACATATCAGTATGAAGTGCCGAACTATGTCCATGCACCTACCTCTGTAACTGTGTCCTGTGGAATAGTGGCAAAGTTTGGGGAGGAAAATGTGAATCCACTGTCAGTTCCAGCATCATATGGAAATAGATCTACTGATACTTCATCCATCCAGTGGTCTCCATCACAGAGATTTAGGCTGTCAATACCCACAAACCAGTCTGGGCTTGGAACAATTCGTACAACAAACGAAACCTGATGAAACAAAATGATCCCTCAGGATTGCATCACTTGCTTTGGAATGCTTCAGTCCTGTTTATAGTAATTTTAACTCAAAGTTCTTGAAATAATGTCATTTTACTCTGATACTTTATAGAAGCTGTACAGTGCTCCCTGCAATGTGACATGCTTTTCAGTAACTCTTTTTCATTATATCATTCCTACAAGTGAGAACTCAAATATTTAATTTTGGTTGCTGGTGACATAAAATAAACTTTTGAAATGAATATGTACATTTACTTACTAAGGGATGTCTTGGATGCGCTTCTAATTCAGTGGAGGTTTGTCCTGTACCACTGGAAATTGCAGGAGCAGAGAAGATTCCGTGTACACTCTGAATTTTCTCTCCAGCTTCTTCTATTTCTTTCATTAGTGCCCATGCTTCACCCTTTTCAGCAAAATCACGTACACCATTGCTGGCATATTCGTTTTTTTTCCACATGCTGTAGTCAGAACTATGAGTAACACCTATTTGAGTGAATACATGGCATGACATAAAAGTCTGATTTAGAATGTCCCAATTTCTTCATTTTCTCTGTTTTATTTCTGAGGTTAAAAAAAATGTGTCTAAAATTGAGTGAACAGTAAAACATTTGGCTTATCGCTGTTTCTTTCAGCTGCAGCCAATTGAAAACAGAAGTCACTTGAAAACAATTTTAGATTTTTGAAAACATTGTGGATACTTCAATATCTGCATTTCATTCTTAATAACTTTGGGGGATTTTTTTCCCCTTTTTCATTAGTTATCTTACATAACTATTAAGAAAAAAAAATCACAGAAATCAAGAGGCTTATCTGCTCTTAAAACTGGGCATACTTTACTTACCTAGCAAGGATGACCACTGTGCTGGGGGCCTATAGAGTGGGTACTGCTTTGGGAAAGCAGTTTGACTCCATTTCCCTGTGAAGATTATCCTGTACTTAGCAAGTTCCTCTGCTGTGCAAAGGGAATCATCTCCCACAGGCAGGCTGCTGGCATAACCCAGTATTGTTACAAGTACTGTCCACATAACTTTACAGGACCAGTAGACAAACATCAGGTTTTCCATTCCCTTCCACACAAAAAGAAAGAAAAAAATGTTAGCCATATTAGTCACTCTAAACTCCAAAATTAATAGCAGTTACCTAATAAAATGTAATGTAGCATAAGTTGTAACCAAAGAGGAAGCAGATATCTGAAACAGTAAAAATTGCTGTGCTTCTGAAAACATTACTATAATGCTTTCAGATTTGTTCTTTCCTTGCTATGTACTACAAAGCTGTAACTTTACCTGGGACAAGTGTTTCTAATAAAAATTAAAATAAAAATGTCTTATCCTTGTCCATAGTACTACCTCAGAGAAAAATCTGTTTCTGATTTTCTTTTGAAATCTGATTAGAGTCACATCTTGATTTAATTAGAGTAGCAACTGTTTCTGTGGAAAACATTAGTGGTATATTTATTCTTCTAAAGATTAAATTGCAGGTTGCTTTGCCAAAAGAAATGATTTATTTTGAATTTGTGTTCTCCAAAGGCTGTCTTATAGCATAACATTTAAAGTCAAATACATTTCATATTTATATAAATTACTTTGCTGTCATAATGTGAGTTAAAGACATTGTAATTCCTTTAGATTGTTTAAACTACATAGTTTTAAAAAATCAATATTGTTTTAAAGTTACTGTCATAGGTTGTGCAAATTTTGTTTTTAAATTAACATGGTAATTGCATCAGACTGTTGAACTCCACCAATTGTTTAAAATAACAGCCTTAAAAACTGATTTTTAAATGTTTTTGTCCTTTGAGAAAACTATACAAACTTAAGTAAATCACTAATAATGTATTAGTTTGTAAAAATAACTATGAATACTCACTAAATATTCCTCTGGAGCACTGGTAGGGGGAGAGCACCTGCTTTTGCTGGCAGCTGAGTTGGTCTGCAAGAGAAGACAGTAGGAGTCTTGCTATTTATGCCTGAAGAGGGTCCCTTTGGTCCAACAATTATTGCAATCTTTAGGCTTTCCAGGTTTGCAGAAATCATGCCATCTTCTTGTTTGCAGTCCCTCTGGATGGGCTGGCAGAGCTTTCCTGTCTGTCAGCTGGTTCAGGTTCCTTATCAGAAGACTGAGCTGCCGAAAAGACAAAATGCTTTAAAAAAATACCTTGGATTCTTAGTAACAGTTGAGTTTTCTGGTGCCTTTACAGTTCTCTGCTCTTATTAATGCCTCCAAGCTATACAAATGAACTGATTCCAACACTGAAATAGTTCTAGTGAATACTCTTGAAATGAGAAACATGTTTTCTTGTAAGTTTTATTGTCTGACAGATGCTCCTTCCAAACATTTACAGAGAGCTTGCTCACTCTCACACACCATATGTATGTGTTCAAATAAAAGGGGTGAGGCAGCTAAAAATGTCAAGAGGAAAAAAAAGTTACATTTCATAATTGCACATACTCACACAGACTGTGTCTCCTGCAAATATGAATTAAAGTAGTACAGTGTATATTTTTGTGTGTACAGTACTGTATGCTGGATGATGAAAGGGCTCTGTAACATTGTGGTTTCTTTGGAAAGAGTGGTTTTGGGAAGCTCGGAGATTTTTCTTAGCTGTCTTCAGAGTAAAAAATCCCAAATAAAAATCTCATTATTACAGTTAAATCATACATCCTCTGTAGCACAGTACATAGTACATCACTGAAACTATTTAAATTGTTTATGAAAAAATATGCATTATAGAGTGACCCAATTATTAAATAATGTTTAATCTTTATTTTAAGTTATTTTCCCACCACCTTTAAGGTAAGGGATAATAAGGGCATTGTGCCAAACCAGTAAGGTTAACAAATGCTATTGTGGCTGATCAGCAAGGGAAATTCAAAATTTTACAGTGAATCATGAAAATAATATTACATAGAGTTTTCTTTAGAAATTGTGAGGAATGTCACTTAAGTACTTCCCCAGATCTCCAACATGATGGTGCAGCATATGGGAAAAAACCCAAGCAAACCCAGTTATTTTCCAGATGCAGCTCCCAGGGCATCACAGGTTAAGCACACACCAAACAGCTTTAGTGACACACTGCTGTCCACCAAACAACATGTCTGAGCTTTGTGGCACTTTAACTGGAAACTTCCCTCCCACCCCGTGGTAAATCCAAGCCAGGAGGTGAATAAACTGGGATGTCTGGATGGAATTTCCATCAATTATTCTGCTGACAAAATGGAATCTCTTGCAAGTTTCAACATAGATGGATACAGCACCTATAGGCACAATTCCTCTTTATTGGCATAGATGTGGGAATCCTGTAGTGGGTTAAGCCATCTAGGCATGGACATGCCCTTTATTTCCAAGGTCTCCTCCTCCATCCTATGGTAGTGGTATGTTTTCCATAATTGATTTCTCTTCCAGGAGCCAGACTTCACTAAGAAAAAGAGCAAAGAGCCTTCATGGATACTTTTATACAAGTTCTTTGAGTGTTTGTTGAAGGATGATACTTGAATTACATCCAACTCACTCCCTCCTACGCACGGAATTCCAGATCCACAGGTTTCATAGAGATTTTAATTTAATGACATCCAGCCCATGCAGCCCGCTAGAACTACACAAAGGTCCCACAAATTTAAAAGTGCATTGCTAAGGGTATTGTTAAAACTGCTTAAGGCTTGCATATTAATTATTAAATAGCTTTAAACTTCAGTAGATTTTGTTGTCTGTCATCACAATTACTGAGCCAGTGAACTTCACATACTGAAACCTACTGTGGCACTCCAGGACAACACTTAAAATGAGAACAAAGCAACTAGCTCTGGGTCTGGCACAGAAATATTTAATATATCAGAGTAGCCTTTTCCTTTCAAAGATAAATTGCTGGCAAAAGGCACATCACCAGAATAGATTATTCTGGTTGCATGACTTCGTGTTATGAATGTGCCCAGGAACGGGACAATACACCCAGGCTGCATAACTTGGCACTGGACCTTTCCCTGTTTATTGTGAGGGTTTTACCATGACAGATTTCTCATGATTAAATTCTTCAGGACCTAGAGCCTCATTCTTATCTTTGTTGAATTCATAATGAAATCACTGGGCAAAATGCTGTAAATTTATTTATCATGTCTTCCTACCCCCCGCCCCCTAGGGCTGAGGGAAGGGGAAAAAAAAAAGAGAAAAAACCATGCAGAGTAATGTTGTCAGAAAATCCTAACTTGAAGATTCACTGTCTTATTTCTTTAAATAGAAACTGTGCTAAGCATAATCAGTCTCTGACATTGTGAAGGACATCAAAACACCAAATGTGTCTTGTAGGTGGGAAGGAAAAGAAAGAACAGAAAAAAAGCACATTTCCACTCAATGGCTTACTTTCATGGCTGGGAACCACAGATGCCAAATTTCTATGGGCCAGCAGTAGGAGAAAAAAAAAATGCTGTGGGATCCGACCTATGCTTGCATTCCTTCTTCAGTTTTTATGTCCCATTAGGAGGCTGCTGAGAACTCATGGAAAACTGGAAAAAAAGAGTTTCCCTTTAGAAACAAATTTGCCTGTATTATAAATGTATTTTTTCTTTCTCTTTTTCAGCAAAATAGCTTTTGTTTTCCAAGTTTGTGTCTCTTCAGGTACACCTATTTCCTATCCACATGGCTACCTCTACAGACCCTGAATGCTGAAGGGTTTAATCATACAAAGCTTGTTTTACCTAAGCATCAGTGCCAAAGTGTGCCTTGGGTTGAATTTTGCTTGCAGAAGTGTGCAGCTTCTGCTGTTTCTTGTCAATATGACAACAGTTTTACAGTTCCTGCAGTCTTTACCAAAACTCAGAAGATGAAAGCTGGAAAGTGTAAACCAAAAATGGTGTCCAGATACTTTTGGTTTTTAAATGTCAGTCATAACTTTGTCTAAAATAGTCTGTATTTTTTCTAACCAAAAATAATTAAAGAAATGAGAAAACAAGAAAAAAAAACTACTTAAAAATACAGCAGTGTCATCCATTTCACGTTGGCTCTGGAATCATTTACACTGTACGAAAACATTTAAATGAGCATGTTCAGCCTATCACACAGGAATATAGCACATTAAAATCATGTAAATTCCATTTTGATTCGTCAGAGAATAATTTAGCCCTTTTTCTGGCAAGCAACCAGATTGCCATGATTAGTTATGACTTTTTTATTAAACTGGAAGATTTAAGAGAAGGGAAAATTTACCAAAATGGTTGATCTGAAGTAAGTTAGTCCATCTTTACTTGAAACAGAAGCTCCAAAACTTTTGTATTTATATTCCTGAGGTTTTACCACATGTTTCAGTTTCACTAAAACACTTTCCATTGTGCTGATAAGGAGTATATGTGCAACTTTGATATTCACAGCCTGCTTAACATGCTTATGACTAGCTAGAATCTCTTTGTCTACCAAGAAAAACATAACATTGTATTACTTAAGAAGGATTATACAGCCATACTTTCTCTTCTGTAGTTGCCATGGAGACACACACAATTATGGACACTCAGCAATGCCAAAGGTTTGCATTCAGTCAAAACCCTCTGAGCTCTAAGTTGTAAAATTTCAGGGCCAGAGTGGCGAGCAGCAGAATATTTTATGGTGGAGAAAGTGTGGTGTTGGTTTGGGAGCTTTTACAAAAGAAAGCATTTAAAGAGGAGAGGAAAGTATTCCTGATATTGGATGGTGTGACAGTAGTGAAAGCAGCTTTAATCTTTATTAATCTTCTGGGATAAAACTTTACTTAGCAGATTAAGGTACCTAAAGTAAGTATAAACATACAAACTAAATACGTACACTGCCACTGTATAGAATGGAGGTCTAGTTATTTTAGTTGATAGAATCTGGAGAACTGTTCAGCTCACCCTTTAATCTCTACCAATATTTGACCAAATTAATAACTGATGAGCAGTTCTCTGGTCTCCACTAACTGTATTGATGAGCTCTCCATTGATCCTGCCTCTCATGGAAGCATCTAAGTAACAGATCCAGGCATCTCTGTCTTTATTCAGGTCTCACTGAGAATTCAAACCAAGATAAGGGAAAGGATAAAGAAAAATACCGGTCTTCTTGACCACAGTGACACTCATCAGCATCAAAAACCTTTTCTGTCACCTTCTGCATTCTTTTGTCTTTTGTATTAAAACACTTCCTAGTACTGAAACACCTAATATGGAGCCCAGCCTTAGCTAACAAAATCAAGGCCCCCAGTGACAATGACTCTCTAGTACCCAATGTGTATGACTTTTCTCATAGTCACCTTCACCAGCAGTTTTGATTTCCTAATCTATCATTTATCATATGAACTCAGAAGTTGTCTTCCACTGTAAGGTCAGAGCCATATTCCCCTGTTTTACAACAGTCCTTCAGCATAATATGTGAAGTTGGTCATTCTTGGCCCTCACAAATGCTTCCTGGTGACCTGACCACCAAGGTTATCTGTCCAATCCATCTGTAGCACAAACCACAAATTCTGGTAATCTCCTTTATGGGTAAATGGGAGTTATCTTGGCAGCAATGAACTTAGTTGGAAACAAAGAATTTAAATCCTCTCTGCCAGCTCAGCAGCTAAATCACAATTGGGAACCTCCTTCCTATACTGCAGCTAATGCTTATGATAGGAATGAAGCAGACTCACAGGAATTATACACTCAGGAGCTCCTTTATCCTGGACCTCATCATACCTGCCAGCTGGTAGTGCCACTGCCTCTTTGTGTTTCCAGAGGCCTTTGCAGCAGGATATTGGAGAAGGAATTCATGCTAACTTTTTATCCACAGAACTCCACAGATCTGAGGAAGAAAACCCAGTTTCTTTGACCTGTTCATCAGATACTTTTGAGCTGTGGATGAGGGTCAGTTTTCAGAGCACTGTTCTAACCTGTAGCATGCCTGCACCAGCAGCTTTAGCTCCCTGGACTGTGTAGCCTGCATGACTCAACAGAACTCTGGAACAAGCAAAGTGTTTAGGAAATGCTGAAGGCAAATCTTGCAGACCTGAGTGTTCAATCTTACAGGGATCCCTGCTTTTAAATTTACTTCAGGCATCTGCAGGAAAACCTATAACTGAAACAAAAATTGCTCTGAAGGGAATCTAATGTATATTGCACTTCAGTTTGATTAGAGTAGAAAGGATATTTTTGTGGAATTGCACACACACACACACAGAGTGTAAACCAAAAAAGAGAAGTTTTTTGATTACCGTATTATTTCATTCTCTTGTTCTTCAATAAGACTGAATAGACAGCCTGTGTAGAAATCCCTGTGATTATTTCAATATGGTATTTTGCCAGTTTTAGATTCTTGTTCCACTTTAAAGAAGTTTGGGATTTTTTTGTTGGACTTCGTTCTTTTCACATGCTTTTGTTGCTAGTGGAATTGCCATCATTTCTAGACATTGCTTGTAAGTAAAATTGATGGGTTTCTGTTATATCATAGATAATATTTAATATAGCTGTCTATGCAAAGGTTTAAGAAGAGAACTGAAAACTGGCTATGGAAAACAGGGCAAAACTACAGTTGCATAATTAAAAGAATAAAAGATAATTCTTGTTTTGTGAAAAATATGAATTGCATCCTCCAGCAAGTCCAATCTTCCTATTATATCTTCCAATTAATTTCTAAAGTGAAATGAGCTTGTGCCATTAACATTTGTAATTCTTGTTTGCCATTGAATTTCCACTGGAAAAAGATTTAAACACTACAAAACTGCTTTTCAAGGTGCTGACTTTCTAAGACTAATTTGATGCTTTCTTTACCTTGTAGAAAGGTCAGTCCTTTATCTCTGTGGCAAGACTTTAGAAGGCCACCAAATTATATTTCTGAAGTAATCACCATCAACATCACTCTTTGCTTATATTATGTACTGCTTCACAGTCAGTTTTGTTGATTTATCTTGTATTTTTTTCAAAGGTCTTAAATCTATTGAATGATAGCTGTGGGGTTATTGGTGTTACATCTTTAATTCATGTGAATAATGGAGTACTGAAAAAAATGAATTGGTCTTTTCTGGGAACTCATCCACATATTGCAGTTTGCACATAGCTCTAGTTCAGTAAAAGATCCATTAATTGTCACTACAGCACAGTATCGTTTTCCCATCCCAAGACTTGTGAGGAGTCAGTGCAGAATAAGGTTTACATCGGAATGAGGAGTTGTATCCACTGTCAGAGTGGTACCACATTTTTGGGACCAAGGCATAATTACTTGCCTTCTGCCACAGAAATTGTATAGGAAAATCAATAAAACTTTTCTGCTTGCATGTATAATTCTGTCATCATTCCTTAGTTTGGTTATGAACAGGATCTAATCACACTAAGAAAACTAGGAATTTCCAGTTTAATGACAGCTGATATATAATAGGTTGTGTCATTCATAAGAAGATCTTATAGTAGAAACTACGAGTACATGACGTGTTGCATTCAGCATTTGCTGGGCCTCATCTAGGATGCTGTTTCCAATTTTCTGACCTCACTTAACCTCCAAACAAGACAGATATTGATAAACTTGAGTCAGCTCAGTGGAAGTTTGCTCAGCCTAAAGAAGGGAAGGCAGCCTGATAGGAGCCTCCCAGTGCCTGTAAGGAGGTCACCAAGATGAAGCTGGATGCCTCACCGTGGTGGGCATTGGGAGGCTGAGGGACAATGGGTCTGTATGGAGGCAAGAGAGGCTCAAACTGGGTATAAGGAAAAATGTTTTCACTATCATAATGGTCAAGCAGTGGAGCAGTTGGCCCAGGGATGCAGGGCAGTCTCCTTCCTTGGAGGCTTCAAGATGAGACAGGACAAAGCCATGAGCAGCCTGATTGAATCTCAGAGCTGACCCTGCTTTGAGCACATTGGATGAGACACCTCCTGAAATCCCTTATAACCCAAACTGTCCTGTGATCTTACATTATGAAGAAAATTTGTTTCTGATATTACTTCAGTGCTTCAGGTAATGGCAAGAAGTTCTCCCCTGTCTAATAATTTCATAGGTTCACTCCACATCCGAGATTTATCTTGCCTAATAAAGGGAATGTAATTGTAAAACTAAGGTTTGTAAAGGAGGAGGATGTAGGGCTGATGATATGAATACATCTGTGCCATACAATGGAATTCAGTGCAGAACTCCCTGAGTCAGAACAAACCAATCTCTCTCCAAAACTCAATACACTAAAGTTAAATGAACAAGGAGAATATGGAGCAAATTAATTGACTGAGAGGTGAGATCTTTACATTCAGAAACAGGGCAATAAAACACAGTTATTTTGGTTTCTGGGGAAAGCCCCTTCATAGGCACATTGTTCAATGACAGAGGCTTCCCCAGAGGTGAGGATGTGCTTGTGGAGGGTCTCTGGCTGAATACAAATATTATTGTAGACAACTTAATGCATGCCAAAGCAGAGTTTATTATGGGAAACCTCAAGTCTTTTGTGACCTCCTCACAATAGTAACCAGGCTGTTCTTACAATCTTTTATAAATGTTGTGAAACCAACTCGTATCAAATGGATATTCTTAATTAACAATACTCCTATCATTATGCTGCCAGCCATCCTTATTTAAACCCTTTGAGCTGGGAGGTTATTGTAGATACATTGTGTTGCATATAGAAATTCTTAGGTCTCTTACTTGGCTATGCCCCAATGCACAGAAAGAAACCTTCAAAAGAATTACCAACTCTGACAGCAGAAAAGAAGTAGCTTTCAGGGCATACATACCCAAGAACACAAAAGGTTTCAAAAATATTATAGAGCAGAAGAAGCAAGATTATTAAATGTAAGACATTATTGTTTCTGACCACAGGCCAATATCACTTGTCTACAACCAAAAACTTTCTCTTTCCCAGAAATATTGAACGAAATAAAATGTTCTATTCACCCTTTGGTTCTCAACAAAACTCAGGGGAATGCAAACTGTAAGAACAAAATTATTTTCTAAATCAGTATTTTTGCCAGCATTGAAAAAAGTGAAATTATATTTAAAAAAAAAAAAAGAATTTGCTGAAGAAAGCATCTGCTTGAATGATGGGTTATATGATTTCTTGCAATTTTTACTGCTGTTTCAAATCTCTGCATTATTAAGAATTGTAAATGCCTGAGTGTGAATTTTATTTATCAGTTATTACAGTGAAAAAGTGAACTCTACAACAAGATGACAGATTTAAGTTTTCTCCATTGTATTCTGCCTTAACTACAAATTAGGGATAAATTAATACCAATTTATATCTCAGGAAGCTTTGCTGCTCGTTTACTTATTTTGCTTCTAAAACTAAATCAGTGTCAAGCACCATTCTAGGACAAAATGTATTGCTAGAAATGCTTGAATGGATTTTTAATTCTGAAGCACTGGTATAAATATGAATTAGCATCAATAGAAATACTTTACAATTATGTCAATGTGAACATAATCTGAATCTGACCTATTCTTTTAAAAGATGTAAAGCTCATATAGTAATTCCTTTTGTCAACAGAAAAGTCATTGCCCAGATCACATTTTAATTAACCACCCTGAATTCCGTTTGCAGATTCAATTAAGGAAAGACATTATTCTTCACTTCTTGTCCTAACCTGTCCTTCAAAGTGACAGTGCAGTTTACTGCTATATTATCAGCTGTGGATTCTGAGCTGTTCTAGCCATTGTTTGGACAACATTTCATAATTATGAATAAAATGCATGATTAGAAAAAGGGAAAAATACATTAAAATGTTACAGATACCCTTAAAAGTAAGAGTATATAAACACAGAACTGGGAAGGACTTCAGTAATCACTTTTCTTTCTGAGTCCACACATTTAGTTTTCTATATGTACAGTAATGGCCCAATTTTGACATTTTTAACTGTTTCTAGAATTGTTGAAATAGAAAAAGACAGAAGAATCAAAACCAGAACTCTAAAAGCATTGATTCACTCACCTAAATAACAGGCCCAGTACTCTGTAATGAATGGATTCCTAAATGTTTTGTGAACGATATTCAATTCCATTCAATATCTATTCAATAATATAGATTAATTTATTTTCTAGAACCATAGAAACACCTGTTGTTAGGGACCTCTGGAGATCTCTTGTCCATCCTCTTATTCAAAGCAGGGCTGTTCCCTAAGCAGACCACGCCAGCTGTGCCTTTGGCTGGCTGAGTCAGTGCTTTGCAGTTCATGAAAAGCACCAAGGAGAGGTTTCCACCACCTCCTGGGTAACCAGTCCCAGTGCTGTGCCACATTCCAAGTGGGAGATTTCCTCCTTGGCAGACTGAGCCTCCCAGGGTGACTCTCCCACCTATGGCTGCCGTCCCTCACTGCATCCTCTGCCAGTGCTGAGGGGAGAGCAGGTTCCTTGTTTGCCTTGTTGGCCACTGCACTGACTAAATATTGTCAGAAATTTGCCAGCAGTGCCCTGTTCCATCAAGTGCTGTATGTTTATAGCACACTGTTGTATGATATAAAGAAAAGGCTTTAACCTTTTTTCCTGTGTGGATCCAAAGTCCTGAAGTCTTTCTGTGGGACTTCTTCCAATCAGCCTTTGATAGTTACCAATACTCTGTTTAATATATTTCTTTTCTGTTGCATGTCCTTATTTTCATGGTCACTATTTTGAAAACTTTGACCATCCCCAGAAAAAATAGAGATATTTTTCCTTTAATTATTATCCCAGTGTTGTAAGTACTGATATAAATACAAGCAGTCATTTCATTACATCTGCAGGCAAGTAGATCTTTCCTGATTGTTAGCATGAGGTGCTACCTTTACAAAAGCTAACAATGGTTACAGCAGTGTCTGTTTTTTCCCTCCAATAATAAAACTTTTTTAAAAATATTTTGCTCATAACAACAGTTTGTAAAATCTACTGTGAAATTCATAGTGATTTCTGAAGGTAATATTATATTATATTTTTGTTACATCACAAATCTCAAACTTCTATCACAGGAATGCCATCATTTCACAGTATCAAATTCTTTAGACACTTTTTTTGTTGAATATATCAAGAAAATCCTATTAAATACAGCAAATTAGGCACTCAGAATTATACTTATTGCCAGCCATTAATCTCTTACCCCAATCCATTAGCACCTCAGCTAAATAGGTGCTAATTCAACAGATATTAACAAACCAAAGTATGCTGCAGCTTTGCTCTAAAAAGATGATTCAGACAGGATTTAGGTTATGCTTCTACAAAGTATGTGATATTTGGATTTAAGGTCATGTTCAAAGACACTGAATTATCCCAAAACAGAAAAAGAGGAGGATTTAAATAAAGCATTTTTTTATGCTCAGTTTATGCTCAGTTTACAGGGGGATCAATATTTTTTGTTGATAATTTGGTCCTATAGTTTATGCATTTATTTTCCTGGATTGCACTAGCATAGCTTGAGGATATATAGGATAGCAGACAACTTGGATTACTGTATGGGAACCCACACATCCTTGAGTTTGGAATTTTGAAGCATATATTTTATAGATAAATGACATTTTAAATAGAATAGAAAATATACGTTGTTTACAGTGCGTATTATATGGTAAATGCTTTCTTGGAAAACTGAAATGTTTGATTTTAGCATCTAGAGATAGAAAAGCAGTAAAAATTGAGGGAAACAAAACCAGTATTAGACAGCTCTTAAATCTCTTGTACTAACTAAGGAAAGTTGTCATCACTAATTAGATCAGCTTCAAGAGATTAAACACCAAGCTTATTTTTCCATGGTTTCTACTCCATTATAATAGCTATTTGTCTCTTTCTACCAGCAGGACTGGCCAAATAAATTACACCAGCCATAATTTACTAATGTTTGTGTGCTCTTTTCTGAATGAGGAAGAGAGGCCCTCAGTCCCAGAAAGCATATATAAAAACTTTTGCCTTTATGGGGTTTTGATGGCACTCTGAGGAGGTCTGAACCTTGAAGTAGGACCAGTTTTATCTGCAGAATGAACACCCCCCAAACCATGAAAGTAATTCTAACCTCTGTGTTTTGTTGGAGCACAGGCAACCCATTAAAATACACCAAGTGCAGGTCTTCCGGATGATGCAGATAAACAATAGATAAACAAATGTTTGGAAAACAAAGCTCCCCCCTGTATTCCACTTCCTTTCAGAGTGAGCTCTCCTTCCAGATGCTCTGGAGCCCAGCAGCTTGCACTGCTCCCTGGGTTGCAGCAACCTTCACAGTGTCCCCTGGGTCTCTAGGAATGTATCCTCTCCTTGACCTCCGAGGCTTGGCCGTGGATCTGCTCCCTTGCAACGAGCAAGACGTGTGCTTTGTCAGGAGTCTTTCCATGTGCATGCAGACATTGTAATCTCCTCCTTGTCCTCCCCACAGCCCACCTGACACAGCCAGGAAAAGCAGAGGCAGCCCTTCTGCTGTTCTGTCACACCCTTTTAAACAAAACAAGAAGAAAAAAAACCAACAACCGAAAAATAGAGGCTAAACCAAGAAGAAAAAACTCAGTTTTGGCAACTGTCAGGCAAAGAAGCAGTCAGAATTGGAGGCAATCTGTAGTTCTTCCATCTAAACTGCAAAGCCTTTCCTGTTTTTCTGGCTCAGATGTGCACCCTTTTTATTTTCCTGAGGTGAGACCTGGATTCATCAGCTCTCCCTAGGCCCCAGTTTATGGGGAGACAGGATGCAAGTGTGTGAGCCAGAATGGTTCAGGTTTATGTTCATCCTCATCTCTCAGAGTGTGAATTACATTGTCATAGTCCAGAATAAGGATAATATGACTGCTTGTATTAGGCAGAAAAGAGCAGATGGATAGATCTTCCAAAATAATTGAAGTATGTCCACCTCATTTCTGATCTTTCCATCACCTCTCACAGTTACTGAATAATTGCCTGTCAAGCTCATAGCACTGCTACCTGTTGTCATGGCATCTGACTGCCTCCTAAAATAACAAAATACAAGATTGATTCTAATCTATTCCTGTGGAAAACAAAGCATAACTTCAGGACATTTGTACTTCAGCAAAACTCACTGAAAGAGGTGGTTATTACTAAATGCAGATTATTGTAGGAATGTGTATGAGTTAAAGTTCTCACCTGAAGCAAGAACAGTCTCTGGGATGTGCCAGAATCTGTTGGATGTTGGGAGAGAAAATAAACAAGAACCAGGAGTTGAACCCTTTTGGTAATGAGTGGCTCTCCCATAACCATCCCTATCTTTTTTTGTAAGCTCAGAAGCTTCCATGGTCTCTGTCAGATTTCAAAACCTGTATCCGTTAGGATAATCTGCACAAAACTGAGGAATTCCAAATCCTGTTTTCTGTAGTTTATCAGCTTTGATTAACATCAGGGACCTTAGCTCTGCTGGGGTTCACCAAGGCCTCTGTGATGCTGGTCCATACCCTATGCTCATTGCTTCAGCTTTCCATGTGTTTCTTGTTATTTATGCACTCAGTACACAGAGTAGACAGCTCATGTCTTTACAACCTTTTGGTAGAAAGGCTTTTTCCCTGCTCATGTTTCCTTCAGATGCATTGTAAATTCTTTCTGAAGTGACCTTTAAAATCCATTTGGATCCAGTATTTTGTATCCATTGTGGCAAATACCTCGGCAGACACCAAGTCATTCAAGCCCAAAATGTCAAGGATCAATGTATTTTTCTACAGAGACTTTCCATATGCCATATGTGTGATTTTTCACTAAAACCCACTGTGGTACTGCCCTTATGAAGCCACTGATAGCACTTAGGATATTTATTAGCTTGTATCAGCCTTAATGAAACATATTTTCAACTCCAGCCTTTGCTTTTTAACAGCCATTCATAAAATTCATACATTTTTGAGAGGATAAAGACAATTTATCAAAAACTAAAATTAAAATCCCCTGGGTAGATGTTTCCAGGTTCTATAGACATGTTCATTTCAGTTCCTAGTCTTCTCATTCCTCATGGGAAATCCAAGACAGAAGCTTCAGAGACCAAACTGAACAACATAGATTATGTCCCACCTGTTAGTACTCAATAAAGGGAAACAGGATTTCTCCAGAGAAATTACAATAGAAGTCTGTGGTAAAAGAACACAAAAATTGTATTTTCTCATTTAAATTTTAAATTTTTAAGTGGCTTCTAAGATAACAAGTATATAGATCAGCATACTAGGAAGCTTTATTCTTTGTAAGTGGCCTTCTATTTCCAAGTTGTTTAGAGATCCTCTTTTTTGCATAGCAGCAGAGGCAATGCAGCTAAGACATCAAACAACTGTGGTTAAAAATAGATTAATCTTGCCCCCAAGTCTGAAAGCCCTCACAGATTTAAAACTGGAGGGAAAGAGACCCCATGAGAAAAATTTCTAGGAAATCTTATAAAATTAGCTAATTAAACTATGAGTACTGTCAATAACTATAAAGGAAAACTACAGATACATTTTTTCAAAGTATTTTCTTAGACAGAGTAGTGTGGAATATTAGGTTTGGACCTTGTAAATTACCTACCAAGCTGTACTAACAATGTAATGAAAATACATTATAAGCACAGTCATACTAAAAAGACGGCCAAGGTATCTGCATATACAGTATTGAAAGAAAAGGAGAATAGTATACTTTTATAAGCCTACCTCCTTCAATTTATCCTTCAGACTAGAAGAGTCTGAAGGGACGTATTAGGATATCACAAATCCTTTTGGCAGTGATATCTGGAATATCTCTAGGAGGAGATTTTAATTTCATTTTCTAGAGTGAAAAAAAAGTTTCTTGAGCCATCCACAGTGCTTGGTACAAGTCCTGAAGGCTCAAGGTTTTCATTCAAACATAAAGGTAGGGAAAGGATGTGGATTAAGACATCTTTCCACTTGGGAACATGCCAAGAAAACCCTGGAAACTTATTGTAATTACCTCATAACTGAACTCCTAGAAAATAAAAAAATAAATGCATACATAAATACATAAAATTCAGATGCAAAGAAGTATTTTTTATTGTCTTATAGATTTTTATAGTGAGTCACTAACCTCTGACCCTATTTAGTTCATTTGGATGTTTTCAATAGCTGTTGTTTACATCCTGCATTTTTAACTCTGATGTAATATTTCAAAGCATGAAAAGGCTATTATGGTAACAATGAACCTTGCTTTTTTTTCCAGCACCCTTTTGCTGACCTCTCTTGAGTAATGCTCACGTGTGTTTATTATTTAGATATGTCAGAAGTACCAAAGCACAAGGAGGGAGGAGATCTACATAGCTTAGGAAATCCTGCTCATCTGCAAATTGTCAAAAGAACTGTTTGCTGTGGGGAGTTTTTCATATGCAGGTATAACATTTCATATTTTGGAAGAATTAAAATATTTAAGTTACAAATATCTGATATCTGAAATATGTCTTATATATCCATGATATTCCTCTGGAAAGTATGAGAGTGACAAAATTAATTTATTCAAAAGAATGCCTAAAACTCTCAATCATTCTTTGAAATTTTAATCTCCTTTCACCTTATTGCGTGAAAGTTTATTTAATTTCATTTTGCTGATATACTTAATAACATTGAAATGAGGCATTTCTTCTTCCATTTTCTCATAATATGGAAAATTCATGAAAATGTGAGAGCAGTGCAGTGGATGGAAAATTATTGCTTTCTCTGATAAACTTGGCCAAGAAATGAAGAATACTTACTCGAATAATCCCAGAATACAGCAATATTTTCAAACTGGACAGGTGCTAAGTATTTTGTTTTGTTAAGTTGGCTAACCTTCCATAAATCAATTATATCTCTTCCAAGGTTACTTTTAACAGTTTCTGTCCAGCTTTTCAGTGAGCTACTCCAAAACAATCCTACCATATTTTTTGAGATTACCAAATCTTCTTACTAATACTAAATTTTCAAGTAAGGACATCAATATTCTCTACTTTTTCAGAGTGAAATTTCGCTATTTATACACTTCTTCAATAATTTTGTTTCAAAGAATCACAGGGTGAGCCTACAAATTTTAGCTCAGTTTTCATCTTTTGAAGCAAATTCCCTGATTATTCCCATTTAATAATGCTTTCTTTCATATTCACTGATTGGGCTTGGATCCCCACACAAATTTGGAATGAAAGTAAGTAGGAGGTGATCTTTGGCAAGCATGAGTAGAACTAGCACAGCAATAAAGCCTCCTGATATGTGTGACAGCCAGATCCTTCCTACAAACTGTTTCATTTTATTAGTTTGTTTATATTGGCCTGTGCTACTTGCAAATGTGGACACTGTTTTTAACTGGACTTTGATTTCACAGACCCTCACAAGATGTAGAACCAAATTCAAATATGATTTAGGCACTTAAAACGTCATTAAAATGTATATAGGACTTAAGGATGTGATAATCTTTGGGACTTATGAAAATTTCATTAATTGGTTATCTGCATCTTTAAATGCCTAAGTATCTTCAAAATTCAGAACCTTCTATTTCTGTGATGCACTTCCACTTTCTTAAAATAAGGATAAATAATAATACCCCCTTTGACAGGATCTGATGAGGATAAATACATCAAAAATTGTGAGCTGCTCAAATTATGGGATGAGAGGGTTGAATCATAGATTGCTTTCATATCACAGATCAAGGTTAAACAAAGGCTAAAGCTCTGCATGCATGATTTGCGAATGCAGTTATGCTAATAGCATGATGATCTTAATTAGATGATCAGCTGCATATCTGACTTTTGATAATAAGTCCTAATGTGACTTGCTAATCAATGTCAGGTATGGGAATAGAATGTAGAATTTCTGACTTGTGAATCTGAGCACTAATTGCTAAACCAGACTGCCTCCCCAATGTCATCCTTCATTGCAAAATATTCTATTTCCTCCTTGTACTCCTATCATGTGTTATTTCAACAGCTTTTGGCAGATCCTCAGACTGTTAAGACCAGAAGAATCCACTAGAAGAATCATATTTTCAAGCTCCTAAATAACAAAGACCAAACACTTTCTTGCTATTTCATACTGGGGAAATTCTTATTTTTTCTTACCATAAATTAACATTATAATTCTTAATTTTTTTACTGGGCTGTGGAACGTCCTTTTCAAAGGCACATAGTTTTGATTAAAAGATTCCAAATGATGATGAGTTTGTCGCTTTCCATGAGAAGAAATGTCATTCATTAATTGCCCTCCATCTAGAAAGATGCTCAAAAATCAGGTCATATTCATTATGTTTTCAAAAGTTGCATTTAATTGGCAGCTTATATGTTTCTGACTTCTGCTTTCAGCCTCAGTAATATCTTATGCCTTTAAATGCTAGATTAAACATTCCTATGTCTCAGATCATAGATTGCTGTATAAAGCAGGCTATGAAAGAAAAGCAATGGCTTTAATCACATTGCTTCAGTCACTGTGGGAAGTAGTTCTGATAGCTAAGAAAATAATAGAATTATTTTCACTTCAACTGTTTTGTTTTTGTCTTTAATTTAGCAATATTGCAGACAAATCCTAAAAAGCACCTATTAGAAAAGTGCATTTTAAAGTGAAACTGAAAGATTTGCCTGGATTAATTTTCCTTTCCTATGAACTGTATTCTATACCTGAAGAGCAGGCAAGGAAAGGAGAGAAGCCATTTTTTCTTCTTGAAACCAAGGTGTGTAGTTGTCAGCTGTTTCTTTGGGTTTTCTCAACACATCAGAAAACCATCTTAACAACTGGGATTCCCATTAATTATCTCAGTGGAATAAATACAGCTGTCAAAGCAAAATAGGGTATTGTGGAATTTCCACACACACAATAAATCATTTCACCTTCAAAGGATGAATGTTAGTTAACAAAATTAAAGAAGTACTTGAAACTGGCATCACACACTGAAAAATGCATAGATTCAGCACACTGAATCTAATCTTTGTTTATATAAAGTATGCCATGAAATAGAACCAAAATTTCCTATCAGGATGATGTTTGTGTATAAAATTGCTCTCAATTGAGAATATTCATAAAAAAATGAAGAATAACAAGTTAAATTACTGAAAACACAAAAGAAGATATTTTTTTCTTCTGATTTCATAGTACTACATACCATGGTGCATGTGTGATAATATGTGGAAACCCCAAAATCTGTAAAAAATCTGTTATTGCTGTATTTAATTTTATCTCTACCAAATTAAGAGTTAATAGATTGTGGCCTAATTGTAACATGACGTTTAATTTTTCATCTTATGCAAAATTTTACAGTGGGGAAGGGGAAAACAGCAAGATGTTTCTCATTAAAAAAGTGCATGTTTGCTGCTGCAGCTGCAGCTTTGGCTTAATTTCATAGTTAGAACTCTCAAAGGGCATGAAAAGAACAGTAATAGCCACTATGGCCCCAAACTTATCACCTCCTAAATACAAATGGAAAATTTAGACAGAAGGAAAATTAAACTTGGCTTCCCTTCTAGTAAAAAAAATTCACTAAAAAAGAGCCCCAAGAAACCCCAAAATGACACCAAAAAAACCCCAACACATTAACTAATATAGTTAGACCAGTGTCATTGAACCAAATTCTAGAAAATAAAATAAATTTTTAGTAATTTTGAGAATGTTGAATTTTCTTTTTCCCCTTGTAACATGCTTTCCTCTTTTCACCAGGAAAAGCTCTCTGATAAAGAGCTGTATGAGCAGAAATTCAGCTCTCACAAAGGAAAAAACAGTAATTCTTTTGAACATGTAGACAATATGTACCAAAGGATTCCATGTAGATAGCAGGAGCATCCACAGTATGAATTATGGAATAATATAGGAATGTTCATTTATTGTGAACTCTCAACTCCTCACCTTTGCCCTGCTGATGAATCCATTCCTTCTGGGAGGAGTGGAACAGCACCAGACTCCCAGAAATCTGCCAAAAGCAGGAGTTCTGGGAGACTGAACAAAAAGTTGATTTCCAAAGTGAAAGTAACTGTCCAAAAACAAATCCTATAGGGAAGTTTTGAAAAGTAAGGGAAGGGAAGACTCCTGCTTTTGTTTTTCCAAATGCAAGATTCATTTCTTGACATTTTTGCCTAATTAGAACACATGTAATAAAATAAATTTCAAAAGCCTTGCAAAACAAAATACTACAAACAATGGGGTGGAGAATGGAAAAGTATGAACAGAGATAAACAGCCTTAATCACAGATCTTAACTGTGTATTGGAAAATTCTCAGCATTACAAGTTTAGTTTATAAATTTGGAATGGAATGAAATCATATGTTAAATAAGAAATGAACCACTGGAAAATAAAAAATTCTGAAGACTCTGGAAACAAATATTTTAATAGTTTAAATAATGAAAGGTCAATAAGTTTTATTTAGATAGAATAAAATCACATTTTATCCTGTATTAATACATCTTGTAATTCCAGTGATTAATATTCTAGAGAAGATACATTTTTGTTAGTTTTATTATATTACAGTGTGAAGAAAAGTCCCATGCACTGTCCTTCCAGTACACCTTCAATCAAATGGGGAAGATCTGAATAATCTTCCTAATAATTACAAGGTTAGGAAAAGAAAACATACTTTAAAAATTATATTTCCTAACAAATCAAAAAATATGGCTAATTTTAAAATACTCCCTTCCAGAACATGCCCCAAAGGCAGATACATTTCTGCAGGAATTACACCAAATTATTTTTTATATAGTTAGAACTCTGAAACCATTGCTTACTTACCAAATTTGACCTTGGTGCTTAGTGATAACAAAAGATATAATACCTCCTTTGTTCATCCATTATAAACACACATCAAATATTGCAGGGGGAGCATCTGCTTTTAAGAGGCACTTACTTTGGAATGGCAGACTCAGAGATGTAATGTACTAAAGTGATACATTTTGATTTCTATTACTGGCCCTCACAATTATCATCAGTATCTCTGTAGTGTGTTTTTCCTATTCTGCCAAACAAACCGTATTTCTGTTAATTATATGACTAAATTAGTCATTCCAAACTTAATACCTCCTAAAGCCATCAGCAGATGTTCCTTTATAATCATTGATGTCATTCTCTAAATGATTGAAAAGGAGACATTGCTGGAGTGCAATGAGTGAATGGTAACTTTGGTGTTCTTGTCTAAGTTGAGCTGTCTAACAGGGGAGCATCTGGCCTGCCTCACTCAGCCTCTCTCCACAGGCAGGGACACTTCCAAAAGGAAATTCACCCTGTTTGAAAACACACAGAAAAAACCCCAAGCCTGGCACTTTCCTCTCTGCCTCTGGAGGCAGCTCAGTTTTTTAGCCCAGTCAAAATTGCTGCCTTTGAAACTGCAAACTGGTAAAACTGATGCCATCTTTTACAGTCTGCAGGTCAGATTCTCTTCTTCATTTCAGCTGATCTTGTTTTATGTTTCAATAAGATGAGAAACCTGCCCAGTCTTGCAGAAGTGTCTCTGCATGGTGAGTAATATTTAGCCACTTCCACAGGTGGTCTCCCAGGCAAGTGCAACAGTCACATGAAGCCAGAGATGAATATTCCTGGAGTGCTGATGCTTATTCTGAAGTCAAAATCAACAGTAATAAAGTTATCTCACTTATGAGATCTATGTAAGTATTTAATGCAATATTTTTAAAATATGGAGGACACAAACAAAGCAGAGAGGCAATGAGAGGAAATGGGATTTACTTGGACATCCTTTGAGACTATCATGTCTTTTCTATTCTCTTTCTTGCTGCTCTATCAATCTGTACCACAATTTACTACTGGAGAAAAAAAAATTACTGTTTTCCCTCCAAATAGCTACCAGCATGTTCTTTCTCTATAAATCCTAGTGAGATCCCTGGTGGTGGCATAACAGTTAACAAATACAGAAAGTGATATAGAACAGCTTCATTTCCCCAGCATATTAAAACTACAGTTGTCAGCATTTAATGTCTCTGATATCCTTAACCCCCTACAAGTTGTAGAATTAGCTAAAGCTTTGCCTCCAGGTATCCCATCAGGATGCTCCAATACAGAGATTTACATTCAGTGTAACTCTCTAGGAGTAAAATATCTTTTTTGACATACTTAATGCGTCATAATAACTGCAAATTTATTGTATCAAGCATTAACCACTTTCTCCTTCATACATGCCTGGAGCAAGGAAGAAACATCACTATTACCATAACTATGCTACACTGAATGAACAAATATGCAGAAGCCTTACTGCAGACTTCAATCATTTGCATTATTTTTAAATGATATAATTTTAAAATACGTTCATTTTAGAGCCATAAATGAGAATGGAGCAGATGGTTAGAGCTTAATTTAGAGTAATTTGTCTATTAAAATACACTGCATTGCCAGTGAGTCTTTGTTATAACACTAACTCATTACAATGGAGTTGTAATTTATGGGGTAGAGGGAAAGGTATTGGACCTTTAGGAAAAGTTTGCAATCTCAGAGTATTCACTAGGAGAAGTGAACACAGATAAGCATTTCAATACAAGATTATTAAGGAAAAAATGGGGAAAGTAAGAAATCATAGAATTAAGATTTGCAGTCCTTTCAGAACTCCCAGTGTCCCTACACAGGAAGGATGTTCACATGCACAAACAAAAGGACCTCCTTTATATAATGTTAATCATAGATTTCTTCATTTGTACTGATTTTTAACTGTAGAAAAATGTAAAAGCTTATGGCTTCACATTACAACAGTAAAGAATGTTATAAATAATTTTTTAGAAATATTTTGAATAAGCAAGTTATGCAAATTGAAATTCATTATTTTATTGTTCTCTGTGCTAACGACATATTTTAAAGCTTTTTCTTTTTAATACAAAAGCCCAATAAGGCTGTTAATGTGTTCAGTCTGTATTAGAATTAATTTTATGTTCATTATCTATCTGTAGGGAAAATGAATAAGCAACAGGGAGGCAAAGAGCACACATGGGATATAACAATTTAGGTTAATCAAAGCTAAAGGTAATGTGAAGAACTTTAAAGGGACGTAAAATATAAAAGGCATAAGTTTCTTTCAGAGAAAATTCACTTCTGTTACAGTCAAACTGACATTAAGTGAAATAAATCTTTTGGGTTTTCATATACCTTCCCCATATCTAAATTATTTTTTTTATTCCAGAAAGAATTTTTTTATTTTTATAACTGTACCAAAAATTTTTCCTTAATATTTAGAGGTTGCTCAAAAGATGGTGATTAAACACATAGTTACAAATGAAATTATGTAGAAAACAATTCTACATCTGTTATGAAGCTTGTATTGCATATATTACACATTCATATAAATAAATGTGTGTGTATGTAAACATATATATGTGTATATATATATATAACTTCTTATATGGATATGTAGTGTTCATATCTGGTTGTGGACTAGCAATAAGAGAACACTGACAATTATTAGATATATTAAAAACTGCAATACCTTGTGACTCATGCAATTATTTAATTGTGACAAAATGTTAGAGTTTCATTAGGGGTGGTGCTGGGGTGAAAAGTTCACATTATGGAGTCACAGAATGGTTTGGGTTGGAAGGAACCTTAAAGACCATCTGATTCCAACCCCCTGCCATGGGCAGGGACCCTTCCACTAGACCAGGTTGCTCCAAGCAAATTTACTGTTCAAGAATTCACATTCATATATGACTGCAGCAAGGAGGAAGCAGAAGTTTAGGACAGAAGAGTCCAGTTAAGTGTTTTTTTTCCACAAACCAGTAATATCTGAGAAATACCCACATATCCAAAGGCAATTTCTGATTGAGATATTTTACAACAAGGCCACAAAAAAAGAGCTGCTGAGCAATATCTAATTTTCTAGCCTAATATGAATGTCTTTTATTTGATATAAAAGTATTCTGCTCTTCAAACTGACTGTATAATAAAGTAAAACTTTGCTCAATTTAGAAGATCACACATAAATATTACTAGCATAAATTAAAAAAGAGTGAGAAGAAAATCCATGCTACAAGGCTGCTAGTTTATTTTAAAACAAAACACTAAGTAAATGTCATATAATGGTACTTTCAATTGGTAACAAGATCCTAGTCTAGAAACTAGAAAAGGGAAGGAAAAAGAGGACATTGTGTGACTTCCTCTTTTCAAATTACTCTAATGCTTGCCAAATATGTATCTTCTCAAGCCTGCTCCAAAAACATGAGTGTCTAATATCCCCCATAGCTTCTATCTAATTTATACAGTACATTTTATAAATTAATGGATATGCTTTTTTTGTCAAATATCCAAGCAATTACTGAAGTGCAAGACATGGGTAATGACATTTGGTACTACAGTAAGAGAAACGACTTGCAAAATTTTATATGTAGTATGAACTTTAATTTTTAAGAAGAAATGAGCAAATAAAAACAAACAAACCACAAACAGTGGAACTTGATGAACTAAGAAAAGAGTCTCTTTATGGAATGCATTAACTATTTTAATAAGATAGTGGTAAGAACTAATTTTTCAAAGTGTATAAAAATCAAGAGAGTCAGAAATCTAGTCATATATCCCAGGGTAATAATTTTAGGATCAAAACTCTCAGTCAGTCACCAAAAGAACCCCTTCCAGTCTGATTTTTTATAAAGGAGACTTTGTTTCAATCTATTTTAAATTGGACACATAAAACCAAGTCTCTCTCAGCCCAGTTCTGATTCCACCAATTGACTACATGGTGAACTAAGGGTAACCAGCTGAGAGTTAAACATCTGACTTCTGTGTTTCTGAAGTTCTCTGAAAGCAATTCCACCCTAAATGTTTCCAAATTGTGATTGTATTACATGCCTTCCTTGCAGTATAAATAAATACAAGCCTTCAAAGACCCATTTTATAATGGCATGAAGTCCAATGCAAAACAAAGTTCCATTCTACCAGGAAACTGTGGAACTCATCTGGTCCTGCAACTGGTATACACAGGGCTTGGAGTTTCTGCATGGTCATGGATTTGGGTGCTCCATGCTCCATGTTTACATGGAAAACAGTAACTTCTACCATAAATTTGAAGATTTGATCTTCACTGAGCTTGGCTACAAGCTACTGGATATTTTATGTGGACCTTTTTAGATTATATATACATAAGTATACACATTCTGGTAACACATGAGTAATGTTTTCAAGCAGTAATCATACAATAAACTGAAGATTTCCAGCTGCATGAAATCCCTCTGTATCAAAGAACATGTTTTGACTTTGTCAAGTATCACTTAGTTTCAAGAAAGCATATTCAATTATATTTTTTGGATCCTGTGCTTTTCCAAATTTGAGATAATTTCCTAGAAGGTGGTTTTGATAAACAGAAAAATAAGCAACATGAAGTGTATTAGATTACTTCCAGAAAGACTGAAAATATTGTCAATACTGCTCAATACATTCATGAAAAATACATTCTGTGAAACAAACCTGGTATCATTCTATAACAGGACTAAGTCAAGTCAAAAATTTAACTGTGTTTGGTTCAAAGTCTTTTAAGCCTATTCCAGATATGCACCTGTGTCCAATTAAGTGTCTTCAAGTCACACTGAGATCCTCTGATGAGAAATGCTGGATTCCCTAAGTGCAAAAATACTTTGATGGCATCTCAAAATTTGCAGAATTCCCAAAAGAAAACGAGAATTCTCTGGCAGCTGGCAATGTGTTGTTGATTTACTGCCTGCAATGAAAACCTTGGCAGGGTGGCTTCAGGGAGGGTTGAAAGGAGGGTCTTGGTTGTCCCATAGTGAGTCCACCCACTGAAAGTCTGCAGGGCAGTGTGGGCACTTGCTGCATACCAGGATCCACCATCCAGGGTCTGCTCTGGACAGGGTGGACTTAAAATCAAAAAGCAGCTTCAGGATGAACAGTGAAATGCATAAAATAGTGATGCTGTGAATGGGAATAAAACCAAAGTTATTTGTTTACCTGTTAAACATTCCTCCCTTAAACACATGGCATCCTGTGTGTTCCTGCTTTCCAAAGTTACCTAGAAACAAATCCAAATACAGACAGATTATGAACCATGCAAACAGAAATTCCCTCCTTCCTGGAAGATTCAGTGTTGCAGGACTACTAATTGTGGAGTGTTCAGCACCCCTTCGATGGGCATTGAAAAATCAGGGCTTCATTGGATTCCAGGCTTGCAAGAAACCATAAATAAAATGCTCAGTTCTTTTCTCTAGAGAGTAACAACACTTTAAAGAGTGACAGTAATATAGAATTGCACTGCAGAATGTTTCTGAAAGCTATAACAATTTTTTATAAGTTTAATAGAAATTCATTTTTCTGTATCTTACTAGTAAAAATGATGGCTCCAGATGATTAAATGAAGCCTGTGTAAATATTCAGAAAGGTTTTATAAAGTGGAACCTTTTCACCTAGCCAAAGCAGAGATTTTTTTGCTTATTGGTTTGAAGAGCAGCTATAGAATAAGATTTATTTCAGAAATATCTTAGAAAAATGATCAGGGTAATGTCTCATGGAAAAAATTTAAATACAAGACCAGTAAAGCATTTATTTGCTCAAGTATTACTTTCCAACTGCCAAGCTATTTCAAAGCTACATTTTTCATATCAATCTACTCCACAGTTTATATCTTAAAACACTCAGTGTAGAAATCCTTTACAGAGGCAGATATTAAAATTCACAGCAGCCCAGAACTGTAATGAGTGGGTGAATATTTGTTTGGTCTACAGCCAAAATTAGCATCTTCCCTGATTTTAGTTATGTAATGATGGATGCCAGGGTGCAGCAGGGCCAGTCACTCCTTGGGGCTGAGCTCTGGGAGCAGGGAAGGGTCCCCATGGGGAGAGGAGTCCTGAGCCCTTGGATGGGGTCCCAGGTCCCAGGTCCCAGGTCCCAGATCCCAGGAGACTGTTGAGGACCATTAATTCCCACTGCTGTCCTCAGGATCCTGACAATGTGGAAGAGTTTAAAAAATTAATTAACTAGTAGAAAAATTGAAAAATCAAAATTCTATTAGAAAGAGGAAGAGTTTAAGCATTGAAAGTCACCTGAATAGAAACTTTTCTTTGTCCTTGAAAATATTTGCTGTCCTTTTTCCTAACCAGAGTTCAAAATTTAAGTCTGAAACACAAGACTACAACCCAAAACTTTGAGCTGGGCACCAAAAATATCTTTAGCTGCACAAATCTCTCCAAATAGAGCCTTCTATTCTCTGTGTACTCAAAAATTGGTATAGTCCATTAATTAACTTATTTAGATTGAATAGAATAATAGCTTCTGCTCTGGGATTTGTAAGTAATGTCTCAGTCACTTGAAATGAGACTCAGCACCATTGACTGCATCCAGTGACCTGAAAATGCATTTTCCCCCCAGCTTTTGCTAAAGTCTTCAAACATCAACCCACAAAATTTTTATGACAATTGATGCTGGCCTGTAATGTGCATCACTCTAAAACATTTACAGTGCCCTGTATCAGCCCTGAAGAATAAAGATAATTGAGAAAGCCAACATAAAATGTGCATACACTCTCAAAATGCTTCATATCTTCAATGTCAGCACCTGGTGCACAACACGTACAAATTACTATGAGAGGTTATATTAAAACTTTCTGTTACAAGCAACAGTAAGTACACCAATAAATTTGACTTATATATTCAATATTGGACATACAATTTTAAAAAATTAAATTTCATCATTTTATTTGGAGGAAATTCATGGGAATGACAACATAACTTGGAAGTCTTAACGCATTCCCCAGGAGAAGTGCTGCAGTCACACTTTTCTCACCTCAACAGAAAGCTTGTGAATAGGTAATTAACTCTTAAATGCTCCTTGAGAAGGAAAGAAATTACAGTGATTCTTCCTTTTCTGCACAGACTGTAAGAACATCACCAAGATTCTGGCATCACAACACTATAAAGTTTGGGGGTTGTTCAAGTGTCATAAAATTAATTGTGAAACACTTCCTAACAGCTTTTGTGCTTGCAATTTGGTACTTTCACAACTGTGCTGGCTGGCCAGGTTATAACTGGAAGGAAGAGCTTAGTAAATGGAATAATTTAAGTTAAGTAATTTGAAAATACCATTACTGTAAAATTCAGGTACTTTTTTTTTTTTTGGTTGGTTGGTTGGTTTGGTTTGGTCTTTTTCCCTTGTGGACATTTCCTAGACATCTCTGTTTCGTAATAGAATTCCAGCTGCCAGGTTTGTGCTGAAGTGTGTAGAATTTACAAGATCTGAGATGTCTCTGCACCTGCCTCATGTCAGTGGTGTGGTGGCACTGATGACCTAAACATTTCCTGAATTATTTTTGCTGTCAGGCAGCACTGACAACATACAAAACATAGACAAAATTTGGCAAGCCTCTGGAGGGCAGAGTATTTCTTTGAAGTGTTCTTCCTGTAGAATCAGTTAAGTCAGAAGGAGCATCTGACACCTTGCTACCACTGCTCTCTAAGACAAATTTATTACTTGGATGAAAAATAACCCAGCAGCTTCTGAGTCCCCCAAATGCAATGTTAAAGACATGCACTTCATCAGGCTCTGAGTGAGAAATGCTGCTGATTGGGTTCTTTGACCACAGTTTGCTGTGTGTAAAGTAAATTGTACCCAGTATTGGAGAGGATGTGGTGAGCAGGAAGGGCAATGACCTGTTTGTCTTGTCCCACCTAAACACACTGGATCAGAAAGAGGTCACAGAAAGGAGAAGCAGATTTCTAAACCCCTGAAGAAAAATGATCCCACTGGGCCTGGGGAATACTCTGGAATGAAGAGACACAGGAAACTGGGATGTTGTGGCCTGGAGTACTAAGAGGAACAGGAGGATCTTCCTGCAATTGTGAGCAGACCCAGACTGCCCAGAAGTAATGAAAGATTTTCCTGGAAACATAATTAACTGACTGGAGCATATGGCATTTAACCCATCTTACTCAAACTTTTGGGCACCCTGTGTTCCCTTGAACACAAACTTACAGCCTCCTGAGGAGGCTGTGCAGCATAAATAATCATCACTGCTAGAAACCTCATGAATCATCAGGAACAAAACTGAATGCATCATTACCAAAGCAAAAAGAGTGAAAAATTTCATTTCTCGTTCTGCTTCAGATTCTTTTTCAGAAACATCAAAACAAAAGAGAGAAAAATAGTACAGACTGTGTAAATTCATATCAAAAGAACAAAGTACCCAAAACCTCTGAATATGTTGAGCTGCAAGGTACATTATTCTGCACATAACCTTTTAAGAGTGACTGAGTGCCCAACACTCCTGAAGGTACTGCTTTTCAAATGAGCCAAAAATTGTCTCAGTACATAGACAGAGTTGGACGAGAGAAATGTTGGCACTGGAAATAGAGGAAACCTGTGCTTATAAAAAGTAATAAGGTTATGAGTAAAGTATTCCATTTAGGGGAAAGAAAATGTCATCTGTGCAAATGCAAGAGGAAGAAGAACAGGTTAGGGAGCAGCTCTTCAGAAATAAAGCCAAGGAGTTATTACAAACCACAAAGCATACTGGAATCAATGGAACACAATCACAAAATAATAGCAAACATTATCTTAAAACATATACAGAGACATAAATGTTTATCTATCCTATGCCTCACCACTCTGAGAAGTCTTCACTTGGTGCATTGCATCCCATCCCATCATTTAGTTCAAGAAAGCCATAGATTAGCAAGATGCCACACATTACTTCTAATTCCTGACAGAGTTGTTTGGCCTTTGTTTGACTGGACACAGAGCTACACTGATATGTTTTTAGGGACTCAGTGCCCAACACCAAAGAAAGCACAGCTAATGTTATACACGTGTGAATTGTCTTCTAACCACAATTATCTCTAATGGATTACAAGGAACAGAAATTCCACATAATGTTTTCTTTAATATCCTCCTGCAGTTCTTGACTTGTGAGATATCTGATGTGCAGCTCATTAAAATCTTTGTCCTGCAGAGAAGAACAGCTCATTGCCATTTGCTCCTCTCACAGAAACAGTGATTTTTCCTCTGTGCCTTGCAATACTAACAGCTCATGAATAGCATCCAAATTTACACTAACCTCGCCAAAAAATTATTCATGAAAAGATCATCATAACAACAGATCCAATTCAAGTATTTCTAAACCTCTTTGCTTTGCTGGGGCTGAAGGTCAAGAAACAAACATTCAAGCACACTAGAAGCCTGGGCAGAAGAACATTGAGGAACTGAAGGTCAGCAAGTGCTTATCTCCTGTGAGACTTAATCCAAAGAGCCACAAGTCTCTCTATTCAGATTCAATTCCATCCTTCTTGAATTCTTATAATCAAGCTCAAGCCTATCTTTGTTACATCCCCAGATACACTATTCTTGCCCATTGGCAAATTTCAGACATTATCTCAGCTTTTCAGATGACATTTCCATGGATTATTATGCTGCAAGGCTGTCAACTTCTAGTGTTCATGGTCTCTCACGTGGATATTGTCCAACAGTTAATCTCTTCTTACAATCTCTGAGGAATTGGAAATATCAATAGAATATCCTGGAACAGGTTCTGGAAAATTTCTCAAGTCTTTGAAAATATGGCTTGCAAAAAAACCCCAAAAAACCAAACAAATCTCCCTGGCCCCATCAGCTGTTTCTCCTTCTAGAATAAAGATAGATAATTATTTCTACAAAATGAGGTGGAAAAAATATCCAACCTAATTTATGGGCCATGGGCTGATAAATATCACATAAAGATTGAAAACCTAAATAAAAGTTTTATTTACAACAGGGTTACAACTTTGGCTATTAATCCAGTAAAATTACAGTTGACTTCCAGCTGCCTCCTGCAGACTAAAACTTCTTGATGTGTCTCCAGGCTCCCTTTGGTTTCATTTATTGCCTTAAATATTGCCTTTTGTGTTTATTTTTTCACGTGTCTTTGATAAGCTGTTGGGACTACAAGTTACTGGAATGTGGATGGTGTGAACCACACTGATACTGCATTTACTTTGCCATCACAGTCCTTCCAACCTGATGATCCTCAGAGGGTTTCATGTCTGTGATGGAATTAGTGGGACTCTTACAATTATTCATGTCTTCAGTGTCTGGTGGGATCACAGCAGTTCTTGATACACATTAGCTTTTACATTTCTCCTACCAACTGACATCCAGGACTCTTCTTGGTCCTTTTTTGAGTCTCTCTGGCTGTTTGCCACTACTCTGCTGTGGTTTTCAGTCTTGCAGGGACATTACAGAGTGTTGATAACATTATCTCAGGATCCATTGCTCTCCATGTCCTGGAAATTTTGCCCTATGCTGTATTTCCACCAGAAGTGAATTTTTCTGAGTAACTTTCAATCTTATCTCACAGCACAGACGTTTCAAAAACCTATCCTCTAACCATTCAGGCACACTTCGGTAGTGCTTTTTATAGCCCTTTTCTAATGACTCTGAGATAAGGCTATAATTCAAATTATACAGCTATTCCAGGTGGCTTTTCTGTGTAAATTAAGTATCTACTAGCTTTGGCCTCCTAGTTTTAGATAAATATATTTTCTAATTTGCCATCGAAAGTCACACCTTTGATCAAATCATTTTGCAGGATAATAGCATTTTAGTCATGATCCTGGCTTCTTTTTTTTCTTTAAAAATTTGAGGGTTGAGCACTTGACTATTTTGTTGGAGGATTTCTCACCAGTTCTAGGCAGCTGTGCTGACAATTCCAAGGGTTGAAATGATGCCTCTATTTTAGGCAGCTACATCCATCTTTCTCAGCTACAACATTGAAGACATTCTGTGTTCTTGTAGGTTTGCAGACTGTGAGGAAATACTTGCAGCTCCATCTTGCCTCTAAATGTACCATTTCCTTGGTTTCCTTCTCTGTTTGTTCTTGGGCTTCTCACCAGGAGTCTGCATTTGTCCACTGGCTCCTGAGTTAATTGTAGATGAACAACACTTGGCCTCACTTCTCCAGTCTAATGTTGCTGTTTACTTGACATTAAATTACACCTGGCTCCCTAAACCAGTAGGAACTGAATTTAGTTATTGGTCTAACAGCACAGCTGCAATCATAAAAAAGGAATCATTGGCATTCTTCTGCAAGACTTCATCCTTGATATCTCCTCCTCTTCTAAAGGCACACAGAAGTTCTCCTTCCCTTTGCTAGAAATCTTTGCAGCCTTGTTGATTGGTACTTCCTCCTTCTTGAGACAGTAAACTTTAGAAGGTAAAATTATTCCCTTCCCTACACATTGTGCTTTACTGCCTAAAAGTAGGCAGGTTTTCTTTCTGCACAGTGTTTTCCACATAATGTGCACCATGACAAACATGCCTGTATTTCAGGTCACTTGCTTCCCTCCTTGATTGTCATGGTTTGAACTCTTGTATTTTAAATTTATTATCTATGTAATTATGCTGGTATTAATTTTCATTCTGTATTAATTCTTGTATTGTCTTAATCCTTTTATTTGGGGTTGTTTTTAATGTCATGTTGTCTGGAATGCCACCTCTTCTGTACACCTAGTTAAGTATTTTTACTATATTTGACATTACATGTATTTTGATTTCTCAGCAATGAGAAATCCATTTTTAGCTCCTCAGTTGTGAGTGTGAGGCCAGTATTCCTTTCTACTCCTATTAGGTATATATTGTTAAAACAGTATTATCTTAGATTCACATCCAATAAAGACAAGGGACTTTACAGCTAATTCCTTGCAGAGATATGAATTACCTAATAGTGTACCAACAGGGTATTAGAGGAGTGGGCCTGCAGATTCCCCTGTGCTGCATCCACTTTTGAAATTTCAAAATTCACTGATGTGGATATGGAGCCTAGACTTGAGAGCAGCTTTGGAAAATCCCTCTAGCTGCAGTACAGATGTATAGGGACATATTTACCTGAAATTAAAGTCCTATATGAATGTCTTTCCTGGCCTTTTAGGTGTGTTTCCAATTAATGGCACATTGCTGCCTTACCCTTTTTGCATTTTCCATCATTTTCCTGTCTCTATCCCTCACTGACTTTGCACCAGACAGACACCAGTCCTGCTTTCCTATTTCTTTCATGCTTGTAGAAGTAGGATTTTAGCTAGAACTCCATAATTCCCTGGCATCTGAGACTTTCCATGAGACCTCATACATTTGTTTCCAGTGCTGATCTGTTTCCATTTACATCTTCTGATGCTTTTACTAGATTGGGCACTGTCACAGTGCTTCATTTACTTACTAACTAGTTACTTGTTAGTGGTAGCATGAGCATAGTAAAACCCTTGTGAAACTAAAAATTAGCTTGTAGGTAGCTAAAGATGAGTGAGATTATTTGCATCCAAACTCTCAGCTCATCTGTAAGCTACAACAAATGCAATCAGGACCACTTTTGCAGAGACCCTTGGATATTTTTATTGTTCTTACAATATATTAGTCTTAAAGGTTTGATTTTACTGTTCCTATTGTAAGTGGAAGCACTAAAATCTCATAAAATTCGTGCTTACCATCACCCCTTGCATTAAAACTTTTCATATCCAGGGCTGCAAAAAAAGAAATGAAGCCAGCAGGTCACAGGAGAGAGGTGATTCTCTTTGTTCTGCTCATGGAATTTTGTCCTCACTTCTGGGGTCCCTGGTTTAAGAAATACAAGGATCTGTCAAAGGATTTGAAGAGAAGGGCCATGAAAATGGGCAGAGGGCAGGAACAGGTTTCCTGTGAAAACAGCCTGAGAGCTGGAGCTGTTCATTCTAGAGAAGATTCCAGGAAGAACTTATTCTCACTTTTCAAAATATAAAGGGGCTTAGAAGAAAAAAACCCTTTTTACCAGGGTCTGTAGAGACAGAACGAGGGTCAATGGTTTTATAATGAAATTTATTGAGATTTTTATACTGAAATTTACTGAGATTTACACTGGATATAAGGCAGAAAGTGAGACTGGATGGGGCTTTGAGCAATCTGGTCTAGTGTGAGGTGTCCCTGCCCAGGGCTGAGGGGTTGGACTGGATCTTTGAAGGTCCTTTCTAACCTTAACCATTCTATGAGTCTGTGATCCTCTGCCACTGTTTAAAGAGGTCTACAGCTCACCTGATCTTCTGAATGCTTACTCAATTCCTTTTACACCTCCATTCAATCCAAACAGTTCATCAGGAATACTTCTGTCATTGCTTTGGGGTTTTTTACAATTAAATGTGGATTTTTTTGAAAGTTTGTTGGCAATGTATAAGTTTAATCAATTAACTCTTTATTGAAGTCCATCCCTGGGGTAAAGGATGAGATTTATAACATCAAGGAGTTGTCAAATGAGTCAGTTCACCTGTGCTGCCTCCAAACAAACCTTACATGAGTTCAGTCAGGGACCTATTTGAAGTGGACATTCTTCCACCAAGACCATGATTATGTAAAGTGGCATCCTTATTTCTCCTGACTGCAGCTCTTCCACATTACATAAATAAATGTTTATTGGAGCAGAAAATTGGACGAGTGCCTGACATACTTAGTGCAAGTTTCTTAACCATAGCTCTTTTCAATAAAACAAAGGAGAATATATCTTTCTTGGACTTAGACCTTTCTGAATTAAATTTCTGAATTTCCAAAACAACTTCAGTTTCCAATTTACCACTACCCTTTTTTTCAGGGCATTACACTGTCATTTCAAATTCAAAATAAAAGAAAGTGGCAGACTGCAAAAATTCAGGAACAGTTGAGTCAACTGTAACAGAAACAAGTTTTATGCATAATAAAAGCACACTAAATCCCACTGATTTCTGCATCAAAGTTACATCTGTGATAAATGTCTCCTGCCACATTGGTTCTTCAGGGATATACCAGTAGTTTATTCCTCTGTACACTAATCTTAAAGAAATAGAGTAACATTCACTGCTTTCAGTTTTGGCTGCCACAGATCAAGGCTGAAGTTGAGCCAGAGATCATCCAGAGGATAGAAAAAATAATAAACAGAGAGCTGGTGCAGATTTTAGTCTTATTCTTGTTCTACCTAAAAGATTTCAAAGCACCTTTGTATTAGTTGTAGACATTGCTAAAATTCATACAGAAAACATGGTATTTGTGACAGTGCTACAAAACACACTATCATTATATCTCTTCTGATCTTCCCAACTGGAATAAAATTATGTCTTTTTTATATTACGAAGAGGCAACACCTTTTATTATTTTAGCTTGATCTCTCTTTTTATAGAATAGTGGTATTAGCAGGCATAAGAAAAAGTTCTTGACACAATTTTCTTGACTGCAATTTTCCATCTAAATAAGAGGGTATAAAAATAGGAAATAAAGAGACCTTGAGGGTCAAAATAATGACCCTCAAGAAGTAACATATAGACAAAGGGTGTACAGTACTATCATGAAAAACATATAAATTATATTTTTATTTATAGCTACTTGTTATTAATACTTAATACTTAAGACCAGAAAATAAAAACTCCTCTTATTAATATGTTTGGTAAGAGCCCACAAGTTTAGATGGGTATTGAAAGATAATAGAAATTTAAAAGTTTCTAGGATTCCTTAAATCTTATGATCTCAGAAAAGGGAGATTTATGTAATCTGAGTTATTTCGGTCTTAGGTCAATTTTGTTTAAACATATGTGGTCCAAAGTGCACTTTACAAATCTTTAAAAATGTGCAACTTTCATATTTCTCCTGATACATATTTTGCAACATTCTACCTCAGTGTTTTAAAGAGGCTGTTGTCACAGCAAAGGCAGCCTAAAGCTGAAAATATAATCTAATCAGGACATATAATAGAAATATTTCCTGTGAAAAACTTGGGGAAGGGGAGGAAAAGGCAAGGAAATGAAATATTATGTGATTTCCAACACCCAAACACAAGAATTGCAAAAAGAGCAATTGCTTGAATTGCTGCAGACATTCCATTTTGGACTAGAGAAGTGCCCAGAGCAGTCACCATCAGTGATTCTGGTAAGCAGAATACAGCACCAGCAATCTCCAACACCTATCAAATTCAACACCAATTGCAGAAGGCAGCTGATTTCACAACCTAGATGAGATGCTGGAATATCTAAGACATACCATTACCATTAGTGAGTTAAAATTGCTTCTAATCTGCTTGCAGTTCCATTTTTAACTGTGTTCTATATTTATAGTAAGCAAATTTGAAATGTTTTAACACTTTATCTGTTGGTAAAGCTTGTCCTGTTGATCTGATTCAGCTTTTCATTTCTCCAAGTGTGGCACTCCCTAAAGCCAGGGTTCCACACCACAGTCCCACATTCAGCACAATATTGAGGAGATGAAGGAAGTTCCCCCAGTTCTCTGCACAGAAACACCAATGTTTGGTCATGGCCATTGTCATTTTGGAAGGGAAATCTTTCTGTGACTAACAGTCCCTGGCTCCCTCAGAGGCAGTGATGTGGGAGACCCTAAAACAGTCTGGCACTTCTATGTTGTCTGAAGGAAAGACACATTTGTATGAAAGTTATTATAAAATAGTTCTTTTTATTTTCCCTATGGCAAAAATCTTTACTGAAGTCTGAATTTTCTTTGATTTTGTCTATTTCATCCTTTCCTCAGCTCAAAAAATATTTGAGCAAGATCATTAGGCTTAAGGATGTTTTTTTTCAGCATTACTGACATAATGAAAAGGGTTTCAGGCTGTGCTATGAATAGAATGAATGGCAGAATCCTAGTATTTTAAGATGGAAAAGACTTCTTAATTCATGTGCTTCATCCTTTTGATCAAGAGAGACTCTTTGTAAAGCAAGGTCAAATTCTTGGATATTATATTGAACTGTTTAATCCTCAATACCTTCAAAAACTTTTCTCATTACTGAAACTAAAGAATCAAAGATCTTTTTTTAAGCATTATCTCCTAAAGGCTTTATTTAGTCAAAAGTAAATGAGATTCTTAGTATCAAAGATAACATTTGTGCCATGTCAATAAATAAGAACCAAGATACTTCTGCTACCAAGAAAAATCAGACATTTGTTTACCTACCCATTCCTTTTGCTATGTAAGTGTTAAAATACAAAACAATGCAAAAGATGATGAGTAAAACATGAAAAAAAGAGCACTTTTTAAAAAGAATTTTGTTTAGTAGAACAGAGGGAAAGGTCTCAAACCTTTGTGCTTTCAGTTCTGTTAAGCAGATGTATTCACTTGTGATCTCCCACTTCAAAGATTTTTCCTACAATATTTATTTATATGAATTGCTGAAAGTTTTCTAGCTGCCTTGTACTTACAGCTACTGCAAAATACATTTGTAAACATCATAGGAAAGAGGAGATGAATAATTTTTGTGTTGGCTGGTTCCAAAATGTGTCATAATTGCTTTAACAGTGCAAGAATCTCTGCATTACCTCTGGCAGGAGAAGGAGATGGAGGAGGGAGGATGCTGGGTTTTTTCTTTGTATTAACATCAGTGGTATCATCTGGAGTTCATCAAGCACAGGTCTGTTTCTAGTATCAGTATTTTGAAACATGCTCTATATTCAGTATGAGGTTACTCAATTGGAGCATTTTTTTCTCAGCTCAGCCTCATTGACTGAATTAAATAGACTGCTAAGACCTTTACAATTCTTTTCCCTACAGCCACCATATCCATATGACTTGTCCATCCACAGATCCTTTCTTATGGCATCTGTCACTATCAGCAACAGCATTTCAGATTTCATGAGACACTGCTCTGCAAAGGCATGAGACAGTAGGTCAGCTGAAAATTGACAAAATGTGTTTGCCTCAAAAGACACTCTGTTGTTCCTGAACTTCAGCTCATTCCTGAGAAATCTCAGAGAAATTCTGGTATAAAATATTTTCAGCCAAACTGTACAAAATAAAGATAAATTTGTGGTGAGACATGGCTAGTACCATACTACTGGGCACCAGGACTATTAAATATTCCTCTAATCACTTTGTCCTGTTAAAATGGCTGTGGTGGGAAAATAGCACAACTAAATGAAGGGGGTTTAAGGCTTTCTTGAACTACTGCAGATTTCACAGTGAGGGGAGACAGCAGATGCTTTGCAGTGTAGCCAGAGCCCCTCCACACTGGTGACACAGCAGCATGGATCACTCTGAGGCTGTGATCCTGTCCACATTGCACACATCTGGCCTGAATTCTGATTCAGAGAAAATATTAAAAACAAAGCAGAATCATTGCTCACCATCACCCCACGAGACTCAGAATCCTTCCCTCCCTTTCCTCTCAATCAAAATCAATTTTCCCATCAGTTTCTTTCAGCACAATGGTCAGGTGGTGTACTGAAGAAGTGTCTTTATCACCTCCAATTAAAAAATTAAGAATCTGCCCCAGAAAACTCTTATTTGTACCTGTATATCCTGAAGAACTCACATTAGCTGACTACAGATTAAGCCAAATTTTCTGGCCTTGAACACTAAGAAAGGAACAAATGTTTTTTTGGGAATGGGCCTTTGGAGATCATCTGGTCCAACCTACTCAAACAGGGTCAGCTTAAGCAGATTGTTTGGTCTTGAATTTCTCCAAGAAGGAGACTCCACAACCTCTCTGGACAACATTTTCCAGTGTTCAACTGCTCTCTAAAAAGCCCTGAGCATTTTTTGAATTATGTGGTATTTCCCATATTTCCATTGTTCCCATGGCCTTTCTTCCTTTCCGTGTGCAGCACTGAAAAGACTCTGGTTCCACCTTCTTTACATCCTCCCACCAGGTATTTATACACATTGAAATGATCCCCCAGTGAGCCTTCTCTTCTCCCAGCTGAACAAATCCAGCTCACTCAGCCTCTCCCTGAGTGTGTGATGTCCCAACCCCAATGACCTTTTCTTCCCCTTACTGAACTCACTCCAGTATGCCCCTGTCTCCCTTTACTGGGGAGCACAGTGCTGGACTCTGGACTCCAGATGTGCCTCACCAGTGCTGAGCAGAGAGGAAGGATCACCTTTCTCAACCTGCTGGCAGTGCTCTTCCTAATGCAGCTCTGACCAAGGCCTCTCTCTGCAAATCTGCTTTCCAGATGATTAGGCAGTCGTGCTTGGAGCAGTCAGGATCTCCCCTGGCAGTATCAGTGGTGCCCATTTGGAGGACCAGAAGGAAATAATAATCCAAGGGCCATTCAAGCCTAGGCAGCCTCTCTACAATGTCCCAGACCTGAACTCTCAGCACTAAAGCAAACATCCCTAGGCAGCAGGTCTGGTCATCAGATGGGACCTCCATCCCCCTGCCTGAAGCAGGATTTGCCTGCTGCTCTCACTTCCTGCTTCTTCCTTGCTCCATCCTTGGGTGCTTTTTTGGAAAGAGCTCTCCTAGTCCCTCACCTGGAGTCATGGCACTGAATATATTCAGATCTGCAAATGGACATGAGTCACCCAGCTGATGCCAAAAGCCACCAGCCTTGAGCCTTCAGCATCATGGGAGTCTCCAGTTCCCAACCTGGTGAACACAGACTGTGCCTGTCCCTGCTGGGAGTTCAGGTTGCTGTCTCTGCAGACCCTCTGAGAAGGTCTGATCAGCCCCTCCTGGCTGTCCCTGGGGGTCTGCAGTCTGCTGCCCCCCTCCCATGGTTCCCTTTCCCAGAACACAGCTCCTCTGCCAGCACGCAGCCCCTGTGGGCAGGGAGATCCTCTCCCCCTGCCTCAGCAAGACTGGAGCTTGGGAATTGTCTCTTACACCTGGGGGTAAAGAGAGTGTGTAACACATCCACTTCAGGGCAGCTGTGTCCTGCAGAATGCAGCTCTGGCAGCAGCAGGGTCCCTGTGCTGCAGCAGTGTCAGCTCCTGTGTTCACTCCCAAGAGCAAAGTGGTTCTGGAACTCCTCTCACCTAATGAGCAGCACTGAGGCTGCATCACCCCAGTCACAAGGAGGCATCCCATGATCTAGTAACAATTGCCAATCACATTTTTTTGTTTTCCTTTTTTTTTTTCAAACCAGCTGCCTTGACTGCCTGCAGCTTTCCTCACAGATGTAGCTGTCACCTTCTCTGACCTCTACTCTGTGGTCTTTCCCTGTTCCCTGTGAACATCTAACACGTTATTTCATATAATTTCATTGCATCCATATTCTCTTTATTTGATTCCTGATCCTATTTTTAACTTCAGAGGTCATGACATATCTTGTCTTTTTAATTTCTGTTTCTGTGGGCTGTCAGTTGAATGGGGCTGGGGTGAGACTTCTGTGTTTTTAATTTTGTGAAGTATTTTAAGATATGGTTTGTGAGAAGGAAAAAAAAAAACCAGTATGTGAAATACATCTGTTCTCTATCCTTTGCACTTGGATTTCTTGTTTGAATGTAATCTTATATTTTGCTGATTAGAAAATCCCATGATTTTATTAGTCATTGTAGTGCTGCTAACCTCAAGCACTCAAAGACTCTGAGCAAAACCCCAAAAGTCCTGCAGTGAAGCTGAAAACCATGAAATCTAAAAATATATATACATGAGGACACTTCATTTCCTGGGCTAAAGTCTTTAGGGCATATTGAGGTCAGATTTTGAGACTTTTTGAGCAAACAGGAAGACTATAAATAAATCTCTTTTAACACAAGTTTATCTATCTCCTTCCTTTTAGGAGCATGGACAATGAGAATCATACTAGTCACAGCAGCATAATAAAAGCTGGCAATAATGACATTTTTTTGTTTGTAGGGTGAACAATTTGATAGTTTTTTTGTCTGTGTGAGGTTTTTCTGTTTTTTGTTGTTGTTGTTGTTGTTGCTGTTGTGTTTTGTTGGGTTTTTTCTTTCTTTTCCAAGCCAGAATTTATAGTTTATGTTGAACTAGGCTTTATTTATTTCAAATGTGTTGGACCTTAGGTCATGTTCCAAAGATGGGGAATAAACCCACAGAGAAAAATTGTTTCAGACAGAGGAAAAATAAAAATAAATGCTCTGTGTAGCAGTAGAGGGTTTTATCTGTGGAGATGAGGCTCAACAGCACAGCTATTCAATGGCACAAAAGATAAAATAGATAAAGCTTAACTTCAATGACCTTTTTAAGGCTTTACTTCTTGGAGAAGTAAAAGGGGAAGGAAAAAAGGAAAGAGTGGGAAAACCTAAGATGAAGTAGGGGAGTGTCATTTTAGAAGGTAGAAAATTGGGTCTGTATTTTATTTTCCACCATCTCAAGCTCTAGCCATGATAATTTGCTAATTTAATTGGATACTCAAGTTACATATTTGGGTGTTTTGGGCAGTTTTGCTGTGTCAAACCCAGCTTCCCCAAGCTGCATTGTCTCCTTGCACTTGAAAGACAACCAGCCAAGTGGCTGCCCCCCAGCCACAGGATGGGAATGATGATGAATAGTTTTGGGGTGTAAACACATGTAGTGATGGCTGTGTGGCTTCTGTGAGGCCAGTCTCCCTCGAGCTACACCAGAATCATCATTTTTAGGGAGTGGGAACACATTTACAGGTGTGCTTCAGCTACTGTTGTTCTGAACATGCAAGGACTGTTAAACTCTCTCCTTACCTAAGTGGGTAATAAAAAATGTAGCATAAAGGCTCAAACATTTGATGAAGATTCAGATCATTCCATCTTTTTGGATACCTTGGGACTAACCTGAGCAAATAGATATCTTTACTACAATATATAAAATACTCTTTGACATCTTCATTACTCTCAAATGCTCCTTTGATTGAATCTATTTCTTAGGGGGTATCCTGCCCATGCTGCTTCTCTTAAGTTATGTTCAGCTCAGAGAACCACCATGCATAAAGGGAAAAAGGAGTGTATTTGAGCTCAAAATGATTTATGAGTTACAGTAAAGAAGAATCATAAATCTAAATATTTTGGCCAAACTTCATTCACAACCTTGTATTAGGTGACTGTAGTCTCAAAGTGATGCCAGGGAAGTATTAAACATCTCAAAAAGAGATTCAAAAGAGTGAGGTTTCTGAAGTGGGAACCATCTAGAACTGAGAAAAAAGGGAATACCTAAGAACACATCCTAAATCTTTCCTGTTTTCTAAATCTACAGAAAGCAGCCCTGACTTAAGGGATGCTCCTGGACATAGGTACCATCACATGTCCCTCAAAGGGACAAACAGAATTATTCTTTCCTCTTTTTCTCCAATGGGAGGAAATTGCCCCACCAGGACTCCTCCCTCAGCTCACACTGCAGCCCCCAGTACAAATCTGACCCTTCTCCTCCCCCTGGATGTGGAAGAGTCAGGCTCAAAGTCTCCCCTCTCTCTGAGGACACTTCAAACCCATCCTCCAGCTTCTCTGGAGGGCATCACCACTCATGAACCAGTTACATTCTCCATTCTTCTGGCTGAAAATGCTCTATTGCACAAGAATAAGCAAACAAATCAAGATGCATTGGAATAGCAAAAGCAAAAAATAAGAGCAATTCTTTATTCCAATACAACACAGGAAGGGAACATTGTCAGGTTCCAGTTTCAGTCCCAATGTCAAACCCTGCTTCTGCATTCCATCCAGTGCCTGCTTCAAGTAAAATGAATTTACCATTATGAATTCACATTGCAATTGCCATATAAACAAAGAATCCAGTTGGTTTTCTTTTTTATTTTAATTCATTTTCCATATAAGGAAACAGACACAAGGACAGCAACTTGTAGAAACAGCATGGAAAAAACCACAGAAATCACCTACATCTAATTCCCTCCCTCTTGCTATCAATGAACTAATATTTGAAAATACATAATAAAAATATCCACTAACAACTGACAGAATATAGCTCAGATCCCACTGTGAGAAACCCTCTCTGGCCACACATGGTTTTAAGTGACTTCTTTTTTAACCATCTCTTTGTAATGCAAACCAACCAAATACAAAATAAAATCTGGCTTAAATACAGTGGTTAAGAATAAGGAATTTGCAAAACATTAAAATTCAAACCCACATTTTACCCAAATAAATAGTCTTATTTTTTTTTCTTTTAATGTACTGAAGGATATTTTCATAAATATAACCTAGCTTCTTAAAAATCTGGGGGTATATTGTAGTTTATTTCTATTTCTTATTTGGAAAATAAAAATCCATCTAAGAACAAACGACTTATTAGATTTTTTCAGATGGAATACAATCTTGAATTAGGTGATTAAAGCTGGAAGCAGGCATTCTGACCTCAGTATAACTAAAACACCCTGCAAGTTATATAGTGAAAGGCTGCTGGCTCTAGGTAGTGCTTGTTAAATGTGTTCTGTTCTTTCCATAAAAACATAAGTCAATTTTCAGTATATGGTTTCAATTTGCTCAAATGTCTGTATAAATTACATTTTATTTTTCCTGGGGAAAATATAGTTGAATATCACGTCAAGAAAAGTTGACTTTTTTTATTCTTTTCAATTCTTTACCCCACCCTGCTCAGTGGAGTTGCAGTTTTTCCTTTTGTATTTCCAAGTCAATGCCATTCAAACACAGGCTTCTCTTTGTTGCCATTTTTTATGTGCAGCAGTGTCTCCTAGGAGCAGTAATAACCCTCGTTAGCCCTTGCACAGCTCCTAATCAAAAGGAGCAAATTATTTAGGCTGGAACTTCATGGCTCTCACACTTTTCCTCATCAAATGTCAGAGTACCTCAAGGATCAGGAGATAAGCAGGTCTCTGCTCTGAGTCTGCCCTTAGCTCCTCACATCCCAGTCTCCTCCTTCAGCAGGATGCTGAGAGCTCCTGCCCTAAACCCCCCAAATTCTTGAGTAAACCCAGTGATATGAATGAGCCTCCTGAGGTGCTGAAAGTTAAATATGTGCTCAAGTGCTTTGCTGGATAAGGGCTGGAACACTCAGCACTGTGTGGGACTGAGATCTGGCTAATTTCCTATACTTTTTATGCCTAATTCCTTTATATAATAACTCAAGGATTAGCAGAAAGGTCTTCTGTTTGAACCAGGAAATTTAGGAGGAAATGGATGAGGAAGCAAACACGATCAGCATTTTCCCAAAGTTCATAATTTTAAAATTATTTTTAAAAAAAAACATGTTGGCAGATTGTGTCTCATTAGTAATAGGTCCAAATCAGAAACTTCTCATAATTTTAGGGCATGTTTGTTTAAACTGTATAAGAAAAGTAATGCTAACTCCGAAGGTTTGGATAGAAATACTCATGAAATGAGAAGCTTAGTTTGGAAATATGCCCATGTAACACTCTTTCATTAAATAAATAAATACTTTTGACTTCAAAATATTGCCTTAGTCAGTCCTCCAACTGTTCATTTTCTCAGAATTGGATGTGATGTGTCAGCCTGTGGCCACATTAAGGAAGAGGTGCTGAAGATACAGATCCAGAGCCCTGAGACCACTTCCCAGAGTCAGAGAAAGTCCTTGCTCTGTGTTAAGGAGCTGTCATGAGCCTGAGACCAGAAATTCAACTCATACAGGTATCAAACATCTGTATTTTTCACTCACTTGTAAGGGAGGTGTAGCAGTCCTGATACCTGCCTCTGTTCAGTGTGGGATTTCAGGGCACAATCACTATAAAAAGGGGGAAGGAGGAGAAAGGAACGAGGCTTCCTATAAACAAACTTAATTACCTGAGAAATGCAACAAGAAAAACTTGGCCCATGAGGGAACAGCATCTGCAGACCTGATTCTGCCCACACAGAGGACCTGCTTTTCCACTTCCTTCTGCTTTTTAATGTCATGCCTATGTGAAGAAATTAGAAATTTGTTTCTCATGCTGGTAGGATTTTGCACTCACTTTTCAGAGGTAAATGATGGCTCATGACTCAATGGAGAATGGGATGTGCATATCTGGGTTTGTGCTTCTGACTGGAAAAACAGATATCCAAAACTTTTGTCATCTCACTGAGAGTCCAAAGCAATGATAAAATATCTGTGTTCTTAATCCCTTTCATGTAGGTAGGTAAGTGTGTGTATGTATATCTATGGAGAGAGAAAGAGAGAAAAGGCAGATTATTTCTGACTGAGGACTTGATCATCTGCCAAGTAGAAAATACTCATTGACCTCAGAAGTGAAGTATCAGGATCAAACTTTGTGACAATCACTTTTAGAAAATATGTGTTTTTAATAAATGGAAAATTATCTTATACATACATCTCTGCCTCTGTAATATTGTAGTTCTTTCTGGTTTTTAAATTGACTATCATGCCCACCAACTTCTTTTGATATGTGTGTACTCAGAATGTAATGCTCAGTGACATTTTCCAAGATGTTGCAGGGTCCTGCTCCTAAAAACCTATCAAGGGGAGAAGGAAGAGCTTTTTCTGTGACTTACTTTCCATTTAACAAACATGTAACACCATGACAAGCAGAAGAATGGTCATTTCAAGTTTATTTGAGGAAGGTAAATCCATGTTTACAGCAATGCATTCGTGGTACATTTTGGAAGGAAGGTACAGAAATATCTGCAAAGATTTTCTGAAACCATTGAGAAATTCCAGGCTGTTTTCTGCCTCATATTCTGTGTGGTCACTGTGCTGAGCAGGCTGAAATTGCACTTCTGTTATTTGGTGGTGATTCCAAGCCAGGCTGCACCATGTATGACCTCTTTAGTGCTGAAATGCCCCTTCATAAGATACATAAAACTTGAGTCTCCCAACTCTCTTGTCTCAGCCAACCATTGTGTAATGTATTTCACAAATTATTACCTGATCTGCAGATCCTGGCAGGGGAAAAGGCTGAGACAGCCACATCTGTGGGTATTACAAAGGAAACTATAGTGGAACAATGAGAAGTTTGAGTCACTTTGGAAATTACTGTACCTGACCTATTTAAATCTTTTAAAAATTCTCCCCTCTAATGGAATTTTTTTAATACAAAAATAATTCAACTTGTAAAAGTATGTAAATAACTAATGGCAGCTTATTAAGTAATTTTTATCTGAACTGATTTACCTCTACCAAGTCAACCCACCACATACCTGGACACAACAATGGTTCTGAAATAATCAGGCTCTGCCTCTGGACAGTAGTTCAGAAAGTGGAGTGCATTATTACAGCACAGGGAAATGTTGCAAACTATTGGTGACTCTTTACCCATAAATTAAATATAATGAGCCAATACCATTCCTAATGTAAGCTCCTTAATGCTGGGATTAATTTGATGATGTGTTTATGTGCTGAGGAATCTAGGCAATGAGGAGAAAAAAAAAAAAAGAGGGCAGTGCCAAACTTGGTGTCAATAACACATCAGGACACTTTCTAGAGATTGTCCACAATGGTTTACTTTTGAGAAATTATTACCCCACCAGCTCTGCCAAGTCTGAGCAGAGCACAAATTAGGTGTTACAGATGCATAAATTAGACTAGAGATTAGTAAGATTTATGTACCTGGGGTGCTATTCTTACACCTATTAAGATTATTGACTTCAGAAATGTGCTTTTAGAGGATGTACTCTGTGTCCCAGTCACAAAGTGGCCTGTGCTGCTGCTCCAGATGGCTCCTGTTCTCTCACCACCTATCTGTCCCCCTCTCAGCCAGCTGCTGCAGCCCTCAGCCCCGTGCTGGACAAGACCTGCAGCATTTTAAATTAACCCCAGGCTTACTCCTGCGATGTTTTACACGAGCCACGATGAGAAGACATCAGACATTTCCCATTGAGTTTACAATTTGTCAACAAACAGATCGTGTACAGGACTCTGTAAACACAGAAAGCAACTGTTCTTCAAATCTGATGGCTAATGACTTCCCCATCTGTTGGCTGGAAGTCAAGGGCTGTTTGAACAGCACTTAGCACAACGTGTAGAGAGCACAAACACCACCCATAAACTGTCCCTGGTAACTTATCAAACACTTTATCCACATAAACAGCTGTTTCAGAATCCCACATTCACAGAATGTTGATTATAGTACCTGGAGCTTTCCCTGTGTACAAAAGTCTACCAGAAATCTTAAGGAAATGTAAAGGAAAAGCACTCAAGGACTGCACAGAGTTTCCACATCTGCCAGTCACCTCTGAGCTGTGGCTTATTTGTGAAAGTGCCACAGGAAGTTCTTGTAGCTGATAAAAACTGAGGATTATCAAATACTGAGCAAAAGGTGGCACAAGTCAAGGAAGATGTCACAAGAGTTCAATCCTGCTGCCCTCCTGTATCCCTCTAGAAAACATGTACTTAGTGATAAAAAGCTCAAGAACAGCCACTGATGACTTCCTGCATTCAAAAATTTGTTGCAGGATGGAGTGGATTGAGTTCAGTGGCATTGCAGGAAGTCAGAATCATTCACTGTCTTGGAAGTTATTGCAAATCCATAACCAAGATGCAGATGAGCTGTTGGTGAAGTTTTATTTGCTTCTCTAACTATAAATACAACATTTGTGAACTGTCTGCTTTGCAGAGCAGATACACATATTCTCCTCAACCCTTAAGTCTTACTTCTGAAAGCATCAGTCATCACATAAGACATTTCAGTTCTGTAACTCTGTGTAATACCCATTTCCAAAAACAAACAAAAAACCCCAAACCAAACAACAGGCTCAGGAACATTTGTGTTATTTTGAAAAGACACCGTGCATTTTTTCTGATGAGATTAACTTTTCCAATAAAGGGGTCAGAAAGCTAAAAGATGTGCATGTTTGTTCCTACTCAATGTTGTGAAACTGCTCCCTGTCCCCTCCAAACTACCACAGATCAACTCTCGAAGAGTTGCACAACAGTGCTTGTTTTGAGCTGGAAAGATCTTTTTCAGATGAGCAGAGAAAGATACCAGAAGATGTAAAACTAACCAGGACAAACAAAAATGGAGCAATATGCATCTAAGCAACCACAGCCAAAGCTCTCACTCAATGTGCATGAAGCCAGTGCTTGTGACAGATGCAAAGGAAAGCAAAGACAGCTTCCTTTCATGCAGAGTGTTTGAGTATATGCTGGAAAAATTAGGCAATGTGCTAAGAAAACTTAAAATATTCCAATGTGCAAAAGAAGAATGAGTTCGGAACAAAACTCAGTTGTTTGTATATTTGATTCCAAAAGTTCTGGCTACCTCCACCCATGTACTAATGTGCTTTCCAGGTAAAATAGATCTGCACAGCAATACCTCTAATAGCCTTCATGGAGCCAGATGAACTCCTTTCTCTGTCACAGGCACCACTACATGTGTAGGGAGAAATCTGCATGTGTAACATATGGACAAACTACATTTTCTGCCCTTTGATGCCCAGGCAGATCAAAAGGAATAAGCCAGGGCATTAGATATTTTTCCCTTTCCATTCAAGCTAAATTATATTCACTTTTAAAATAAGCTCTTTGGATTTTTTTAGAAACACTGCCATTCAGTAGGGTAAAACAATGTTAGGAGAGCAATAAACACAACATGACCTCCCTGGAAAAGCACCACAAAACTGACCAGTTTCTTCTCCAGCCTCATTGAGTAGATCATTGTCAGAACAAGCTGCAGTAACCCAACAAGTCATCTCACACAGTACAACCACAATGTTTCTTCCTCACAGCAAAACTTTCATTCACAATAATCTGTTTTTCACCAGTTACAAAGGAGGAGATATTCCTTTTCCCTTTTTATCTTCCAAACATGGCTTGATTATCATAATATCTCAAAGGAAAATAACCAAAATCAGGGAGGGAAAATAAACTCTCTGGGCTGTTTCCTCCCCGGTTTATTTTGAAGCAGAAAAAGTATTTTTCTGTATTTGGTCACACCTGCCCTTTTAGCTGCAAGGTTGTAGGTGTAAGAGTGGCCTCAAAGCAAGGATCAAGGCCAATTTCCTTCTACATCCACATTATTTATGTATTTACATGTGCATTCACACATTTTATGCATAGAATAACAGAATCAATTGGAAATCAAAGGAAAAGACCTCTGAGATCACCGAGTCCAAGTGGCAACCTGGTGATGCCAAGGCCACCACAAAGCCATGTCCCTGAGTGCCACATCCTTTGAAATCCCTCCAGGGATGGTGGCTCCACCACTTCTCTGGACACCCTGTTCCAATCCTTCATGGCCCTTTCCATGAAGAAATTTTTTCCTAATATCAAATCTAACCTCCCCCTCCCTCCTCCATTGCAATTTGAGCCTCTTTCTGTCTAGCTGAAGTGTCTTTGATGTACTGTGAAAAACCCTTCTAGAGAACCCAGGGAATTAAATTCAGGCACCTGGGATTTTAATATGTTCTCACTCTTGCCTGCTCTGTCTTTGCTGGGTTTCCATTCACAACTCCTGCTTGTCTCTGAAGGAATGTCACTGGGAAGACCAGGGAACCCAGCTTTATTCCAGAGCTTTGTTCCTCTGCACCCAGCTGTGTTCTCCAACACTGTCCAGTCCACCTCACACTGCTCTCACTACCCTTGGCACCCCTCAGAACCTCAGCTCTGGTGCCCAAATACAGCCCTAAGCTCATAGATTTTAAATTATTTCCAAGACAATCACATGGGGATACAATGTAGAATTTCCTGCTGTATTTACTGCCACACTGGAAATTTCCAATTCAATAAAATTTTCAGCAATGAAAACATCAACAGGCCTGATAAATTTTTCAAATGCAACCTGGTATGTCAAAGCATCTTTGCATGGCAAACTTCATTCCTTCTCCACTTCTGATACCTTGTAAGAAAGCACTCAAGTCTTCTTGTAGCACTTTTGTTCTAAAAACTGTGACTAACAACGAGGAAAATTTGTAGAATTTAAAACTTTTCTTCCTTGAAGTGTGACAGTGGCAATGGATGGATTAGACAGATACCAATCTAATTTCTGCAGAGCAGAGCTGGAAGAGGAGAGAGAGCTACAGCCATGGAATCAATGCAAGAGCAGCAGTAGTTTTTTAAAACCTCAAACATGTAATGCAAGTTCATGGCAAGCAGTTAAGGTTCATATGACCCATTAATCTTTGAATGATTTTATTTTTCTAGACCTTTGAAGAGCTTCTATTCATTGCTGACTCTACAGCCAGTTTTTGTTGTTGTTGCTGGAGGCTCTTTTCAGTAAGAGCATCCCATCATGAACTCTTTGCTCATTTTATTGAAGGGTATTTTTTGTAGCTCATCTCATGGAAAAACTCCATTAAATGTTTTTAAACCATCCTTGGGAAGAATATCTTTTGCCCTGAGGACACATCACTGGAGTTGGGGAAAAAGAGCTCCAGAGCTGTAGCTGCATTCAGAGTCCCACACACTGCATCCTCCTATGGGGTCCACATTAGAGAAACCATAGAGCAACAATTCACTGGCATGCTTTTAATTATGTATATTTTTTACTTTACTTTGTGGTTTTCTTGTAGCTTTTACTTCTGTGACATCACTTTTTCTTTTTTACATTAAAAGTCAGAGACAGAAGGGGAAGCCAGAAATGTTGGGAATGATTTTTCATACTAATTCCAGAGTTTGCAGCCTTTTTTTCTATACAGTTCCTAATGATGAAACAGAGTGCACTGCCTCCCTCCCAGACTTTTGGGTTTTGTCTCTGGATTGTGTTTCTATGCATTTTTCCAGCACAGCCAGTTCTAACAGCTTTAGACACATCAACAAACAGATTAAATTATGTATTGTCCTCAGGAACTGATTGGTTGATGCCTGAAAAAAAAAATTTAAAAAGAACTTTTAAGCTCTTATGTTAATTTTACCTACAGAGTAAACCATAATGAAAATCCTGTAATTTTTGCTGTGCCAGAGGAAATCTCAGCACAGGTGGCATGAGAAGTACTTCACACAATCTTTACCCAAAGAGGTGCTCCTGCCCTTATTCCTTCTTTTACCTGCATTGTGTCTGACAAAGGAGTGTGTCAGACACGTCTGAGCCACGTGGAACAAAAACCTGAATAGCTGTGCTTGCAGGGAAACGTTAAAACCGTGCAAATACCAAGTGTGGTTCCCATCACACATAAAAGAAAACAAACTGAACTCTATCTGGAAAATCTCTCTCTTGCAGTGCTTGAAAGAGGAACATCATGTCACAATGATTCACTGGTGCTGCTGATTCTGAGTGAATGCTGGGAGTGCACGAGCAAAGCCCCATTTTCTCCGTACCAGAGCGCTGCAGAGGCGTGGGGCAGGCGATGCTACTGAGGCCCACACACAGTGCCCAGGACCTGCAAAGGGCATCCCAGTCCAAGCACTGACTGCCTTCCCTCCCAGAGAGTTGGGGCCCAGCGTGTCCCCCAGCTATTTCATCATATCTGCCATTACTAAGCTCTCTGAGCCAAAAAAACCCGGTTTTTTTTCCTACTCTTTGTGATACAACATGAGCTTTCCTTGTTTGTTTTATGTTCCAGGAGACAAATGATGGGGAAAACATTTCTGAAGCTCTTTCATTTGTCAATGACAAATGCAGAGATTTATATGAAACACCAGCAAAATGGAAATATTGACTCTGAGCCTTCAGTTCAGATGAAAAGTGCTACCTAGGTGAAGAGTGTCATTATTGTAATGAATCAACTGCACACACATCACAGGACTAACAAAGTCATGTTTATTGCCAGTAACCTTTGCAATAATCATAGTTTCCAATAAGGACTCCTTAGTTAACCATCAAACTCTAAGGGTGAGATTTCAAGAGTTGTCTAAGTAAATTTGGTGCCAGCTCAGATGGAAAATTGCTGAGAGATGGGTGCCTGACTCCCACAAGGCCTCTGAAAAAAGACTCATCTTGCATTAATTGAAAGTGGGGAGGAAACAGAAATTCAATATACTGTCACAGCAAAAGCAGGAGAAAGAAAATGGCATATTAAGCAACTTTGAAGGAAAAGTTCTGTGTCACTGAAATACAAATTGCTGCAGAATCTTGTTATTTACTGGCACACTACTTTGCTTCACCGCCAGGAGACAGCAGGAATTAAAAAAGATGGTCTGCAATGTCTCAAAGTCTTCCTTTCTGTTCTACAGAGCCCTTCGTGGCAAACTCCATTCAACCAGAATCCTATCTCCAGGACTGTTCAACATCTCTGCATCTGTAGAGAGTCAAGGGAGGGGGCAGAAGATGCCACAGGGATGGGACCAGGAGAAGAGTAGCACAGGCTGCTGCTCGAGTTTCTCTCTGCCTCACATTCCAGCACCACTGTTGGTACTTCTCAGTGCATACCTGGAGGGAAAACAGGCAAAAATGTTGGCTAGAGAGAAGATCAGGGTTATGCTGATGAGGTACATTTCAAGCAAAACAAATACTTTCCACAGCACTCCCTAATATTTGGGTGTCCATCCTCAGGCTGTTCAGTATCTCTTCCATGCTCCTTATGCTTCTGGAAGTACCATTTAATGTCAGCATAGCAAACACTGATTTGCATCTGAAACAGGATTTAATGAGTCCAGAGCCTGATCCATGCCTGCTAAGGAAAGCTTTTTTACTCCCCCATGAGCTTTACTCTCACAGCTCTATCCACAGAACCTGCTGTGGTTGGGGTTTTTAAACAGCTGTTGGGGGAGCAACAGAAGCCACCACTGGAGCCACAGGAGGAGTCCATCCTCTAATGGCACTGAATGACACTGAATGGTGTCTTCACACCCCAAATCCTCCCAGGATTTCACTCTAATTGGCAGTTCCCTCCCCCCTCACTAAGGACTGTCCAAGGATATCTGCTTTCCTGTGGAAACACCAGAGAATGGGGCACCACTTCCTAGGGAGAGCTGGAAACTGCTCAGGAACCTCACACAGCTGGAATTTTACCCCAGTGAGGACTCAGGGTGCACCAGCCCACCAAAGCCACCACGTTTCAGTGAGCAGATGAAGGGTGGAGTGAGGGTATTACTGCTCCATCTGGGTTTGGACACTTAGGGGGTCAGATACCACAGTGAAAGAGGTTGCCCAAACAAGCTGGGACTGGGGCAGAGAATTTCATTTGACTCATACTTAATAAATGGGAATAAACACAGGTAAGGCCATGGATAAGGCTTTGCACTTACAGTGTGCTTACTTCTAAAACTTCAGTGATGGCAATGAGCTGCAGCATCTTTACTCAATTCCAAAGACCATTTTTCACTTCTGAAAAGTGTGCAGGACCTGACATATGGTAAAAACAAGCCCTGTGGTAGCAATTTCAAGACTTCCATAATACCATAATGACAAGGAGTAATGAATTTCTACTAAAAGAAATTAGGTTTAGATTGGCTATAAGGAAGAAATTCTTGAGAGTGAGGGTGGTGAGGCACTGGCACAGGTTGCCCAGAGAATCTGCCGCATCCCTGGAAGTAAAATAGGGCTTGGAGCAGTCTGGTCTAGTGGAAGATGTCCCTGCTCATGGCAGGGGGCTTGGAACAAGATGATCTTTAAGGTCCCTACCAACTCAAACCATTCTGTGAAAAATAAAAAATTATCATAAAATATTATTACTATGATGATTCAGGTTTTTTTCATCTTCCTGAGCTGTCTTATGAGCCTCCAAATTAAATTTGTGGTAGAACAGTGGGCTAGCAAGGCTTGTGCCCAGTTTTTGTCAGGAAACAGCTGACTTGCAAGACAAAATATTTCATGGGAATCTTTGAGAAGATGCCAACCCTCACAATTATACTTGACCTTTCTCTTGCACACAGCTTCTCAGCACACTCTAGCAAATGCTGCAGCTTTGCACAGGAAGAGCTGAGAAGCCTAATGATGAACATGAGGGTTTTCAGTACTCCTTTCATTTCATGATCATTTATTTCTTTCTATTTTTAAGTTATTCTTGCTGAACTTCCAATTTTCTCACTTAGTAGGAGCCTGCAGTAGAAGTGGTCTGGTGCCAGGGAGTGGAGAGAGATGATGATGTGCAGCAACTTCTTCAGATTGACAGACTGCAATTAGAAGGTATTAGATATTGTAGAACACTGATTTAAATTTAGGTGGAAAGATTCTTCCATTGCTGAAATTTAAAGAATTAAATTAGGTAAATATCAATTGTTTTGCAATTGGTTTCTTTCTTGTCTTAAGAAACAGCACTTGATTAGGTTGAAGGCAGCTGCTACTCGAAGAAAATTATTCTCTCTTGCAGGTTCAGTATTAGGTTTTGACCTGGATTTTGACCCACAGGTTACAAGAAGGTGGCAGTGATGAAAAGGTGTCTGCACTGTGAAACCAGAGAGCTGTTTTAGCTGTCACAACTACACCATTTCCATTTTTTCATCCCTTCAGTGGTGCAGTGACACCAAGGTGGAAAATGCAAAGCTTGACCTTGCTCAGAGCATATGAAATCCCAGTGCTCCTGGGCTGCTGCAGCCGGGAAAAGGGAGTGAAAAGGGCTTACAAGGAGACAACAACCATGTCAGAAACCCCAGAGGGCCTCATTTAGGTAAGGGCAAGTTTTCAGCTGGAAAATAAACCCTGAGAGTATGAACCTGCAGCATTTGTGAATTACCCACACATGGTGAATCCAGGACCATAAAATCCCCCAAAATCTGCTGAATGAATGAGGTCTCTGGAAAGACCTCTGGTGTAAGAAGACAAAATCAGTCTGCAAGAAAGAAGTGGAAGAAAGAAAACTGACTAAGCCTTTTTTCATTAGGAACAACAAGAGTATCAAGAAACCTCCAACCACTGTCTGTATTTTCTTTTAGCTGCATCTACTGATACATGTTGACTGCAGGGAACAATTCCCATGCACTTCCCAAAAGTTTAGCTGTCTATACATTTACACATAATATACCAATATCTCTAATAAGGAAAGACTGGCTGCTAAGTTTGAGAGAGTAGTTCTGGATTTGAGATCCAACATTTGCAACAATCTGACTGTGGCTTTTTTTTTTTAAAAAAAAAATTGCTTATTTTGCAAATGGTTCTTATTTCTAGAGCCAAAAATGATTGTAAAAGAATTACATTACTAATCAGGAGTCCAGAGAAGCTTATTCAGCTTATTTTACTGCATGTGTTGATTACACTGTCTTTTGTCTCTATCCAGCAGTGGGAAGCACTTTATCATCTTCTGGTTTGGAAAAAGACCCAAGCAGCTAATGTAAAAAAAAATATATTCTGCTAGTAGCTGTAGCATGATTAATTTTCCACCCCACAAGATCACTGTGAGTTTGAAAGCACCCTAGAGCTTTATATGCTACATTATAGTCATCAAGGATCATAAAGCATCCTCTTCCTTCCGCACCACTAGCACTTCAGAGAGTGCATGGTTGACTGGAATGAGCAAGGAGTTGAAAATCAGGAAGTTTTCATTATGAACCTAAACCAGCTTGTGTCTTGCCTTTGGCCTTGGTTACATATTGCTGGACACAGCTCTCTGAAGCACTGCAGTCCTAAACTCCAGCTAAAATATTGAGGAATCCTGCCTGTATGAGACCCAGACCTGGATACCTACATTAAAAAATGATGATAACAACACCAATGTTTATCATCATGGGTATTTGGGGTTTATTGATGAAGAGCAGTAGGGTAACAGCAAAACATTTTCATTACAGTCAGTAAATCATTTTCCAAAGAAAAATTACTCGTTGTATTTGTTCCACATCATTCCCCACAGATAAGTACATGGGGGAAATCTGCACATTACATTTCCCCTGTTGCTACAGACAAAGTTGGCCTGGGGACAGCTGCCTTTTACACATCATTAGGACACTCCAGTCCCAGCAGCAGTGAGTGAAAACTGGGATTTAGGCACCCTCTCAGCCTTAGAAGTACAGTGGGGGTCCAGTGGTATTTAGAGGTACCTAAGCCCCCCAAAACAATAACAGACATGATTACTGTAAGAGCTTTTAAGCTTATCCAAAAGCAATTCAACTCTTCCATCAACCTGCAGCTCTTCCATCTCTTAGGGGATAAAGGCAGCTGCCAAATGGAAACACAGCTGGGACAGAGAGGGACAGGCTGGGGCAGGGTCAGCAGGACCAGCACCTTTACTGCTGCCACCCTGGGAAGGAGCCAGAGAAAAGGAGTGTCCAGACTGCATCACACTGATGAAACTGCCCTTGAGTGGCCTCCAGGAGGATCCTTGGAGGAGCAATCCCTACTGGGGAATGTGCAGGAGGGGGAACATCAGGGAGAAGGGTCCACACCTGTATTTAGAGAGCTGCATGGTTTGGAGCAGGACAACAGATCCACTGCCCTCCACCAGCGTGGACAGCCACACTGGAGACATCAGGAAGCACTCACAGAAGCAAAAGTTAGACAAGACTTATCAATATTAACATCCTGATACTGATTTAAGTCAGTTCAGCCCGTGGTTGTGCTAGAAAGAAACAGATGTACAAATATATTCAGGACATGACCTTCAGCATTACTTTTTAGAAAATGTGTTTCTCCTTAGCATCTTCTGGTTCCATGTGCATAAAATAATTATACTTTAGACATTCTGTCAGGTGACACTTTAGGAAATTTGTACAAAGAATTAATTCCTGTTTTTTCAGGATGGTTTTCTTTAAATAATTAAAAAAAAAAAAAGGCAAGTCATCTGAAGCTAAGTTTAAATTTCATCTGCATCTTTTTAAAATGCCATTATACTGGATTTTTTTCCCTTTTATTTTTACTCACATAATTTTTCCCATCCTTTCCTTTCATTCTCCTTCCTCTCCACACGAATATTCTAGGTGCCAGCAGAGATCTGTTTGGCTGCATGACTTCCAGTGAAAATGAAAAATAAAAGCCAGCAGTGTATCCCAATGTACCTTTATATAAAAAACATTTAATTGAGTTAAATGTAGCATTAATTTTCATTTCACATACTGGATGAATCTTGCTGAAGGCCTACTTCCTGCCATCCAGAGTCATGCCTTCAATTTACTTTCTGCTCACTTTGTTCCATTTCTGAGGTGATGAATTTAACACCTGGTACCATTTTCCTCACGCCTCTTGTTCACTTAAGAACATCAATGCAAGCCACAGTCCGTGAGTGTTTATGTTCAGTGTCACCCTGACACTTCCAGCTGAAGACAGCCTTGCATCATTTAAATAGATTTCTCGAGATGGGCCCTGCTACTCTTTCCAGCTGGACAGAGTAATCAGGTTTTCTCACACCAGCCAACAGAGAGTTTAATCCTCAAACCCTCAATCTTCCATAAATCTGTCTGCAGAGAGCCACTGCTAGAAATTCTTTGTCGTTTATGTCATATCTTGTAAAATCTATTGAGCTTACTTTGAGCATGTGGCTGTTTTGACTTTTCCTGAAGAACAGTCTCTGGAGGGAAAATCTGAACCCTAGCATTTATCTTTCCATGCATTTGGATAGGCAGTTGTGAAAGGCTCTTTCTCATGGGGATATTTTCCAGTGAGTCAGACTTGCTCTCTCTGGATTGACAGGCTCTGACAGAAAAGTATTAATACTGTCTTGCAGTATTAGTCAACTGGACTCCAGCTGAGAGCTGAATAAAAAGACAGACCTTCATCCTAAAACTGATTCCCAGGCAAGGCTCCCATTAAAGAAAAACAAGACCTTTTCCTGAGTAATCAAGAGGGACTAAGAAAATTAAGCAGGATTTCAGGTGTCTCTGAGTACATAGGGAATGATAGTTGGGCCCACAAAGTTTCTCCAAAACTAACCCCAAACCTAATTTGGGTTTAAAATATATTAAAACAGAACAGATGCGCTGTTGTTGATAAACCTGAGCAGTCAAAAATCAATTGTTCATTCTGCTTCATGGTCAAAGGTGGTTCACAATAAGAGTTGGCCAAAAAAATAAGCTGAAACATCCTTTTCCTCTTTGGTACTGAAGTATTGTTATTGGGTCTTCAGAAGTGCCTGGATCCATGAGAAACACAAGGATCTGTGTGCAGAGGTGCTTTTAAGTGTTCTCTGCATGCTGGCTGCATCTTGAATGCTAAACTTCTTTCCAAAATGTGGCTCTGGATCATCCCTGTCAGCTGGGTGAAGAGCATCAGAGCAAGAAATCCTAGTCTTATACTGGCACTGACCATCAGTTTCTTTCTTTCTCTTCTTTTTTCTCTCTCTCATTTTCTTTCTCAATGACCTTAAAATAATGTTCCAAGGAAAACAGAACCATATCTTTTGCTGGAAGAGGAGCAAAAGAATGGAAATTCACTCAATATGTTCTGTAACAATTCACAATTGAAATTCATGAAAGGTGAAATCAGACTAATTTAGACCAAAAATAAAGCTGTGCCTCCTTAATTTTTTTTTAAACATTGAAAATTAATCATTGCCACAGCTTAAAGGTGTCTGCAAGATTTTCCATCACTAGTAACTAATATATCAGCATTGGATGGCTTATAAAAGAAAAATAAAGTTCAAATATAAATTAAATCAGGGAAGCCCTATGACCTCTGTTACACAGGATCAGAATGTCACAGTGGTGTTTTTTAGTTTTACAATCTATTAATTAGATCTTTCTATTCCCTTCTCTGGGATCACCCTTTCAATTCCACTTGAGTTCCTGGAGATTTTTCTTCTCAGGCACCTAGACAGGAGGCAGGTCGATTAAAAATGCCATTAACCCCTGAAAAGCTCATTTAGCTGCTACCATTTCTCATCAGATGGCAGTGCAATGTCCAGAAGGAAAGCCCTGGGAAAGGCAAGTCCTGGAAAACCTTTGTGAGTACTGGGGCATCAAGCACATTGTGGAGCTCATTTGCCGTGGCAATGACAGCCAAAAGTGGCTGTAGCCCATTCTCAAGCTCAAATTCTTCTTCCACCTATAAATCTGAGAAGTATGTATGGTTTGAACTTCAAAAAGGAAGCCAGACTGAGCACAGTTGGTAATTTATTCTTAGAGTCCACTCAAATCAGGCAGAGGCCAACCCACCAATAGGTGTATATGAGTAAGAAACATTTCAACCCAGCAAGCTCGAATTTGATCACCCACTTTTCATTTGAAGACAGAGCTTCTGCATAATTCTTGCTAACCATCCCCAGTAATCACAAATCTGTTCACTTTGGGCTTTCACAAGAGCCCAGCTAACACCTGATTGTTTTTAGCAAAAATATTTTTTCCAGTCAAGTTTTAATGACTCAAGAATATTTATCTTCTGGTTTTTGTTTTGTTTTGGGGTTTTCTTTCATTATTTTCAAATATCATCATTCAACATGAAACCTCGCCATGAAAATTCCATATTTTCCCATCTGAGCACACCCAGGTACCCCATTCTTTCCAGGGTTCCTCCAGCTTCATTATAACTAAAGGATAGTACAAAAAAACAACCAAAGCAGCTCTAAACTCACTTCTTCAGACCCTGTTGGTCCTCCAGGCGAGCAAAAAGGATTTCACCTCACACACATTTTATTCTGCAGTATGACTATAAAGTAAGAACACATTCATCACCAGCCAGCCCACACCAAGATAAGATTAAACTTATAATTCTGCATGAATTACTCAGTCCCTAAAACAGGTAAATGGTTTAAATTATTTGGAGGTTTGCTAAGTAAGTCATTTAAAGACACAGCAGCAATTGCTACTGTTATCTTTATTTCCATTTATATCCTTATTTACAGTGTTATCCCTATTTACAGGGATAGTTTTTACAAACAATGACTTATTAATGCACTTCTTATTAACTTGGAAATGCACTTTTTTCATAGTAAGGGAGATTTTATTGATGACTTAAACCTAGAGCAGATCATGAGGCCAGAAAGTAACTTAAATCTTCTACTTGTATGAAAAATATGAAACACAATGTTTTACATAATAATCCCATGCCACTTTTGTTTGTTCATCACAGGGAAATCCCAAGAGCTGTCAGGTCAAAACTGTTCCAGCAGGACAAGATTCATCTCACTTGACTGTGCCTATCTGCAATGTGAGCCCTTCCATCAAAGCCAGGCACCTTCAGCTCCTTTCATGTCACTGCACAATTGCAAGACTGAGTTCTTCTGCCTTATTTTAGATGTCTTCTTTGGGGTGAGCTGGATCACAACCTAAAAGTGCCCATTTCTCCCCACTGGCTCTCAAAAAGCCCTCGCAGCTGGCTCAGCTGCAGACATCTGCACTACAACTCTTTGCTGTTGATCAGCCTTGTGGCTGAGAGGTTTTTATTTTTTTTAATGGTCTGAGAGGAAATGTGCCAAAATATTCAATGGCATTAATGAAATTATGTAGGCAGCCAGTGGCAGTCACACAGCAGATGTTTGAGTGCTGCAGAAACACCGTGACTTTCTGAAGGATGGAGCTGTAGGTGGCCTAGGAAAAAAGAAAACACATTTTTAATGCAGTTACTCATTTCCATGCATCAAAGTATGACAAGAAGTGGCTTAGGCAGTGAGTTTGGAAAAGTGGCCAATCCTACAGAAAATGTGCAGTGAACTCCCAAATTCAGTTGTTATATTCACAGAGATGTGGATTGCACAATGGGTAGTTTATTGAAAATAAGCCATTTTTAAAACTTGGGCTAAAAAAAGATTATGAAAGAGATATCTCCCTGATGATTAGAATAATTAGTGATTTCAGAGATATAAATTACTATATGGATGAGGAGCATAATAATCTTCAAAGACTTCTCTTTGAATTTTTATATCACGATGAGTAGCTTTGAAAAGTTTCCTCAGAGTGTCTATTCAGTCATTGAAACTGTTGCTTTCTTGCACAGGTATAAAAAGAAAGAATTACAGTGCTCTTTTTGGGGTAGGGTGGGTATAATTTATTATTTATCTATTTATTATTTCTTATTTCTTATTTATGTTTATTGTTTATTATTTATTAATTTTTTTGCCATGTTTCCTGAACTTGTAACTACCTCAGTGTAGCCATCTATCATGAAAAACTGTTTTCCCAGCTCATAAAATTCACATTCTTCAGAGCTGGTAGCAGCTGTTTTGTAGCTGTCATACCACATAATACGGGTAAGGTCATTCCCTGTAGCAAACTCATAAGCCAAATTAGAGAATTTGATCCCGTGCCAAATTTTAAAAGAAGAGATACCACATTATGATGAACCCTGGTGTCCAGAGTTTAATGTATTTCTTATTAAAATCAATGGGAAGTTTATTTCAATGAGGGTTGGATGGAGTTCTAATTACATGCCTACAAATGCTCCCCATATGGCAGTTCCAGTGCTGGAACTGCTGTTGATTTGCTGTCCTGACAATGTGCTCCTCACTCCTGTGGCCAGTGAAACAATTAATTTCTATTGTCCACACTAAATTGAATTAAAACTAATTTTTGTATTGAACACCAGATACTGCACCCTGATAATTTAGTTAGAGAGCAGTCCCGTTTCCAGTTCTACCACTGCAATTTTCCACAGGTTTTAAGAGTGTAACTACTGGAGCTAACTCACAGTGGCCAGTGCCTCTCAAATTGTTTTCCAGGCACGGCAAGACTGTAACAATCCTGATTACAGTTCTCCTGTCTCAGGACAAGGTGCGAGGCTCTTTTCTATGTCATGTTTCTCCCTTTGTCAATAACAGCAAAGATTCTTAAAAATCTTAGACTGAACTACAGGTTCAAGTGTGGGTCTTCCTCTGATTTTAGTGTGGGATAGATGAAGATCTAAAAGGAATAAACACAGGAAATAATATGGAAAATCAAAGATTTTAGAACAATGAACCTCTGTTTGATGTTACTGTGGGAAATGATCACCTGATCACTGGGCTTTATATTGGGTTGACCCTTTCTAGTGAATTATTTTTATTTATATTTCATGCTCCACTATGACTGGTCCCATGTATCAATGTGTGTGTGCCTGTGGAATATACATTTCCCAGTCATTTTTCTCACAGCTGTTGTTTGATGGTTGATCTTCCC